>CM021108.1:530668046-531009573 GCA_007115665.2 Sequoiadendron giganteum
AATGTTGTTTTTGGCTCCAAACGGAGAATTGGGGCTATTTATGGGGTAGTTTCTGATTTTTGTGAGTAGTTTTTGGGAAAGAAGATCGCATGTTGTGGATAGGGGAATTTCTGTAATTTCTTTTCTGTAATTTGCATGTATTGCAGAACTCGAGGATTGGAGATCCTTTGCATGTAAGAATTTCATATTTTGAAAATAATAAGAATCTCTAGTTTTTCTGTGTGATTTTCTTCTGTCTCAGGTTGCACCCTCATCAAGTGGTATCAGAGTAGGTTTTCTTGAGTGTGTGGACAGATCGCTGATCGTGAGGCAGTTTGCACCAGCTCTGTGGTTGTGGGTTCAATATATTCAAGATGCCTCCAAGAGTGGTGCGTGGTAGGCGAGGTGGTGCCGGAGGTGCCAGAAATGCTAGTGGAAGAGATCCATTAGCAGCCGAGGGTTTCAGAGCCCTCCAGAGACAAATTAATGCATTACAAAGAGAGTTAAGAAGAGGGGTAAACCCGAGAAGGGGAGAAGAAAGTGAGGATGAAGAAGAGGTGGAAGATTCAGATGTAGAAGAGGAAGAAGAAGCTATTGATCAAGATCAAATGTGGCTAATAAGGGCCATTTCGAAGATCGGAAAAAGACCTAGAGTAGAAGTTCCCAATTTTTCCGGAAGTCTAGACCCGGAAGAGTTGATTGATTGGATCAATGAGTTGGAAGAGTATTTCGAGTATGAAGAAGTAGAGGATCCAGATCGGGTTAAGTTTGCAAAAACGAAGCTAAAGGGCCACGCCAGTATCTGGTGGAAAGAGGTCCAACTAGAAAGAAATAAGAGAGAAAAGGGAAAGATCACCAGATGGGATCGCATGGTGGAGAAACTGAAGAAGCAGTTCATGCCAATGGACTATGAGTTAGATCTATTGAATAAATTGCAAGGGTTGAAGCAAGGAAGTAGATCTGTGAAAGAATACACAGAAGATTTTCACAAGATGATCATTAGAACGGGACATGCAGAGGCCAACAAGGAGAAGGTAGCCCGTTATCTTAATGGGTTACAGCCGAGCATTCAAGAGGAGTTAAGCCTGGTCAGAATGGCCACCATTGAGGATGCTTACCAATTTTCACTGAGAGTTGAAGAGAAGTTGAACAAAAGATTTGATAATAAGCAAAAAGGACGAGGAGGTCAAAGTGGAAGGGGTAGCGGAAGATCTTTTGGAAGCCGAAATGAGGATGAGAAGAAAAATGAAGATGTGGGTACCAGTCGAAGCCAGAGGAATGATAACTTCTACTGCCCACATGATCAGAATGGTGGTGATCAAAGAGGTAGAGGACGAGGAAGATTTGGGCAAGGACTCGGAAGGGGTGGTTTCAGAGGAACTTGTTTCCAATGTGGTGAAGAAGGGCATCGAGCCTATGAATGTCCACAATACCAAGGAAGGATAGACAAAAGGCCAGAAGGTCGTGCAAGAGTTGTGCATGTAGATGAGGAGGCTCAATCTGAGCATTCAGATGATGCTGAAAGGGGAGAAGCCCTAGTGGTTAGAAGAGCCTTGGTGACTGAAGAGAAGGAGCCAGAACAGAGGAAGAATTTGTTTCGCACAAGGTGCAAGTGTGAAGAAAAATGTTGTGATGTCATTATTGATGGTGGGAGCACTGATAATCTAGTGTCAGAAGAAATGGTTACAAAGTTGAAGCTGAAGAGGGAAAGGCATCCACATCCATATCGAATTGCCTGGTTGCAGAAAGACCACAAAGTTCTAGTCAATGAGCAGTGCCTGGTGAAGTTCAAGATCGGAAGCTATCGTGATGAGGTACTCTATGATATCATCCCCATGGATGCATGTCACATGTTGTTGGGGAGGCCGTGGCAGTTTGACAGGCGAGCTGTACATGATGGCCATGCAAACACTTATTCCTTGATGAAGGGTGGAGTCCGCCATAAGTTGAAACCCCTGAAGAAGGCCGAAGAAAAGGTATGCAGTAGTGCTAGAATTTGTTATGTCGATGGAAGGAAATTTTTAGAAGGCATGAAACATGGGCGTGTGTGTTATGCATTGATTCCTAAAATGGATAAGGAGGGTAGTGAGAAGGTTCCAGTAGAAGTTTCTAGGTTATTGAATGAGTTTCAGGATATTGTTTCTGATAATGTACCTAAGGGTTTACCACCAATGAGGAAGATCAGTCATTAGATTGACTTGATCCTAGGAGCTAGTTTGCTAAATAAGGCAGCTCATAGAATGACTCCTACAGAAAATGAGGAGTTGAACAGACAAGTTGAGGAGTTGTTGAGAAAGGGTTTGATTCGAGAGTTTGAGTCCATGTGCAGTACCTGCAGTACTAGCACCAAAGAAGGATGGGGAGTGGAGGATGTGTACAGACTCTCGGGCCATAAACAAGATAACAATCAAGTATAGATTTCCCCTGCCAAGGATGGATGACCTGATGGACTATTTGAGTGGAGCTCAGTACTTCACAAAGATTGATCTAAAGAGTGGATATCACCAGATCCGGATTCGAGAGGGAGATGAATGGAAGACTGCCTTCAAGACCAAAGAGGGCCTGTACGAGTGGTTAGTCATGCCTTTTGGGCTAACCAATGCACCGAGCACATTCATGCGGCTCATGAACGAGGTACTGAAAGAGTTCCTAGGAAGATTTGTTATTGTGTATTTAGATGATATTTTGATATTCAGTAAGTCACTGGATGAGCATATAATGCATATTGGTAGAGTCTTTGAGAAGTTAAGAGAAGAGAAATTGCTGATTAATCTGAAGAAGTGTAGTTTTGTGAAGAAGGAGTTAGTGTACTTGGGGTTTGTTGTCTCGACAAAAGGTCTCAAGATGGACCTAGAGAAGGTGAAGGCTATTCTGGAATGGCCTACCCCAAGAACTACTATTGAGGTGAGATCTTTCCATGGTTTGGCCAGTTTTTACAGAAAGTTTATTAGAAACTTCAGTAGTATTTGTGCACCCCTAACTGAAACAATGAGAGGGGATAGAAAAGAGTTCAAGTGGAGCACTAGAGCAGTAAGGAGTTTTGATCTATTGAAGCAGAAGGTGACAGAACAACCTATTTTGGCTCTCCCGGATTTCAATAAGGTGTTTCAAGTGGATTGTGATGCCAGTGGTTGTGCCATTGGAGCAGTGTTAAGCCAGGAAGGTAAGCCCATTGCCTATTTCAGTGAAAAGTTAAATGATGCAAAAAGAAAGTACTCTGTATATGACCAAGAATTTTATGCAATAGTTCAAGCATTAAAGAAATGGAGGCATTATTTGTTGCCGAAGGAATTTGTTATGTATACTGATCATCAAGCATTGCAGTACCTGAGTAGTCAGGGAAAATTAAATCAGAGGCATATGAAATGGGTAGAATTTTTGCAGAGTTATACATTTGTTTTAAAACATAGGAGTGGGAAGTCAAATAGGGTTGCAGATGCCTTAAGTAGGAGGCATACATTGTTGATAGAAATGCAGATTGAGGTGGTTGGGTTTAGTGAACTCAAGACATTGTATCCGAATGATCCTGATTTTGTAGAGGCTTGGAAAGCTTGCAAGGAACCTGTTACAGTTGATAGGACAAAGTGGTTGGATTTCATAATTCAAGAAGGCATGTTGTTTAAGGGAAGTCAATTATGTATTCCGAGGAGTTCCATGAGGGAGAACCTGATAAAGGAGAAGCACAGTGGAGGAATGGCAGGACATTTTGGTCGGGATAAGACCATTTCCATTATCAGTGAGCATTATTATTGGCCTCAGTTATCACAAGATGTGAAGAAGTTTGTGCAGAGTTGTAGGGTATGTCAAATGGCTAAAGGAGTGAGTCAGAATACAGGGTTGTATCAGCCCTTACCTGTACCAGAGAGGTCGTGGGAGGATATAAGTATGGACTTTGTTCTTGGTTTGCCAAGGACACAAAGAGGGAATGATTCAGTATTTGTGGTGGTTGATAGGTTTTCGAAGATGGCACATTTCATCCCATGCCAGAAGACCCATGATGCAGTCCACATTGCTGACTTGTTCTTCAAAGAGGTGGTGAGGCTACATGGTTTTCCAAAGAGTATAGTCTCAGATCGTGACACAAAATTTGTTGGATACTTTTGGAGGACCTTGTGGAAGAAGTTGAAAACAGAGTTGAAGTTTAGTTCTGCACACCATCCCCAGACTGATGGGCAGACTGAAGTTGTGAATAGGAGTTTGGGTAACCTACTGAGATGCTTGGTAGGAGATAAACCAAAGGGATGGGATTTGATCTTACCCCAGGCAGAATTCGCTTACAACAATTCTGTCAATAGAAGCACTGGTAGATCACCATTCCAGATTGTGTATGGAAGTAGTCCTAGGACTGCTCCAGAATTGAGGAAGATGGACCAAGAGAAGAAGACAAGTGCTGAAGCTGAAGACTTTGCAGAACACATCAAGAATATGCATGAGAAGGTAAAAGAACACATTAACAAGATGAATATGCAGTATAAGGCTAAGGCAGATCAAAAGAGGAGGTATAAGGAGTTTCAGATTGGTGATGAAGTGATGGTCCACTTGAGGAAAGAAAGGTTTCCAGTAGGAACCTATAACAAATTGAAGATGAAGAAGTTTGGTCCCTGTAAAATTTTGAAGAGGCATGATTCAGGGAACGCATATGAGGTAGAGTTGCCAGATGGATTCAACATTTCCCCTGTGTTCAACATTGTAGATTTGACAGAATATCATGAGGGTGGCGCAGAGGAAGTACCAGCAATGGAACAGTGTGGTATTCCAGCACCTACTTCAGAAAAGGAGGAGATCAAAGAAATCTTGGATAGCCGTGTGGGAAGGAGTACCAGAAACAGGCAATATGAAGAATATCTGGTGAAGTGGAGAGGAAGGCCTGTGGAAGATTCATCCTGGTTGTCTAAGGCAAAGGTTGACCGTTTGGGTTTTCTTCAACCATCTGAGAAGTGACGGGGTCACTTTTCAAATTACCCTGGGTGTCTGATGCAGGAGCATCCAGTGGTGTAAGGGCAATCCTACATCACCCAAAAATATATTTACTTTCATTTAGATTTTTGTAGATGTTTTTGCATTTCTGGATACCCTTTTCGTCGAAGAAGAATTCCCAACTTTCAGAACTGCTTTTCTGCTTTTTCTGCTCAACTGCTATTTTTAGCAGGTATGATTTTGAAGGCATGAGGAGACAGAAATTTAAGGGAAGCTTCAGGATAGAATAATAAACACTTTGGTGAAAGAATCAGGCGAAGATCATTCCTGGTTCAAAAGTTATTCAAGTTTCAGTTTCTGCTTTTTGCCCTACAAAATCTTCGGAGCTAATTTTGAGGGACTTAAAGGCTCCGGATGGGCCCGAAAATTGGCGGAAAACGAAAGTGGTTAGCCTTTAGGCCCCACTTTTTGGCACTTCATTTTCGCAAGACCTTTCCGAAAAGGTATTATCATTGAAGATCCGACGGTTAGATCTTGAGTTAGGGCTTCCGGAAGTTTGTGCATAATTAGAATGTTGTTTTTGGCTCCAAACGGAGAATTGGGCTATTTATGGGGTAGTTTCTGATTTTTGTGGAGTAGTTTTTGGGGAAAGAAGATCGCATGTTGCGAATAGGGGAATTTCTGTAATTTCTTTTCTGTAATTTGCATGTATTGCAGAACTCGAGGATTGGAGATCCTCTGCATGTAAGAATTTCATATTTTGAAAATAATAAGAATCTTGGTTTTTCTGTGTGATTTTCTTGTGTCTCTGCACCCTCATCACAATGCTACATGAATGTACATTAACTCAATAACATGCATGATGTACTATGCCTTTGACATGATGATATGAACTTTTATTGCTGCAATAATCTTTATAAATATTCCCTTCAATGCCTTGGAAATTCTCTTGTCAACTCTTGATCTCATAAATTTTCTATTAGGACTTGAATACTTGAAAGCTTAGCCTCTTAGGATGAAACATAGTGAAATAACCTTATATTTATACATAGCTTAAGATTAAATATTTAAATTCATAACACAAGCCAACATCAGATCTAGGATTTGAAATTATTAGAATACCACCTAAAACATACCCCGAGAAGGGTGTCCTAAGTTAGTGAGGACCCATTCACCATAGGGAAAATGGGTCCTAGCATACTTAAATTGGACATGTTTTGGGGATTGTGAAATTATATGCTAAAAAGGGTCCTACGATCTAGTGAGGACCCATTCTCTGAGTGGCGAATGGGTCCTAGTCACTAGCCCAAGACACATTCCCTACAAAATTTAGTGTTGTGTAATATTATTTAAGAGTGTCAGGTTTTCTCGCTCAAAAAATGAAATAAATTAGGCTTGGATTTGAATTTAAGGGGCCAATTAACTTTAATTTAACTTCAATTAATTAATAAAGCCCTAGATTAGTGTGAAAGTATAAAGATACACTTTACAACACCCTAAATAAGGAACCATTAAGTCCATTTTATTAATTCATTCCCAAATTAAGGAAAAAGGGATACATTTTTCATTACTACACTGCTAAAGAAATTTGGGATAAGCTGTAAATTATCTATGAAGGAGATGCTAAGGTTAAATAAGCTAAGATGAAAAATCTGAAGACACAATTTGAGAACCTACGAATGTCTAAAGAATAAAATATAACAAGCTACATGGAGAGAGTTGATGAAATTGTGAGTGCAACCAAAGGTCTTGGAGGAAAAGTCAAAGAACCAAAAGTGGTAAAGAAAATTTTCAGAAATCTTCCTAAATCTTATGGTCAGAAAGTTTCTACTATTGAGGAAATTGAATATTTTAATACTTACACTAGAGATCAGTTGTATGGTACACTAACTGCATTTGAAATGAGAGAGTTTGGTCCAAATATTGGTGTAAAAGTGGAGACTGCTTTTAAGGCTGGAAAATCAGAAAAGATTGAAGATTCAGATCAAGATGATCTTGATGACGTAGAAGCTAAATTTGTGAGAAGGATGAAAAAGGGAACTGGTAAGTACACATGTAAATTACCTTTCAAATGTTTTAGTTGTTGACAAATAGGTCACTATGCTTCAAGATGTCCAAACAAAATTGTGAACAACAAGAATAAGGAAAACAAAGGTAAGATGATCAAGAAAATCTATTATGTTAGAGAAGATGCAAGTATTTATGATGATGAATTTGATTATGGAAACTATGGTGATAATGAATGCTTTTTCTTGGATTTAAAAGATGAGTCTATTTCTTCTAACTCTGAAAGATGTGTAAAGGAAAGTGCTTCAGAGATAAAGGTAAAGACTAAAGGTACTTTAGTATCTAATTTTCATGTTAGACAAGATACAAACTATTGGATCATTGATAGTGGTTTCTCAAATCATATGACTAGAGACAAGAGTAAGTTTTTTAAACTTGAAAATTATGATGGAGGATTTGTTAGATTTGGAGATGATTCTAGTGTTAAGATATGTGGAATAGGTTTAATCAGTTTTGATGGAAAGAATAATATTGATGATGTTTACTATGTCAAGGGTTTTTTGGAATAACCTTTTGAGTGTTGGAAAAATGTGTAGAAAAGGATATAATATTATTTTTCAAGATGATGGATGTGAGATCAGAAAAGGATCCAAAACTGTGATTGCTACTGGAAACAAGATAGATGAAAATGTTTATAAGATCAAGGGTATTGATGGTCATTGTTTTATGACTCATATTAATGAAAGTTGGTTATGGAATAGGAGGATGTGTGAAATAAATTTTGATAATTTGGTTATAATTAATTCAATTCAGGTATTGATATATTTTCCAATAATTACAAATCCTATCAATGTTGTTTGCAAGGAGTGTCAGATTGGAAAGAAAACAAGTAGTTTCAAGGGTAAAGAATAAGCTTATATCGAATTGTTGGAATTGGTGCATATAGACCTTTGTGGTCCTATAAGAATGAGAATTATTCAAGATCACATGTATTTCATGATTTTTATTGATGGTTATTCTAGAATGACATGAGCTACTTTTCTAAGAGAAAAATATGAAGCCCTAGATAGATTCAAAGAATTTAAAGTTATGGTTGAGAATGAAATGGATTTGAAGATCAAATATTTGAGGTCTGACAGAGGTGGAGAGTTCACGTCAAATTAATTTAACATGTTTTGTGAGAATCATGACATAAAGAGGCACTTGTACCCCTAGGACTCTTTAGCAAAATGGAGTGGTTGAAAGGATAAACAATATTGTTCAAGAAGCTACAAGGACTTTGATGAAAGAAGCTAACCTACCAGAGGTCTATTGGAGAGAATCAATTAATACTATTGTTTACATACTTAATAGAGTTCAAGAAAAATAAAATAGTACAAAGACTCCCCATGAGTTGTGGTATGGAAGGATGCCTACTATCAAGTACTTTAGAGTGTTTGGAAGAAAATGTTATATCAGGAGAGATGATGAAAACTGAGGAAATTTTGATGCAAGGTGTGATGAAGGTTTCTTCCTTCGATATTCTACTAAAATAAAATCTTGTAGATGCTAGAATAAAATATTGAGAAAGATTGTTGGGAGTATAAGTGACAAGGTTGATGGAGATCTACAAAATTCAGTGGTGATACATGGATATGAATCAGATGAACTTGATTGTAGAGAAGAAGAAGAAAAATATAAGGAATAGGAAGTGCAGGATGAAGATGAAGAAGCTCTAGAAAAGACCCTTAAAACCCCTAAGTATGTGTAGATAAATCCTTATGAAGAATAGATCATTAGAGACACAAGCAAAGGTGTGTTGATAAGAAGAAGAATTGTTGAAGAAGAGGTAAATTTGTGTTTACTTTCTAAATTTGAACCTAAAATAGTGATTGAGGCATGTAAAGATGAATATTCAATGAAATCCATGGAAGAAATTATGCATATTGAAAAGAATAAAACTTGGGAACTTCTCCCAAGTCCTACAAACAAGAACATTACTACTACTAAGTGGGTATTCAGAAAAAAATGAATGAGAATGGAGAAGTGATAAGAAACAAGGAAAGGCTTGTGTGTAAGGGCTATGCACAAGTTGAAGGAATAGTCTTCGAGGATAAATTTTCTCTGGTGGCTAGAATGGAAGTAATCAAGAAGTTCTTGGCATTTGCAGCACATAAGGATTTTAATGTTTATCAGATGGATGTGAAGTCTTCTTTCTTCAATGAAGAGTTGGAAGAAGAAGTATACATGGAACAACTAGAAGGATTTCAGCTATCAGATAAACCTAATATGGTTTACAAATTGAAGAAGACTTTATATGCATTGAAGAAAGCTCCCAAAGCTTGGTGTACAAGATTGGACAATTATTTGATATAACAAGGATTCAATAAAGGTGCCACAAATAGTAATATTTACTTTAAGGTTGAAAAATATCAAATATTGATTGTAGTTGTGTATGTAGGTGACATAATTTTTGGAGGAGATGAAGCTATGTGTAAGAAGCTTGTAGAAGAGATGCAAAAAGACTTTGAGATGTCCATGTTTGGGGAGATAAATTTATTCCTTGGGCTACAAATCAATAAGATAAATAAAGGTTTATTCATATCACAATCAAAGTATGTCAAGGAGATGTTGAAGAAGTTTGGAATGGAAGACTCCAAACTGGTATGTACTCCTATGGTTACTAGTTGCAAATTGAGAAAGAATGATGAATCCCCTAAGGCTGATCAGAGCAAGTACAAATATATGATTGGTGGTTTTTTATATCTAAATACTACTAGATTGGATATCATGCACGTAGTTTGTCTTGTGGCTATATTTCAAGAAGATCCTAGAGAATGACATGTTGTAGCAATGAAGAGGATATTCAAATACCTAAAGGGCACTCTAGGTCATGGCTTGTGTTATCTAAAGGATACTAATTTTACATTGAGTGATTACATAAATAAAAATTGGGTTGGTTGTGTGGATGATAGATAAAGTACAAGCGGTGGTGCATTCTTTCTTGAATGTAGATTTGTATCATTGATAATTAAGAAACAAGATTCAATTTATTTATCTATTGCAAAGGCTGAGTACATTGTAGCAGAATCTTGTTGCACACAAGTGTTTAGATGAGACAAATATTGAAGGATATTTGGGTGGTGTATGATGAGCCTATTTATGTATTTTATGAAAATACAAGTGCAATAAACATTTCAAAGAATCTAGTGATGCATTCAAGGATAAAACATATTTCAATCAAATATCACTTTCTAAGAGAGAAGGTTGTGAAGAATGAAGTGAACCTTGAATATGTGCCTATAAAGGATCATGTTACTGACATATTCAATAAGGCTCTTCCTATGGATACTTTTGAGCATCTCCATGAGGATTTGGGGGTTACTACCCCTACTTCTCTGAACTAGATGCATACATAGATGCATTAGTCTAGTGGATTTGAAGATCTGTCCCTTATTTTTGGTTGATTTTGGTGGCTACCTCTTAGGGGGTGTAGATAGTGGTATTGAAAATTGTTGTAGATTGGTGTGTGATCCTAAGGGGAGTATTTAGAGTAGTAATGGAAAGGTGTTGCAGAGCAGTTGTAAGTAGGTTGTCTAATGTCAAAGGGAGAGAATAATGAAAAAAATTATGTCCTTTTCCATTGATGTCAAAGGGGGAGAAGAGGATCATGTGAAAAATAGAAATTCATCAGGGAGAGAAGAGTCATGTGAAAAAGAATAAGAAATAAGGGAGAGAGAATCATGTAAGGGAGAGAGTGAGTAAAGAGAAAAGAGAAAAGGAAACGGGTATGCTCAGATGTATTTTTTCTTTGATGGTTTTTCACATCATGTGTTTCCATCAATGAAAAAGGGGGAGATTGTTTCAAGTATGCGCATATTGGTGTTGTCATTGATGCCAACAAGCTTGTGTTGGTATTGGTGTCAATTGTATGTGTTGAGAGAGATTGGTGTTGTCTATGCTTTGATTTGTTTTATTATGTTGTCATCAGTTAAGCTACTAGTGTTAACCTCTAGTTTTACTTTGATAAGATTATATATATGGTTGTGGTAGTGCTAAATATGTTTTGGATGTGTCTTTGGTGCTTGGTTTTTGAGTGATTTTGAGAAAATTTGATAAAAAGAGGAAACTGTGTGTTGCAGTGTTGTTCTAGGTTATAGAGAGATGTTTTGGTTTTGCTCCACATTTCTTCTAGGTTGAGAATCTTCCTATGCAATTCAGATATGTTGGTGAGATTTGTTCAGAGGTGTTATATTCAAGAGATGGTATGATGGATCATCACACAATAGAAGTTGTGTTCACCAATATGTGATTGTAAACTAAAGAGGTGTCTGGGAGAAATGTTTCTATTCCGTGTTTCTCTGTAGTTATGATTTAGGTCTTGCGATCTGAAGGTGTGTTGATGGTGTTGGTGGTTTTCCTTAGTCAAGAGGATTTGAGATTTGGTTCTCTGAAAGATGAATTTTTAAATAATAGTGTTTGGCAAAGTAGTTTGAGTGTATCGAGTTTGTACATTGTTCAAGTGGAAGTTGTTGTAAAGGAGTTTGATGAATTTCAAGATGTTTGTGGAATATTATATATCATGTTCAAGAATGATGTGTGGTACACAAGTCATCTTTAGGTTTGAGGAAGCATATAATTAAAATTTTAATGGTGTTTTCATGGGTAATGGTCGACTTGGTGTTTACACTATATGCAATTGATATATATTGTTTTTGATAGTGTTTGATTAAGTGGTGTTGCTGATATGGGTCCCAATTAAGTTTTTATGTGGTCCACATTCACTTATACTTACCACAAAAGTGTTTTGGTGTCAACCTAGTTTAAATTTGCACATTTGAGGTACATAGATGACCTTGGAAAGGGTTTCAAGGTTGAGAATGGTATAAGTATGAGTTGAATTATTGAAGGAGATTAAGATAGATGAAAGAGTGAAGTGTGTGATGTGAATAATTTGGAGTGAAAAGTTATAGAGTGTGAAATTGAGTAGAGCAATGTGAAATTTCAAGTGTTGGATTACCATATGTAGTGAGCAAAAAATGTTTGCAATCATTCAAACATACTACGAAGGTATTATAGCTACTATGAGGGATTCCCTATTGCATGAAGATCATGTTATCTATTTAACATTTCTTCTCTATCTTCTTTTTCTATTTTGATAGTGAGAATTTGGTTGTGAACCTTTCTGGACAACATGTCCTATTCTGGTAGTGAGCCCTTGTAACTAGTTTTGCAATTACTTATATTGTGAGCTAATCCCCACCGTGGTTTTTCCCTTCTTGGGTTTTCCATGTAAATCTAGTGTTCTCGTGTGCATGGTGTTAAAGTTGTTTTAGTTTTAGTTTTATGCTTTTCATGCTAACTCATCAAAGGGTTTAATGAATGCTCGCAGATCTGAATATTATTGAGGGTTTTAAAATTTTGATTAGATACAAATTATTCACCCCCCTCTTAGTTTTCTTGTTCATTCAATAGTTTTATTATGAAAAAATTTAATTTATTATTATAGTGTTAGAATCTTGTGCTTATAAGTGTGTTTATTTCTAGTTTAGAAACAATAAACTTCAAAAGGGACACCTAATAGCAACAAATATTTTAGTTAGATTATGATAAAAAATAGATATGAAACCACTAATAATTTTTTACAACTAACCAACTTTTTGTTTTATTTTTGTTTAAAACATTATAGTCCCCCTTAAATAGAGCATTGTAATGACCATTAAGTTATCTTCAATGACCATGGTGTGGCCATATAGATGTAAAGGATAGTTGATCTCCTTAGAAGAGATGTGAATTACACTTAGTATTTTAATTAAATTAATCAATGTATCAAATTACCCATAATTATATTGTAGGTAGAATGAGGACCTAGAAAAATTATATTACTATTAATACATAGAAATGGAGGTGAAACTAATACAAAAAAACTATGCTTACAATGAGAGAAATGATGAAAAATAAAATAAAAAAATATTTCACTTGGTTTTTTATTCTTATATCAATTGATATAAGTTTTGAGAACTATCAAGCCTATTTAAATAAGTAGAATCCTAATTGGTGGAAAATTTCTCTCCTAGTGCCCTATTTAGTATCAATGCATACATTTGGTAGCCTAGTCCAATATGTTAGAATAGCTGAAAAATTTATATGGAGATTTTTTAGACCTTATTTTAAGAACTTTTTCTTCTTAAAACTTTGTCAAATTATTCATGATTTTTTTCATATTTAATCTTATAATCATCTAATCTATAGGCAGAACCCTACAAAACAAAGTGATTAAGTGGGATATAGCTCACTTAGTCTCCACATAGGATTTTAGGATGATAGACAATAACATAAATGAATTTGTAATCAAATTACTACTTAGTGCATAAATGAAATTTAAGGATCTACATCAACTCGTAGGATTAATACCACACTTCAAATATGATATTTAGGATATAATTTTATGATGTTAACTAATATTATCCTAGCTAAGTGAGTGTAATGATTAAAAATTCATGAGAATTAAAGAAATTAGTGACAACATCAAAATTATTGGAAAGAGAAGGGATATGAATGATGAAAGGGTTAATAATTGAGCTTAAAAAAAGTAAGTTAGCACTAGGATATGTAGCACATCAACTATGATGGTAAGGGGCCATGAATAAAAGGGACAAAGGAAAAGAGGATGTACCTTGAACTCTAGTATTAAATTTATTAATTTCATGATGTTGTTTCATTTATTTTTGGCTTCACACACTTCCAAAAATTGAGCTTCTATCCAACTTGAAATGATGTTCAATTCTATATCAATCTAATAGAATAAATATAAAATATAGAAACAATGATTTTATGCTATCAAATTCAAACAAAAAACATGATAACTATCATTCCAAATCTTAAAAACATTAGAATATTGGTTCATACTATCAAATTCAGTCTAAAAACATGCAATTTGGTTCTTATATGCTGATAAAACAAGAAAAGGTGATGGAATTGTTAAATAATTATTAATATTTTATCAATGCCACGAAAGTGTACTTTTATGTCAGATAAAGTATAAATTATAGGATAAAATAGAGTGTTTGGATCCAAAATCATAGGATCCACATGCCTTTTTACCATATTTTTGAATTTTTATTCTTAATAAACATGAGCATATTATAACATACTAACATTACAATGCTCTTATGTTTATACTTTATTTGATTACTCCAATAGAGAGAGGGAGAGAGGGATAAAAAGATGGATATATAGAAGGAAGGAGAGATAGATAGAGAGGAAAATAGAGATATATATGAGGTATAGGAATAGAGAGGGATAGAGAGGAGAGTATCTAGAGATGGATGGAGGAATAGATGAATAGGGAGAGAAATAGATAAAGAGATATCTACAGAGGTAGAGGGAGAGATAAATATATAGATATGGAGGTAGGAATATAGAGAGAGGTAGATAGAGAGGGAGATATGGAGAGGAAGGGGGAAAGGGAGAGATAGAGAGAGGTTGAGATAGAGAGGGAGAGAAAGTGGGTGGATAAAGGGGAGGAAGAGAGTGGGAGAGATAGAGAGATGGGGATATAGAGAGAGAGTTAGATAAAGGGAGAGAGAAAAATAGAGAGGGAGGGAGAGAAGGTGAGAGTGAAGAGAGTGAGAGATAGATCAACATATAGATGGGGAGTGGAGAGGAAGATGGAGAGAGATAGAGAGGGATAGAGAGAGACAAAGATAACGAGTGAGATATAGATAAGTAGAGTAAAAATAGAGGAGAGATATATAGAGAGGGATAAAGAGAGATAGATAAAGGGTGATATAAAGATAAGTAGAGTAAAAATAGAGATGGAGAGATGAATATGTAGAGAGAGGGAGGGAGAGATGGGAGAGGTAGGTAAGGAGATATGTATAAAGAGGGAGATAGATAAAGGGTGAGATATAGATAAGTAGATTAAAAAGAGAGATGGAGAGAGGAATATATAGAGAGAGGGAGGGAGAGATGGGAGAGGTAGGTAAGGAGATATGTATGGAGAGCAGGAGGGGGAGAGAGGGAGAGATAGCTCAATATATAGAGAGGGAGAGGGAGAGGGGTAAGATAGAGAGTAGAGAGTAGAGATATAAAAATAGAGATGGAGAGAGGGATAGAGGGATAGGGAGAGAGAGAGAGAGACAAAGGAAGGGAAGGAGGGATGAAGATATAGGGAGAGATATAAATATATAGAGATGGAGAGGGGAGAGGGAGAGAGGGAAATATATAGATAGAGGGAGATATACATATATAAATAGGGATAGGGAGAGAGATAGGGAGATAGAGGTAGAGAAAGAAATGGATAGAGAGAGAAATAGCACAATATAGAGGGAGAGGGGAGAGGGAGAGATATAGATAGATGGAGATATATAGAGACATATATGGATAGGGATAGAGAGATGAGAGATAGAGATATATAGGGAGAGATAGGGAGAGAGATAAGGAGAGATGGAGAGATAGCTCAATATATAGAGAGGGAGAGGGAGATAGATAGGGTGAGATAGAAAGAGAAAGAGAGATAATAAGATATGGAGAGAGGGAGATATTTAGAATATGGGAAAAGAGAGAAGGGGAGAGAGGAAGAAAGAGATAGATAGATCAATATAGAGGGGGGAGGGAGAGGGAGAGAGGGAGATATATAGATATGCATCTAGAGGGATAAATAGATAGAAAGATGAGATAGAGAGAATTATAGATGGAGAGAGGGAGAGAAAAAAATGGAGAGAGGGAAATATGAGAAGAGAGATGGGGAGATAGGGAGGTGGAGAGATACCAATATATAGAGAGAGGGAGGGGAGAGGGAGATGGATAGGGATATGGATAGGGAGAGGGAGAGGGAGAGGTGGAGAGATATAGACAGAGAAAGATATAGAGATATAGAGAGGGATAGGGAGAGATAAATAGAAATAGAGAGAGGTATATGCATAGAAAGTATAGACACCAAAAATTGGTCTAGGCTTGCAAACACCACTTCCGACATAATTTTCTAGTATCCATGGTCATGATTAAATAATGTTGATTATTTAATTACCTTTCTAACACATATTTCCTCTATTAATTAAATACCCCTTTTAATTAATTCATTAATTCATAATAACCTTTATTCAACTTGATCAATTAAATAAATGATAATTATTTAATTATTTCGCTAACTAATTAATTCTTCCTTCTTAATTAAATAATTTATTATTTAATTACCTCTTTTATCATATTTCAACTATAATTAAATATTTATTATTTAATTATTCATTTAACCCCCTTTATCTATAATTAAATATTTATTATTTAATTTATTCAATTCCACCTTTACAACAATCAAATTAAATAAATTATCTTTATTTATTTAATTAAGTCTTTCATTTTTGAATGTTGAATTAAATTAACATTTAATTCATATTTATTTATTTATGTCACATTCTTCTATCAATCAATTGACTAATCATTCAGTCACCTTCTGACTCAAGATCTATTTTTAGTTCTCTAGTTATCTCTGGATTCAACATCTGATTGTCTCTACGAGAGGACTCTCTCTCACAACTAGTCAATTAACTAGTTCTAACTCATATGCATGATGTGTTTATTAATTAAATATCTTTATTTGATTAATTAACTCATGTTTGCATTCAAATGCATTATTCTTCTAGTTCTAACTTTGTCTTTGACATTCAAAGTCTATTTCCTCTATTTTCGAAGACTCTTAACTGAAGATTGAGATTGGGAACTCTTGTTCTTTCTATTTTTGAATAGTCTTGACACAAGATTAAGTTATCACTGTAGTCTTTTCTGACTCATGTTGTAACTCACATTCTATTTGGCACAGAACTCACATCGCATGAAATTCATCAATCTCGCCTGTCAATCTCTCTCTTTCAATCTGATCCGATCGTTCAAAAACCCAAAATCTATAAAATGACTTGTCATTATCATTATTCATCCTCTCGAAATCATACACTTTTGAGAAGAAACTTATCTTCGATATTTTTCTTAGACACTTCACGAAGTTATGCTTGCATCAATATTGAAAATATCTAAGGGTAAGAATATTGAAACAACAAAATGGAGAAGAGAAAATGAGATAATTCGAAGGAGTGAACGCATATTCGGTGAGATTTTTTCAATTAATTTGTTTAGTTTATTTATGTTTACTTATTCGTTCTTTGTTGTTTTTGATTTAGATTGTTTGTTAGTTTAGAATTAATCATTGTAATTTATGAAGCTATTAGCATTAATCTCCAAGTAGAAATCTAGGTCATACATTTGGTGAATCCGACGTGAATCATGCTTCAAATTTGTGCAACATCTTTTCATTTTTCCGTTTTTCCATTTTTTGTTTTTGCAGGTTATCGTACGACACACCGCATCTGTTCAGAAAAAAATGCATCTGTCCTTGTGCACCGCATCTGCCATATTCCACGACACATCTGCCATTCTGCACCGCATCCGTGAACTTGTGCACCACATCCTCCTATCAACAATTCATGAACCGCATCTGCTTGTCAACATCGAGCTGCATTTGTGGCTCAAAACACCGCATGTGCCTGGTAATCAAATTTTCACTTGTTTTTCCATTTCCGTACATTCGTATTTTCATTCTCTCTTTTTCATGTAATTTTGATTTTTGCTAATGTTTGTTTACAATTGTGTTAAGGTGAATTAACTTAGTGTTTGCAGGATGAAGCATAGAAGACCATAAAAAAAAACCATTGTTTTCTGTAGGACGAAAGTTGAAGACACCAAAAACAAACTACTAATCATTTTTGCATGCAAGACCTAATGAATTTGTGGGTTTTGTTTCATAAGCTTTTTGTTTGGTAGTTACAAAATTGTCGTTTGGATTAAAAAGAACCATTTTTTGCCTTGTTTGGTGCGAAAGAACGTTTTTGTAACCCTTCACGATTCGATATATCGGAGTATCCTCTCCCCTTGCGCAGTCATGCAATCTTGGGTGTAAGAGAAATGGTTACTGACTCTAGAACTTGGGCCTATCTTGGTGGGAAAAGTACTCACCCCAAGAAAACTCAGACCGATAGCATGCTAGATGCCAAGCAAATTCCAACTGGTATATAAAAGTGGATTCTTAGGGAAAACTCAAGAATCACGCTCACTATTCTGACGAAAAGGGTAGAAATGGTCTCTTGCTGAAGTTGAATAGTGCCCCATGAATGAAATGCCCTTACTAAACACCTTGTTGTAGTTTTGCCAAAATCCTACCTATTTGTTGGCGCAGTAGGTTTAGACCTATGAAGCCGTCTTACATTCTTACGGTTCATGTGTAGAGATGAGATGTATACCATGGGATTTTTATGGGTACAGAAGCTTGGCTACCTCATATAAGTGAGTGTCATGGATGGGAGCTAGTGGGGTCAAGCTACTAGTCACCCGCCTTGAATATGCGTAGCTGGAGAAATCCAAATAAGAATTTAGCAAGTATTATCCACAACGCCTAGGTTGTAAATGTTTTTGGTCTTAACAGTCCTATCATCATAAATTGAAAATACATTGATTTCTATGCTTTTTTTTGTTGTATTCGTCAAAACACTTGATCTACAAAACAAAGTTAGTCAGAAAAACAATCTTCAGAAAAATGCAATTGTCATGGTAAGTCGCAACTCTCAATTTTAACACCGCATCTATCCTAGCGAGTCACAATTGTTAGGGGAAACGCTGCATGTGTCTATCAAAAATTCCACTTTTACATAGTCCAGGTATTACGCACCGCAACTGTTAAACTGTGAGTCGCATGTGTATAGGAAAGCCACATCTGTCATTGGAAACACCGCATGTGTCTGTCAAAAATTCCACTTTTACAGTCTAATTATTGCAAGCCGTAACTGTAAAAAAGTGAGGCGCATATGTATATGAAAGCCACATCTTCAAAGAAAAAACCACATGTGTTTGTCAATAATTTTAGATTCACACAGTCATTATTTCGAGTCGCAACTATTACCGTGAGCCGCATCTGTCAAAACATAAACCGCATTTGTCACAAATCCAAATCACTAGTCGATATTCGAAACTAGGTTTTAGTCAAAATCACTACATGCACAGTGGTAAAACACATTTTTCAAAATTAGAACCGCATCTGATAGGTGAACCGCATCTGATAGGTGAACTGCATTTGATGTCAAGAAAAAACTTAGCAAACTGCAAATCAAGTCTAAATCATAACAGTCATTTTTGCTTTTGTTTCTTAAGATCAACCTTGGACATAAATTGGAAAAACTTTGCTCAAAAACCTTGCATTATTAGGTGTCATATACATCTTAGTCACAGTCAAATTTCTTAGTCATAGTCATCCTAAGTTGCATGCATATAGATACTTCCTAGGAAATTGCATATCGTAGAATAGGTAACTTTCCTCGTCATTAGATACGTTCATGTTCCGATTTGTCACAAGTCATTGAACCTAGTCACTTTAGTCCTATTTGTGAATCTTTCCAGCTCAATAGTCTAATTTGGAAAATTCTTCTTGTCAATTGTCTTTGTCCTACAATAAGGTTCCTTGGTCAGATTCAAATCCTTCCATGAATTTATTCCATAGGTAGTAGGTTATACCCATTTTAGAATCATTTACCATCATAGTCTACTCGAAATGTTGCATATTGTCCATCCTATCATACATCATCTTAGTATACGTCATTTTAGACATCATTTTTCACAACATCCTTTATTGTCAGAAAATCCAAAAACATAGAAATAGGACATATCATTTGTTTAGACATAGTCTGCATTACCCCATTTTGAGCAACTTTTCATGGTCAAAACAAGGTCTCAAAAGAAACAAAAAATAATGTCCGATCCTTGTGAATTTTTCAATACTTTTACAAATCAACCATCAGGGAAAGAAAGACCACACAAACCCTTGCTTGAAAAACACATCACTAGGGACACACATGGACAAATTTACATTGAAGACATAGACGCAACAATACAAGATCCTGAATTCGCATCCTTTATGGATGAATGTTTGGCAAATGATCCCCAATGATATCTGGAAAATTTGCTAGCAGAAGGTGCCAAACTCCCAATAGGATTTAACGTTCGTACTTTGCAAACACTGCCTATTCAACCAACATGAACTGTGACGTCAAGTGTTTCTATTCCCCAAATCACTGCAGCAATACCAACTGGCATACCAAATCAAACATTGTTAATTGTGAGCACAACCCCTTTCAACATAACACAAGGTTTTCAATTTACTATGAGAGAAACTTCATCAAACCCCTTTGGCACCAACACGACTGGTAAAGGATCCAAAGTTGGCATGAATATTCCTATACCAAATCAGAACACGCAAATTGGAAATATTCCTATAACAAATCAGAACACATAGACAGGATATATTGCCAATCAGAATCAGAAAACACAGATGGGATATATTATCAATCCAAATCATAATATTCAAACATGAAATATCCCCAATCCAAATTAGAACATTATAATGAGATATATTCCCTCGCGAAATCACAACCCATCATAGAACATGGCATTTCAAAATATCTACATTGATCCAAACAACACCGGCAACATGTCCATGACACAAGTAGATGTCCTCCAAAACCAAATGCAAAATCTTCAACAACAGATGGACAACATGTCTATGTCAGGTAAATGAACTATCTCAGTGCAAGATCGATGTCCATGTCCATTCGATCAAGTGCTTTATATGACACCTTTCCCCCATGGATACGTTATACTGAATTTTCCAAAGTATAATGGGAGGAAGAATCCTTTGGAACACATTAGAGAATTATCAATGACATGCATGGACATATCATATGATCCCAGACAATTGATGCGACTATTTCTGCGAACCCTCATAGGGATAGCACTAGAATGGTTTTCTAAATTACCGTATGGCATACGATCCTGGGGTGAATCATCTGAGAAGTTTTTCGAACACTTTGCTTTTAACATAGAAAATGAAGTAACAATAGCAACCTTGTACCAAACGACACAAGAAGATGGCAAAAATTTCACCACTTTCTTCCAGAGATGGAGAAGTCTAGCTAGCAAATGTCTAGTTGAAATACCCGAAAAACAGGTCACGATATTCCTTGAAAACATCAATCCAAAACTGAGAGGTGACTTACGGGTACATTGTTGTACTTCATTCCTAGACTTGGTACAAAAGGGCATCATTCTTGTAAAAGGCCTTATTGACAAAGGAGAAAGAAAAGTACCAGATAGAAACCCAGTTGTCCAACATCAAAACACACCAAACTATAGAAACAAATTCTGGTCTAGAAACAAAAATGTTACGAATGATGACATTGTTGATGCTAAAAACATACATACGGGACCAGTTGTCACACTTAGAGGGTACAACCAAAATGTGGACATGAAGAATAGTCCAGATCAAATAGCCAATTATGTCCAAAATTCACAACAACAAAGACCACAAAGGAAATTTCCTACACGTGAATTTACCCCTTTAGGGCAACCAATTGAGATGGTTTTCAAAGAGTCGATTAAACATAATCTTGCTAAACCTTTGGAACCATGAGAATATGATCTTGGATAGTTTAAACCTTCATGGTGGGATGATAATGCCTATTGTGACTATCATCTCACAAAAGGACACAACCTACACCAATGTCGACAACTAAAGAATATTACACAAGACTTTGTTGAAAATAGAACCATAGAGGTCAATGGGCAGAAAATACCAAGAACAGTGATCATAAGGTCTTCACAAACCCATTACATGACCACACGAAAGGAAAATCCTCCAATTTGGGAACCAAGAATAATCCATCAGCCAATTATACTAATATCAAGTATTACTATGGTAAAGATTGATCGTAAATCACCTCCGAGCTGCAAATGAAAATGTCAACACCATCATCATTAAGAAACACCTGGAATGTGATGTGAACAAACGCATAACTAAGATAACTATTCTAGGTCCTTCTTCTGAGCCACCTATGCAGAATTCCATGTTTAGATACAATCTCCTCGATGAATTGAGCAAAACCCCTGGACAGACATCCATTTTGGAACTATTGACTTTGTCACCTAAGCATTGAGCCATTCTTGACAAAGCTTTGCAGAACACGACTGTTCCTGCAGACTTAGATGCCAATCGTTTCGAAGAAATGGTGGGATATTTAACCAAATCGTATCATGCCACATTTTCCCAACAAGATTACTCAACCAAAAAGTCTGATCATAATGACCCATTACATCTTGAAGTCCTAGACCATCAAACCAAAGTGAGACGAGTCTTGGTAGACAGAGGAGCAGGTTTGAACCTGTGTACCCTAAAATTGGTTAAGGCATTAGGATTCTTAGAAGACTACATAGACACCTCTAAGAGTATAGTCATCAAGGCTTACGACGATGAGGAAAGATCATCCAAAGGAGTTGTCACACTCCCTATCAGAATTGGCCCAAAAATTATGAACACTAGCTTCCAAGTCTTGGATCTCACCCTTCCGTACAAATTTTTGTTAGGTAGACCTTGGATACATGCAATGAAAGTTGTACCTTCAATGTATCACCAATGTCTTAAATTCTCTTATAATGGCATCAAGATCATGATTGATGGTGATCTAGATCATTTTCAATGTTGTACAAGCCTAAGGGAAATTCCACAATGATAGGTACCAGTTAACCAAGAAGCTTCATCATTCACTTTATCCCTATACGTTGACCCATCACATCTTACTGAGTCCATTTCATTTGAACCACTGTCAAACACTCCTAAGGTCGAGATCCAAGACAAGGGTTGTGGTGAATATTACATAAAGGCATCATACTGTGTCAGTCAACTGGTTCCACCTTAAGGCATATGGCTTACCCATGGCATATAGAAGATAGTTAGTAGTCACATTTTGTGTTCCCCCTACAATGACATTGACCAAATGGGGAGAGTTAAGTGAAGAAATTGTGGATCACGGTGATATTACCTCCTGGTTGTATCAAGAAGACAATGAATACCCCTCATTGTCTATTCAAATAGCTAAGGAACAATATGGAAAAGGCTTTAAGATTATGCAAAACGAAGGCTATGATGGGCACAGTGGGTTAGGACTGCATCAAAATGGAAGGACGAAATCGATCACTGTCTCACCATGATTGAAATACCTAGGGGTAGGGTTTCATCTGCTTATAATTGGGTTTCCTAGTATGTCATCATGATTTCAAGAGGAAGAGTGTTCTTATGCAGGCATCAAGACATCTCATGAACCACTTCCCCAAGTCTACGATGAGTCTCACAAATTACTTCCCCTAGTTTACGATGAATCTCTTAACTCAAGCAATTGTGAATGGGATTCTTTTTCCTCTACCAGTACCATGAACATAGATGATCTCTTTGGAGAATTGGACCTAAAGGTAAAACCTATACCAAAACCATCTAGTCCCCATCATAGGAAGCACTTGTCTAAAGAAGAATGGCATAAACACTATTATTGGGAAACCCTTGATTGTGCATCTTGGGAACCTGCCGAACCATCTTCTGATGACTCGGCCCTTACAATAGTCCCACAACATAGTATACCTACCTATAGAAAGAAGAACAAGAAGGATTTAGTCCAAAAATTTTGTGATCATGTCAACCATTCTATATTCACCTTGTCAGCTTCTACCTTTAATAACTCTGATGATGACATGCCTCTCATATATCCCGAACTTATCGATTGGGATCAACAAGGTACACCCATCATAGATACATTCGACAATGACGAAGCAATTGTTGAGTTCATGGGACTTTGAGAAGGCATACCAAGAGGGGATCATAAAGTTGGTTTTACCATAGACTTTGATGAAAAAGCATATTTTGGGGAGTCTATTTACACCTCTAGTCGCAAAAATGAAAATAAAAAGAAAAATGATGTGTCCCTAGGTGAAAACTGAAAGGCGCCTTTGGATGAAGAAACGGTCAAAATAAAGGATGTATCCGAGGGAAAAAACCTCTTTGAGGCACCCAAGGATAGAGGTTTAAATATTCTCCCCATTGAACAAGAAAAGTCACCAATGCTAGTAGAAGAGTCTATTGCAGTCAACATAAATACAGAAGAAAATCCTCGACACATATACTTTGTAGCATCATTGACAAAGGCAGAACAACCCGAGTTTAAGGAATTCTTCACAAAAAGATAAATAAACTTTGCATGGTCATACGTTGACATGCCTGGGCTAGATCTAGAACTTATATTGCACCTTCTACCGTTATAGCCAGGTATTAAGCCAGTCAAACAAAAGTTAAGGAAAATGCATCCACAGATTTCTCTACTAGTCAAAGCAGAACTTAAGAAACTCTTGGATGTTGGATTTATAAGAACTATAGACTATGCAGACCGGATTTCAAATCTTGTGCCAATGACTAAACCAACTAGGGGCATCCACATTTGCACAGACTTTAGAGACATCAAGAAGGCATGTCCTAAGGATGACTTCCCTTTGCCAAACATAGACATGATAGTAGATCTTACAACAAGATACGAGATGCTATCCCTCATGGATGGTTTCTTTGGATATAACCAAATCAAAATCATTGCTAAAGACCAACATAAGACAACTTTCACGTGTCCATGGGGCACATATTGTTGGAATGTTATGCCATTTGGGCTTAAGAATGCAGGAGCTACCTATCAACGGGAAATGACTATGATTTTCCATGACTTTGTACACACTCTCATGGAGGATTATGTAGATGAAATTATAGCTAAATCAGAAACAAGGGCAGATCATTTGAAGGTTCTAGACAAGATATTCCAGAGGCTAGAGAATTACAATGTCAGGCTAAATCCGAAGAAGTGTGTCTTTGGAGTGAAATCAGGGAAACTTTTACGGTATATCATTTCCAGAAGAGGCATTGAAGTAGATCTAGAGAAGGTAAGAGCTATCATATAAATGCATCCTCCTATCAGCATTGGACAACTAAGAACACTACAAGGAAGATTACAATCCATCAGGCATTTCATTGTACAACTGGCAGAAAAAATACACCCATTTCAACATTTTCTCAAGAAAGGAGTACCATTTGTGTGGAAACCTAAATGTCAAGAAGCTTTCCAAAAAATCAAGGATTACTTGCTCACTCCACCTATTTTAATGCCACCTATAGATGGAAAACCATTGATACTATACATTTTAGTAACTCATACAACATTAGGAGCTCTTCTCGCACAACCCGATGATCAAGGTCATGAGAGAGAAGTCTACTACATCAGTCATACCTTGGTAGGACATGAATTAAACTATAGCAACATAGAATGTTCCTATCTTGCGGTAGTCTTTGCTACTCAAAAAATTCGGCACTATATGCTCAATCGCCAAACAATGTTGGTCGCAAAGATTGATCCCCTCAAATATCTCTTAAGTAAGGTAGCATTAACAGACCGATTGGCCAAATGGGTTATGATACTTAGAGAGTATGACATCCAATATGTGGAGAGGAAGGCTATAAAAGGACAAGTGATTGTAGATCAGTTAGCAGATGCACCCATCAAGGCAAACCATCCTTTAGTGGTAGATTTTCTTGACGAATTTATCTTTAACATTGACACTAGAACCGAATGGAAATTATACTTTGACGGGACACATACACAATGTGGTTCAGGAGAAGGTATTTTATTTGTTACACCTCAAGGTGACACCATTCCTAAATAATTTAGGATTTCTTTCCCTTGCACCAACAACATAGCAGAGTATGAAGCCTTAGTGACAGGATTAAAAATGGCAGCACAATGGAAGATTAAGAGTCTACATGTTTTTGGTGATTCTCAACTAGTAGTCTAGCAAGTAAATGATGATTATGAGACTAAGGATGAGAAAATTTCCCCCTACAAGTGCATGGCTGATAGTTTCAAGCAGTACTTTGATGATATTTCCTTTCACCAAATACCACGTATTCAGAACATGGCTGCAGATGCTATGGCAACTATGGGTTCCTTATTGGATATTCCGAGTAATGTACCTAAGTTTGAGTTTTTGGTTGAATAGTTGTTGGCCCTCGCCTATGATGTCCCCAGTTTTGTGATGGTGTGTATAATTGTTGGTCCTAATTCCCCTTGGTATAAAGACATATTTGACTACCTAACCAACCAAACCTTACCTCTAGACCTGTCAAATAACCAACGTCGAACCTTTATCCATAAGTTAGCTAAATACACCATCATCGAAGATACCCTGTATAGACGTACCTTAGATAACGCCCTAATGAGATGTATCGATGCTGAAGAAGCACAAAAAACTTTGCGAGTGGTGCGTGAGGGTATATGCGGATCCCATTTGAGTGGTCCTACTTTAGCCCATAAGATTATGAGATTAGGTTATTATTGGCCTACAATGGAGAAAGACTCATATATCTTTGTAAAGAAATGTAGACAGTGTCAGATACATGGAGATTTGATAAGAGCACCAGCATAGGAGCTTCATCCGATAACATCACCATGGCCTTTTTCCCAATGGGAACTTGACCTCATAGGTAAGATACACCCTCCATCATCCAACGACCATAAATTCATCATAACCACTACCGAATACTTCACTAAATGGATCGAAGCTATTCCCATGACCTACATCACCGACACACAAATATCCAAGTTTCTCTGAAACTATATCATTTGTCGGTATGGTTTACCCCAATCCATAATCATAGACAATGGCCGCCCATTCAAAAACCAAGAAGTACGCCATCTATGTGAAGACTTCCATATTAAACATCATTTTTCCAACCCATATTACCCACAAGGTAATGGCCAAGCCGACACATCTAATAAAACCATTTTTAGAATCCTAAAGAAGACTCTCAATGATGCTGGTCATGACTGGCACCTACAGCTAAATCCTGCCTTATGGGCTTACCACACAAGCATCCGTACTCCCACTGGCGCCACTCCATATTCCTTAGTATTCGGATCCAAAGCTATCTTACCAATTGAGGTTGAAATTTCTTCCTTGAGGGTATCATTGAAAGGTCACATTGATGATGAAGAATACCATGTATCCAGATTACAAGAGCTAGAATTCTTGGATGAACGAAGACAAAAAGCACTAGACCATTTGCAAGCATATCAGAATCGTCTTCGTCGAAGCTATAATAGGAAATTTCTAAATAGACACTTTGACATTGGTGACCTAGTTTTAATGGAGAATCCCAAGAATCAAGCTGAACGAGAAAAGCCAGGAATGTTTGAACCTAACTGGTTAGGGCCTTATATTGTCACAAAATTTTTTGGATCAGGAGCATACCAAATCTCTACTCCTGAAGGAAATCCACTTTTATCACCAATCAACAGCCTCCATCTGAAAAGGTTTTATGCATAGCTTCTAAAAGTTTCTTGTCTTAACCGAAAAAATACAAAAAATTGAAAAAAAAAGAAGCTTACCTTGATGAAAACCTGGAAAATAGGCGTCTTTGTAACACCAAAAATAACAAAAAAGTAAAGAGAAATAATCCATCCAATAGTGAAAACCACTTCGATGGCGCTATGGATAACTACCATGGTGAAAAGTGTAGTCAAACTCGCTCTTTCATCTACCATCATTCCAATAAGACTTTTTTTTCACCATCCCTCATAATAAATGGTTGTCCTATCCATTCCTTGGATCAATTGACATTGAACGTCCATTCCATCAGACTCCCCACCCCATCTCACATGTCTTATTCCCAACTGGGGGCAAATCCTTGTTTTGTGCCATGAAGACCTTATACATAGCATTACACCATCAAAAAATGTCTTGAAAAATCCAAAAACATTAGAAAACTTCAAAAACACAAAAAAAATATCAAAACATGTCAGAAAATTCCAAAAACAACTTCGGTCATGTCAAGTTAGTCATGTTAAGTCAATCATGGACATAGTCGAACTACGTTGCCTCTGCGACTGGGATGTAGGCAAGGCCATCAATCGATGCGCCCCTGAGGCATTAGGTTTGTTTTTCTAGGTTTGTCATGTATCACACACATTAAACTCATGAATCTTTGTACATTCAAAGTCATTGGTCATGTCAAACTATGAGGTCTCTGCATGTACAACATAGGCAAGGCTAATCAATTGATGAGCTCCCGAGACCACACTAGGTCAGTCCAATAGGGTTTATCACAATTCACTATCACACACATTGCATATCATTCACTTAGATGCATGTATTTAGCCGCATTAGGTCAGTACTTTAGGGTATCATCTCATGTCATACACTGTCAATACACACACACACGTTTAATCAGTCAACGAATCAAAACAAGTCATGTGCTAACAAGGCAACATCTCAAACAATCATCAAGTCAATATCAAATACATTGTCAAAGCGATCAACCTATGTCTTAGCAAGATATGTCTTTCTTGTCAACGGACGCCGTCAAATTGTCATAGTCTCATGTAGCTTGTCGCATCAACATCATTAGGTTCCAACATCATATACGATGCGTGTCTTTTTGAAACTAGGATTTTTCATGCCTTATACAGATAGTCACCATGTCAAAACCAGACTCAATGTCTTATTGCGGTATGTGTCATCCATCACATTACGCTATGTCAAAAATCAAACAATCAAACAATCCTACAAGATCAAGTTTTGGCGAATACTTTTATTACACTTTATGACTTTATATCTTATTTTGTCTTATATTTTTATCAATTTGTGAATTTAGTCCGGTTACTAGCTTTCTCAAGGATGTCTCAGGGCTCTTTTTCTTTGGTTGTTGCCTATCAACTATCTTTTTAACATTGGTTTTTAAGTCATTTTACTAGTTTCCTCAAGGATGTCCTATCAAGGATTTAGAGGAGCAATGACGTCTCATGACCCGTCTTTTATTTGTTTGATGTATGTGGTTTGTTAAGACAAAACAACTGGGGAAATCTTTTCCTTAGTATGAGTTAAGACACTCTTTGTCTATGACTGTCTGTTCTTCATAGATGGATGACTTTCTACACTATGGTCTATCTCATATCATGGTGTGTACTATGAATTTGTTTCATGCCCCACCCAATGATGATAAAAAGCAAGCATAGCATATTTGGCACAATATCGAAGATCATTTTTTTTTCTCAATCAATAATCATTCTTTTTCAATACTAACTTTTTGAATTATCCATGCTAACATTTCTTCTTTTCTACATCTTCACCACCATTATCTATCCATTTCGAGAGCACACTCATGTTCTTCAAACCCGCCTATCCTCTCGAGGGGGCATACCACTACCTCCTCGTCATTCTCCCTTTCACTGGGGCATACCCTAACCCATTTCATGCTAGGGCATGATCAAGGCATATTATCTTTGACACAATGTTGAAACAACATTGTATCAAAGAGGGGCAAACTGTAGACACCGAAAATTGGTCTAGGCCTACGAACACCACTTCCGACATAATTTTCTAGTATCCATGGTAATGATTAAATAATGTCGATTATTTAATTACCTTTCTAACACATATTTCCTCTATTAATTAAATACCCCTTTTAATTAATTCATTAATTCATAATAACCTTTATTCAACTTGATTAATTAAATAAATCATAATTATTTAATTATGTCGCTAACTAATTAATTCTTCCTTCTTAATTAAATAATTTATTATTTAATTACCCCCTTTATCATATTTCAACTATAATTAAATATTTATTATTTAATTATTCATTTAACCCCCTTTATCTATAATTAAATATTTATTATTTAATTTATTCAATTCCACCTTTACAATAGTCACATTAAATAAATTATCTTTATTTATTTAATTAAGTCTTTCATTTTTGAATGTTGAATTAAATTAACATTTAATTCATATTTATTTATTTATGCCACATTCTTCTGTCAATCAATTCACTAATCATTCACTCACCTTGTGACTCAAGATCTATTTTTATTTCTCTAGTTATCTCTGGATTCAACATCTGATTGTCTCTGCGAGAGGACTCTTTGTCACAACTAGTCAGTTAACTAGTTCTAACTCATATGCATGATGTGTTTATTAATTAAATATCTTTATTTAATTAATTAACTCATGTTTGCATTCAAATGCATTATTCTTCAATTTCTAACTTTGTCTTTGACATTCAAAGTCTATTTCTTCTATTTTCGAAGACTCTTAACTAAAGATTAAGATTGGGAACTCTTGTTCTTTCTATTTTCGAACAGTCTTGACACAAGATTAAGTTATCGTTCTAACTTAATCTTTATCCTATAGTGTTTTCTGACACAAAACTCACATCGCATGAGATTCATCAATCTCGTCCATCGATCTTAGTCGATCATTCGAAAACCCAAAATCTGTAAAATGACCTGTCATTATCACTATTCCTCATCCTGAAATCATACAATTTTGAGAAGAAACTTATCTTTGATATTTTTCTTAGACACTCGATGAATTTATGCTTGCATGAATACTGAAAAATCTAAGGGCAAGAATACTGAAACAACAAAATGGAGAAGAGCAATCGAGATAATTCGAAGGAGTGAACGCATATTCAGTGAGATATTTTCACTTAATCTGTTTAGTTTATTTATGTTTAATTATTCATTCTTTGTTGTTTTTTATTTAGATTGTTTGTTATTTTATAATTAATCATTGTAATCTATGCAACTATTAGCATTAATCTCCAAGCAGAAATCTAGGTCATACAAAAAGATATGGATAAAGAGATAACACAACATATATAGAGGAAGAGGGGATGGGGAGAGGGAGAAAAGGAGAGATAGAGAGATAGAGAGGAATAGGGAGAGAGATAGTATATATAAGGAGATGGGGGTAGGGGAATATATTGATAGAAAGAGAGAAAGATAATGAGGGAGATTGAAAGATAAATGGAGGGAGAGATTGAGTGAGTAAGAGAGTTGTAAATAATTAGATATAGATAGAGAGGATGAGGAAGAGGAAGATATGAGGATATATATGGGAAAAGAGAGAGAGAAAGGAGTTGATAAAGAAAAATAATAGAGAAAGGGAGAGAGAAATAGAGAGGGGGAGATTAGAAATATAGAGTTAAGCAAGGGATAAATATGAAACTTGTGTGTGTATGAGAGAGAAAGATATAAATAGATAGAGAGGAAGAGAGAGGGATGGAGTAGATAGATAGGATATGATTAGAGGGATATAGAAACAAGGAGGGAGGGAGGGAGAGAGAGAGAGAGAGAGAGAGAGAGAGAGAGAGAGGAAAATAAATATATTAGTATAGAGGTATATGAAGAGGGAGAGGAGAGAGGGATAGGTATCTATAGATAGAGAGGGATAGGTGTCTATAGATAGAGATGGAGAGATGAATATAGAGGTATACATAAAGATAGTGGGAGAGAGGGAGAGGGAGAGAAATATATAGAGGTAGAGAGATGTAGAGAGAGATATAGAGAGGTAGGAATAGAGAGAGTGAGAGATAGAGAGGAAGAGATAAAGAGAAATAGATGGGATAGGGAGAGATAGAGAGATAAACATATAAGGAGAGAGGGGAGAGAGAGAAAGAGCTCAGTAGATAATGAAGAAGTGATATAGGTAGAGGTAGATATAAAGAGATATAGAGGGATAGGGAGATAGAGGTAGAGAGAGATATTTATAATGAGATATATATGGAGGGAGAGATAGGGGATAGAGATATAGGGGGAAAGAGAGAGATAAAGGAGGTGATAGAAAGAAAGAGGGAGATAGATAGAGAGAGTTAGATATATAATAAGAGATTTATCCCTCTATTTTTCCCTCTCTCCATCTCTTCATATATTTATATCCCATTTTTCCTTTCTAAATCTTCTTATCTCTCCCTCCCTATTGGTTTCTTTTTTTTTTCACACAAATGTGAGTTTTCTATAAATTTATCATGTTTGCATTTTCTTTGGGTATTGTCAACCCTTAGGGTTGGATTTTCCTTAAGAATTGATTGGATTTACATGTCAACAACCAAAGGCATGTTTTTTGTAAATTGCAAATTAGTGTCTAAATCTCAAGTGTGCTCCCCATAAAGTTTTCATGTATTTCAATGTTGAGATAAGAAAACACCACAATAACATCAAGATCTCTCTTACCTTTCTATCCATATATTTTTTTCATTTTAAGTATGTTAAGGTTTTGATCCTTAATTTATTTCTCTAGTGTCTTACCTATTTGTTGAAAACCTATGTATAGTATTTTTGATTCATTTTGTATTCATTGATAAAATTTAAAATAAATTGCATTTTTACATTCTAGACTCTACTCAATACTATGATGTAGGAAAAAGGGATCTAGGGTCTAAATCACACTCTCTCATATATCACAATAGAAAGAACTAAAATTTATCTCAACACCCATTTGGCTACTAACCTCAATGGAAGAGCCAAAATGGTGAATCAAGGTTTTAGTTCTTTGTGTGTGGATTGATTTGATATTAATTAATTGACTTAATTTGATAATGTAAAGATGTAATTAGGTTAAATATTAAAATACAACAAACTATTATTATTTTAGAATAGCACAAAACAAAAAAACAAAAAAAGGGTAAAAAGAAGCAAAAGGCGGACATAGAGAAACTTGGTATATAAATTTGAGTTGGAAATGGTTGGACAAGGGCACTACCGCCCTAGACCTAGAAGTACAGATTATTAAGATTAGAATTTAGATCTATGTTGACTTATAGTCCTTGAATGCTTGAATGGTTGGACAAGGGCACTAGCATTGTAGACTTCATCTATCACTAATAAAATCCACTTTCCCTAATTTTTTGACTTATAGGCCTTCAATGCTTGAATGAGTAATTAGGTCTTCAATCATCTATCAAATTCACTTTAGATTTGTAACTTACACATAAGGATGAGGAGAAAGGGTTGTTTCATATAGGGGCTTGCCTAATTCAAACCCTATTTTGGTATTTCTACCTCCACAAGACTATGATGATGTAAAAGAGAGCTTACCCTTGGTAGGGTAGAGGCTAAATGATAAAAAGTGGCAAATTGACAACTATTGCAAATCACCACTTAGATCTGAATTCCTTGATGGACTGAACCCAGTGTACTCATCACCTTGAATGATAATTAGATGCTTGATTCAAAGTTATTCAATTTTTAGTACTCACAAGATAAATAAACATGAAACATAAAAAAATTCACATGAAAACATGATGCATTTCTAACATAAAGCTTGAGTAAAATAATTCAACTATAATTTTGCTAATTATTTTCTTGACTGCTCTTTAAGATGCTCAATTGCTCTTAGAAAGTTTCTAATATTTCAAATGGTGAAAGATACTTTTATTTGTATGTAATTCTTTAATTTCTCATAAATTAATTACTGATAATCAATAAATCATTTTGAATTTCTAAATTTTAAAATGTCAATACTGACATATTTGAACTAGAGCCAAAATATGCTGGTATCGCCCTAGACCAAACCCATTTTGGGGCCATAATTCTTGGAAAATAAATATGAATCATTTCTTAATTTAACTCTAATCTCTAGAATATTATCATAAAGTGGGAAAATTAAATGCACAATTAGATCCAAGCACTTAAATGGGAGTTAAACCTAGTGTGAAATTATCAAGGGTGACAATTTATGATACTACATTTAGCCCCCACTTTAGTGAGAGTGTGAACTTACACTCATTCTCACACTAAAGTAAGGATAATACAAGAAGTGTTCATTTATCCAAAAATTGAAAAAGATAGGCAAACATCAAATATAGGGGATGTGCTAGCCCCTAAGATCAAGATCTTATGAAAAAAAAAGTTAGAGAAAAAAATCACATGCATGTGGTTCAATGTAACATGACAAACACAAAGAATACATGATGAAGATACAAAATATAATAATTCAAAAAAACATAATGCAAACAGTATATGATGCAAACATAGAAAAGGGGTTATAGCAATCATAGACTAACAAGTTCAATAGAATTCTTACTAGGATCCATACGTAAAGAATTTGTGAATCACATGCTAGAAAATTCTAATATTTTGTAGCTGACCCATGAACAAAATCATCATAGGCTAGTGATGTTTGATATTCACCAGGTGAGATTTGATAAGAAGCAACACATGCTATTGAAGTTTGATATTCACTAGGTGCATTCCCATATAAACCATACTAAGAGTTATAGTCCCAATAATTCTGATTAGGTTCTACTAAATTATCAATATGCCAAAAATGCATCACAAAGTTCAATGCATCTGAAAAAAGTGAAGCACATAATGGAATGCATGCCCCCACCTTAAAGTAATTACTAACACCAATCAAGAAGTGTGCACCCTTGCTGAGATGATGAAATCACTCAGCCACCTCATGAAACATGGGATGATCTCCTTGAGTGTGGGCTCAGATGATGGAGATCAACCTCCAAAGAGGGTTGGTTCCCTTGGAAATTCACCTAATTAACTTATACTATTGTTGTTAATGATGAAAAAGGGTAGAAAGATAGCATAAAATGAAACTAGATATGTGGATGATGCACCAAAAATTATTTTCTTAGACTTTGGACTATTGCTTTGACCTACAACTAATCAATATCTTAGGTTGTTTGTGCACAACATTGGTGTTTTGATATACCTCTATATCAGTGTTTTATTGAAAGTTTCATATTTTTATAGTTTTAAAAGGAAGTTAATCTAACATTCTTCATAACCAACATGTTCTTGAACTATGACACAATCAATAACCTACACAGATACATCTTTTTCTATTTTAAAATGATGGAAATAAGAGATTCATTTAAGGATTTTTATATGAAATATCATTAAAAAAATCAACAATTTCCTCACATACACAACCAAGACAAAAGGTTTGAAGGCCAAAAAGTACTCATTTTATTGATCCTACTAAAAATGCTTTGAAATGAAGTATTACAATGCTCTTTTCAATTTGAAAACTAAAATTTTGAGTTACAATATCAATATGATTAGAAATAAAATTTTGAGTTAGGTTTACAATGCTATGTCAAAGTGAAAATAACTAACTAAGAATGAAGAGTAAACCTCCCCTTTATCTATCCTACATTGGAGAAAAAATAGGACAGGCTCTAAAAGATTATTAAATGACTAATTTTCCTTTGAATTGACTATGTGATCTCATCTAAGCATTGGAAAAAGTTTTCTCTTATTTTCTTGTTGAAAAGGACCCCTAAGTGGCATGGAGAAGCATGAATCTTGATATTTTCTGACCTCCTTGCTTTGTTTCATCCTAGATACTTGCAACTATCTTGATTAGTTCAACCTACTCATTAGATGCTTGGAACTAACAAAGTTGGCCACTAAATCTCCTCAAATTGGCTCTTCAATACTTTGCATAATAATATGGCATGTGTGAACTATCCATAACTAATTTTGATTGGGCATAGATGAAGCTTGTTTTTCATTAATGGTTTTTAAATATGGTTAGGATGTATTTCTTCATATTTCTCCCACATTGAGCCTTGGTGTATTCAATTTAACAAGAATTTCATATTATATTTTACTCGGGTTTTTCACAATAATTTTTTATTAATGAAAAACATCAACTATCTTGTAGGGTTTTGGTTTTGCATGCCAATATGACATTGTACATTATTGTCTACAAACTCATCTTCACTTGAGGAAACCTCAATTGTCATGCATTTTTCCTTTGTTCTTCCCAGGATTTTGGTTCTTGATTTTTTTACGTAGATCTCTTTGCAACCACCAAGAATCCATTGTCGAGAAAAATCCCCTTATAGACATTTCCTTTAATGGAAGTGTTGAGCTCTTTGTAGGTAAATTTGGGAAATGCTTTGCTTTGAAATGCATATAATTTTGACAAGTTGTTGATTGGAGGGCTAGTCTGCTATACTGCAATGATCTTTGAATTCAATCTAGGATATTTTGGATAATGCCACAAATATTGCATCAAATATGAAGTTGTGGTGACTACAACCAAACCTATAATTACTCCACCATCAACCTTCCTTGCCTTCTAAAAATAAATAATTCTAATTTCCCATAAGTGGAGACCAAACCCCAATCCATGAGAACACATCCATAAGTGTTGCATTTGATTTTATTGCTACCAGATAGCTCCTTGATTGTCCTAGACTACATTTTCTCCAAAAATAATGGCCATTGTAGCTTTAACAATCCTTTCTTTGACAAGCTTTATAACCAAAGCCTTCTGTTCTCACTTGGTAGAAGATGCATAGTTTGTATCCAGTTGTAGAAACATATATTTAATCAATGATAATAATTTTCCACAATCCATATTGATAGTTGCTAACAAACTTTTGGATTTAATTGTGTGATTATTTTTGTATCAACGTTTTGGATCACACTCCATGATCCATCATCAAGATGAAGAAGAGAGCATAAGGAGTAAAAAATGAGTAGCTGCAGACTTAGCAATGCATAAAAAGGTTTGAGAGAGGGAGGAGATAGAAGGGTAGGCACAAGAATCGAGACTTTAAAAATAAAGAGAATAAGAAAGACTAAACCAAATGATACAAAAAAATTCAAAAAGAGAACAAAACGTCAATACAATAATTAGTATTAAATAATCTATCAATTTAAAGAAAGTAAGTAAAAATGGAAAGTAAAATAAATAATAAAAAAGAATATTAAGATAAAACAAGAAAAATCAAAACTAGAAAAATAAAGAGCTAACTAATTAGTTAGGAAATACTAATTGGAAAATGGAATAAATAAAAATTATATAGAACTATATAGTAAAAAAATAGAAAGCTAATCGATTAATATAGTACTAATTGATTAGTTAATAATTAGTACTATATAATATTAAAGATAAATTATTATATAGTACTGTATAATATTAATGAAATATTAATATTATGAAGTACTATATAATAACAACAAATAAAGATAAATAATATTAAAAAGGAATCAAATATAATATTAATTCAATTAGAAAAAATATTTTGAAATTCCAGTAAATAATAATAATCAATATTGAAAAAACTAGAAATGATTAAAGATCAAGACAAATTAGAAAACAAGAAATAAATTAGTAAGCAAAATAGAAAAGAAACAATAATTAGGAATACTTAAAGAAATGATACAAAGAATAAAACCAAAGGAAAGCAAAGAAAAATAAAGCTAAGCTATGCAAAGAAACAACATAGAAATAGTGCCTACAAGGTACAAAAAAGAAAAGACAAATGCAAACACGAAAAACACAAATGAGACCAATAATGGCTATGAGAAAAGACCACAATGACAAATATATGAGAACATGAGAGGAAAGGAAGAACAAAGATGACAAAAAATTAATAAATCAAACAAAGATGAACGAAATAGGAAAGAAAAAACTTAATAAAGGAAATCAACACAAGAAGGAAAAGACCAAAAGAAACAACCAAGGGGAAAGAGGAAAAGGACAAACAAAGAAGAGGGCAATGATCTAGGATGAATGGATGTAGAGAGAAAATAAAGGAAGCAAACAAAAATTAGTGAGAGGACGAAACGAGGTGGGATCTACAAGAGGATAAAAAAGGGTACTAGGATCAACTTAATATTCATCCCTCATCTTGATTAAGGTTCAAGGGGTAATTATTAATCTCGATGGCTTATTTGAGCTTCCTTTTGAAAAAGTTGTCTTCCTTATACAAGATTTGAGTATCTCCTAAACAAATATGATGCTTGGTAGAGGAGGAGTGGTTAACAAGAGCAGATTTTAACACCCATTCATGCTTGATGTTAGCAATATGCTCTTTGATTCTAATGGTAAAGGAGTGATCGGTTTCATTGGTTACTTGATGTCTCACAACCCGTGTTCCAAAATTTTCAAAAAAGTCAAATCTTTAGTCTTGTCCTCCTCTTTTGATGAGCCCACCAAAAATCATCTCCTTCCCCTTAAGGAAGTAACTCCTCGAATTTATGGAGTTCCCAAAATTCACAAAGTAGGCATTCGTCTAAGACCCATTGTTGAAACCATTGGGTCCCCAACTTACAATCTTTCTTTGTACCTAGCCAAAATTTTGGCCCCTCTTTGTGGGAAATCAAACTCCATATAAAATTCTAACCAGTTTGTCCAATTTGTCAAAGATTACCATTTGGAAAAGAATGACCTTTTGGTGATTTTTGATGTAGTCTCTCTTTTCACCAAGGTTCCCCTTCCATATTCCATTGAAATTTTTAGAAGCAAATCTAATGACGAGGTTGCCTCTTTGGTTGGATTTTTCTTGAGATCTACTTTCTTCTCATTCAAAGGGGTTGTCTATGAGCAAGTGGACAGTGTGGCCATGGGCTCCCCCCTTTTTCCTATCATCGCTAATATTTTCATGGAGAATTTTGAAGAAATGGATCTTCAATCCTTCCCTCTCAAACCAAGGTGGTGGAAATGATATGTGGATGATACCAACATTTGGTGGCCACATGACTTAGAAAAATTGGAAGATTTCCATGCCCACTCTAATACCCTCAATCCTTGCATTTCTTTCACCAAGGAGGTTGAAGTAGGATACCAATTTCCCTTCCATGACATTTTTCTTCTCAAAAAACTTGATGGTTCCCTTGGTCAGGGGGTGTTCTACAAGGTGAGCCACACTGATCTCTACCTCCACTCTTCTTCTCATCACCAACCTAACCAAAAAAGTGAGGTCGTTAAAATCGTAGCCTTGAGAGCCTATCAAACTTGCGATGAGGATAACTTGACCCATGAGTTATCCCACCTGCGTCAAGTTTTCAAATTGAATGGGTACTCTAGTAAAAAAAATTGAGCCTTTAACCAATCCAAGTTGAGCTTTCTCTCCATCAACAAACCTATCTTTGACCAATTCCTCCCTGGTGCTTCCCTCCCTTATATTGAGGGATTATCTCAAAACTCTCCAAGATCCTTCTTAAAAGAGGCCCTTTTTGTGCTTTCAAGCCCTTTGTAACATTGAAAAAGTGTATTCCTTCTCTAAAAGACTCCTAGGATATTTTTCTCCACTCAAGAGTCTACAAGGTGAAACTGGTCACTCCTTTAGCACTAGATTCAAAGAGCATAGTGATGACATCATGCATGAATAGGTGTTGAAATCTACTCTTTTTGACCACTCCTCCTCTACCAAGCATCATATTTTTTAGAAGATACTCAAATCCTATACAAGAAGAAAACTTCTTCAAAAAGAAGCTCAAAGAAGCCATCGATATTAATAATCACCCCTTGAACCTTAATCAAGATGAGGGATGGAGATTAAGATGATCCTGGTACCCTTTTTTATCCTCTCATAGATCCCACCTCATTCTGTCCTCTCACTAATTTTTTCTTGCTTCCTTCATTTTCTCTCTTGATCCATTCATCCTAGATCCTTGCCCTCTTCTTCGTCTATCCTTTTCCTCGTTCCCCTTGGTTGTTTCTTTTGGTCTTTGTCATTTTGTTGTGTTGATCTCCTTTATTAATTTTGTTCTTTCCTATTGGGTTCACCTTTATTCTTACTTTCCTCTTGTCATGTTCTCATCTTTTTGTCATTGTGGTCTTTTCTCATAGCCATTATTGGTCTCTTTTGTGTTTTTCATTTCTTTTTTATGCCATGTAGGCACTATCTTTATGTTTTTTATTAGATAAGCAGGGAAAGGGTCCTGATTCCATGGTAACAACCAAAAGACATAATGAAACCAAAATAAGGTGGGAAACAACACCACCAACCAACATCAAGAAACAACAACCAGTGTGGCATGTAGGCCATATTTCAACATCATAACCATTTACCAACCAATATTAATAAAAAACAAGAAGTTTCTGCTAGAATACTTAAAAATATGCAAGCCATTGATCAAATAAACATTATACTAGATAGTCCTAAACAATAAAAAGGATATTATAAAATAGCAGTATGAGATTTGATAACAAAAAGACAAAAATAGGATAGTAGCCATTTAAACAACAACAAGGAGACACTACTTGGATTTTTTTAGAAATTCCCCATATTCACCAATGAGGGAGATGTACTCCCTCTAGTCAAGTCCCTTAGACTCGACCAACATCTTTAAAGCATCAAGCTTCCCCTATTTTTTCAACTTCTTGGAAATTTTAGTTTGTCCTGAAACAACACCCATCATCACCCTCTACATCAGCCTATTAGTTGCCTTCATTAGTGTAACCAAGGATTTCTCCATATTGTCCACCTAAACCTGCAAAAAGGTTAGTCTACTTTTCATAAAATATGTGTTGGAGTCCTCCATATTAGTCTCATTTCCCATATTCCCTACATCCTGAACCATCAAATTAGCATTCTTTTGATCCTCTTTTATCTCAGTTTGCTCCTCCTCCTCCTCTTCCTTAGCTTCATCTGACCCCTCTTCCCCCATATCATATGTTGAATCCTCAAAATTCATATCTTCAGAATCTTCTTCCTCCTGGGATTCAAAATCCTCAATTTCTAGGTCTTTTTCTTCACACACAATGATTTTTTATTTACCTTTCTTGTCCTTAGAAGCAACTATAACCAGGCGGGCTGACCTTCCACCACCACGTCCTTGACCCCGTGTGTCCTCTTTCAAATCCTCATTTTGTACACCCTCCTCACTAATAGTAATAACATCACTAGGATTGATATCTCTTTTAAATTTCTTCACCTTGGGAAATTATAGGAGAAGAGGAGAGTACTTTCTCTTCTTTGGGGTAGCCTTTAGGAGCTTAGTTTCAAAAACGGATTTACCAACAATTTTATGAGTCATAGTAGTTGAGGGATTCAAGAAATTGGTAGTAGGGGAAGGCATTTTTGTAGGAATCAGCACCCTCCTAGTAGCAAATAAGGGAGGCGGCCAGGGATTAGGAGCCTCAACAGGAATTTCATCAACAGGGGGTTCCTCATTATCGCCATAAAAGCAGTCAAGATTATCATTTCTAGCTTGCAAAGGGTTACCATAGGGATTAAGTGCAAGAGTATGCTTATATAGGGTTAACATCAATCCTTGGTGCAGAGGAGGACTAGCACCCTTCTCAATATTCAATTGCCAAGAAGATAATAAGTAGAAGGGTAAATTGATTGTCTCTCCATGCCTAATGTGATTGAGCAAAGAGAAATGATATGAACGTACTGAAATATATCTACCTTCTAAAGTAAAAGAGCTCATGACAAATAGACTAACTAGAGCATAGGGAGTCAAAAGTTCTAACCTTGCATTACCCATTTTGAAAAAGTTTTAAGTTCTCCCCATCATGCAAAAACTTATTCACAAATTTATGATAGTCACCCCCACTCTTCTTAGCCACTTTAATTCCTTGATTTTGTAAACTGGTAGCCTCCACTATGAAACTCTTCATAACCTCAAACTTAACCACTTTTATGGAAACACTTCCTTTCCTCCATGAATTGGTGAACTTGGTAGTTAATTTCTCATTGTAACCCTTCAAAGATTAAAAATTGGAACTATACCCGCATTTTCGAAAAGCCTCCATAAGTCCACATTCTACTTAAGTGCTTGGCAACTACGAGGCTTAGTAAACTTGCTTGGGCCACCCATTTTAACAGTCTACAAATTCTTAGACTGCTTTGAGCTCTTCCTCATAACCACCCACTTCTTCAGCTCTCTACCCTTGTTGTAGAAAACACTTTTACTCAAACTAACACAAGCCCATAAAAATTGAAATATCGAGAATTTTCTTTTAAGGGAAGCCAATGACAAAATTCCCAGTACCCCAATCTCATCATTTTTATTGCAATTAATATACATCTCAATTAATTTCATTATTTTCAAATCTTTACAAATACGAGTGTTGACATTAGGCTTATCAACAGGATTTAAATTGACAACCCTTTACAACTTACAAATCTCCATGTGATCCTTGATCAAATCAGAAAGGAAAAAAATATTAATTTTACCTCCAAATGATATCATCAGATACAACACCATACCCTCAATAACATCATTAATCTGCAAGATTTTAAACACTTCAGGTCTCCCATTCTTCTTGTGTAGCTTCAACACTTCATCTTTGTAAATTGTAATCATTTTCAAACTTTTCATTTAACATCATATCTCTTAAAGACTTCGGCATATTATTTATCCAATGAGTTCACCCCATAAACCTCAACACCTCGTTGGCTAGACAATCAACAAATTGTTTGCCTTCTTTGTAGACTTGTTGGACCCTACAATTGGTGAAATAACTCTTTAGGGCAAGGCACTCGTCAATTATATTTTTTAGCTCCCATGGTGGTGTAGCCACCCCATTCAAGATATCCATGATAAGCTTAGGATCCCCTTCCATAATAATTTTTCTAAAACCATACTCCTTAAGGGTCATGAATCCCCCTAAAGCAGCCATAGCCTTATATTTTTTATTTGAACAAAATCCCAAGTTAACACCAAAGCTCACTATGCATTCTCCTTTGTGGTTTTTGAGAAAACCCCCTACTCCTGCTATTCCTGGGTTGCCTTTAGAGCGCCCATCAAAGTTACACTTTATCCAATCTCTCTAAGGAGGACTCCACACAATATTCATTCTAGTTAGCATCTTGGTCCAATTGAGGTTAGTAAGATCCTTCCTTAAGCCCCAATTCTGCTTTATCCTCATCTCTTTGTAGTTAGGCCAAAAGTTGGAGAAATTGTATCTGTTGACCTCCATATTTTCCTTTATCTATGTTTTTATAGCCATGATAACCTCCCTGCTACTTCTCTCCACTTCCCTAAATATCTTGTTATTAATTTACTTCCATAATACCTCGGTAACAAAGGAAGGGACTTGGTTCCAGAGGTCAACAATGACATTATGGGAGAAATAACAATTAGACCAGCTTTCTATAAACAACTTCATAGAGTGAGGAAACACCCAGTCAGTGGAAAACAATGACAAGAAGAAGGCCCACACCTCTTTGGAGAATTGGAAATGAAAGAATATATGCATAATTGACTCCTCATATTTCTTGTAGAGGGAGCATCTATTCACCAATTGGAAACTCCTTTTCACCAGGTTGTCAATTGTAAGAATTATTCCATGAGTAGCAGCCCACCATAAATAGTTAATTTTAGGAACAAAGTTCTTTAACCATACCTTATCCCATAGATGATCTCTAGTGTCACCCAAATGCTTAACCAGTTCCTCATAGGCCTTTTTAATCGAGAAACAACTTGAAGAACTACCCTTCCAAAGATAGTCATCTTCCCTTTCTTTATCAAACCACTTTGCTTCCCCGATTAGATTTTGCAGCCTTAGAAGGGTCAAATCCCAATTGATCTGTCTCTGACCTCTTAGATTATCCCTCCTTAATAGCATTTTGAGCTCCTTCTAGTTAGGGTAACTAAGGGTAAAAATAGGTTAGCATGATTATATCATAAACAAATCAAACCCAAAGCAAGTAATGAAGCACATAGGAGAGAACATGAAAATAAAAGGAAAGAGTTTACCCAAGATCTTCAACCTCCATGATTGACCTCCATTACACCTTCTCTATTTTTTGCAATATGATGTGTGCCCTTAGATTTTGTGGGAGCAACAATGACTATGGCCAAGATCTAAACAAATGTTGAAGGATTTGGATGAAATGCAAGTAAAAACTAAGCTCCACATGCAATACAAAAATCTGTGAAATAACAAGGTTAGCAAAAATGACAAGAAGTATGCAAATATGCCAAAAGCTTGAGAGATTAAGAGATGTCAAAATGAGAGAAAAATTGAATTTTTATAGGCAATTTTGGATGAAGGGTCATGATTGAATATTGACAAATGCCCTAGAATCAATGGACAAGATTCAATATGACAACCCACAATTAGGGTTAGGGCAACATCAGGGTGAATTTGAAATGAGTGGACAAGATTTAATTTGAGAAAATCAAATCAAGGGATAAGATTGCATTTGACAAGGAGATAAGATTGGCACAAAAAAAGATGGAGTTAGAAAATCAAATGATTTTAGAAATTACTTAATTTATGGAGGGCGATACTATTTTCAATTAAAAATTAATTCAATTCAAAAAGGTGGGGTCATGTGAGAGTAAATAATAATTTAAAACTATTTACTTGGAAAGAGGAAAATTTAAATAAATGATTTTTATTTAAATTTGGAGGAGAATTAAATGGGACAATTAAATAATTAATTATAATTATTTAATTGTGGAAGAAGTGGGCTAATAATTAAATAAATTATGGGGGATTTATTTAATTATGAGAAGACATTAGTATTAGAGACGTGTTTAAATAAGTAAATGAAATTTCTTTATTTAAATAATCAAGAGGGAATAATGGATTAATTAAATAAATTTAATGATTTATTTAATTAAAGAGGACTTTTAGACATTAGTGATGTATTTCAATAAAATAAATATTATTTATTTATTTAAACAGTCGAGAAGAATAAATATATGAATTAATTAAATAATTGAGAATTATTTAATTAATAGTTGAATTCGGATAGGACATAATCAAATATTTTAATTATGTTTTTAGAAGAATTATGGAGAAAATTGAGTTCGTAGGTCTAGGTCAACTTTATGTGTCTACACTTCCCTTTCTCTACTCCCCGGTTAGATTTCATAGCCTTAGAAGGATCATATCCCAATTGATCTATCTCTGGCCTCTTAGATTATCCCTCCTTAATAGGATTTTGAGCTCCTTCTAGTTAGGTTCATCCATTTCCCATTTAACATAGTTTGAGACCTTTATTCCACAAAGTCTGGTTAAGCTTTGTTTGAGAGGATTTAGATCATCAATTGAAGACAAGGTGAAGGTTTCAATCCATGGGTCCTTCCAAAAGTTAATATTTTTACCATTCCCCATTCTCTTTCTTGCCCCCAATTTTAGCACATTTATTTTTATTTTTATAAGGTTATTCCATAAAGCCGAACCACTAGGCAGGTCAGACATAGAGTGAAAATAGCCAGGGTTCTTGTTCTTCAAGTACTTTGTTTGGAAAATATTCACCTAGTCTTTAAATCCTTCAAGGAGACTCCACCCAATTTTATTTGTTAGGGATTTGTTTAGCAAGGTTATTCTCCTTATACCCAAGCCACCCACCCTTTTAGGAGTACACACTTTTTCTTAGCTGACCAAGGACAGTCTATTTTTTTCTCCAATTCCAGACCATAAAAATATTTTCTGAATCGGTTTTATCTTCTCCCCTATAAAGGAAAGAATTTTGAAGATAGATAAGTAGTATATAGGAATATTTTGTAAGGAGGCTTTAAATAGTTGGATCTTTCCAACCAAGCTAAGAAGATTACCCTTCCATCCAACCAACTTGTTTTGGACTCTCTCGATCACCTGATTCCAATAATTATTTTCCAACTTCTTGGATATCAACGATAACCCAAGATAAGCATTAGGTAAGGCAACTTCCTTACAACCCAATATTTTAACAACTCTGTCCTTGATTTGTTTGTCAGTATTAAAGAATTATATCTTATTTTTTTCATAGTTGATAAACTGGCCAGAAGCAGTAGCATAATCATTAAGAACCTATTTCCAAAGCCCCGCTTCCCCTTCTGATTCTTCCCCAAAAATGAGAGTATCATCAACAAATTTTTGGTGGGAGTCAAGCAAAAGAGATGACGTATCTTTAACTCCTTTTGGAGCTTTCAAATCCAGTAGTTTTTGAATATTCCTTCGAAGGACCTCAACAACGATAATGAACAGGTAGGGTGATAGGGGATCACCTTGTCTAAGATGATGAACATAAGAGAAAAAACCTTGGGGAACATAATTAACTAGGTTAGAGCACATGTGGTAAGTAACACAAGCGAAGATCATATTGAGGAATCTTCCCTCTATCCTAAACTTCCTTAGAACAACAAAGAGAAATGACTAGGAAAATATGTCATAGGCCTTGGATATATCTATTTTGAAGGTCATCCCAAGATTTTTGGAATGTTCCATTGAGTGGATAATTTCATGGGTGGAGATGGCAACATCAAGGATATTCCTTCCCTGGACAAACCCTTTCTAGTTTGGGGCAACCATTTTACTGAGCATCGATTTGAGCCTTAACACAAAAAATTTAGAGAAGATTTTATAAACTGCATTACATAGGCTAATAGGTCTGTATCCTTCATAGAAGAGGCATAAATTCTTTTAGGAATAAGGGATATAAAGGTGGAATTCATTTGGTTAAGTAGCCTACCCGAGCTAAAGAAATCTCTAGCAGCATTAAAAAGGTCATTTTTGACAATATCTCAGTAGGTCTGGAAAAAGGCAGGAGGAAACCCATCTAGGCTAGGGGCTTTGAAGGCACCAAAGGAGAAAACAACCTTTTTAACTTATTCCATAGAGATAGCATTAGTCATATTTTTTAAATCAATATCATAAATAAATTTAGGGTTCACCTCAAGAAAGTCATCATGTACCTGATTTACATTGCCCTAGGACATATGGTGAGAGGAGAAGTTTATAGCTTCCCTTGCAATTTCTCTTTCAGGGGAGACCATGGAGCCATCCTCTTTCACAAGTGATCTAATCCTATTTCTGCTTCTATGTTTCAGGATAGATTGATGAGAAAATTTAGTATTCCTATCCCCTTCTGTTGGCCATTGCACATGAGACTTGTTTCCAAAATATTGCATCCTTTTACTTATCTTAAACGATTGGGATCTGAGGTCTCTTTCCTTGGTACATATCTCATCATCCACCTGACCAAGCTCCATAATATCCTGAATTTCCTTTTAGTTGTTTCCTAAGGTATTATTTATCTCAAAGATATTACCAAAGGACACCTTATTCCACCCTTTCACTCTTTGCTTGATTCTACTAAGCTTTTCCATTAGGCAATACATAGGGGTACCATTTGTTGGTTCCTCCCACCAGCATTTAATAAGAGAAGAAAAGTTTGGATGAAGGCTCCACATTATTTCAAATCTGAATGAGAATGGTCCCCTCCTTGGATCCACATTACATTTAAGCACCAAAGCATTATGATTAGAGTCGAACCTTGGGAGAGTAGAAAGAGAGAGGAATTGAGAGATATTCCAATTGGCAGAGATCATAAACCTATCTAGCTTGAATTGGATCATATGGTTTCCATTCCTCCTATTGGACCAAGTGTACTTAGCGCCTTGGAGAGGGATATCAATAAGACCAACTAATTTTAGGAATTCGGGTAGCTCCATCATGCGATCCGAATAGTCATCCAGCCCCCTGAATTTTTCAGAAGGAAGGTGAGGGGAATTGAAATCCCCTTCCAACATCTAATGATCATCTTTTTTGTTAGTAATAGCATCATTTAGCTATTCCTGGAGCAATAATCTATCTCTGCTCAAGTTGGGAGTATATATATTTATTAAATTCCATTTCTCTTGGGAAGCCAAATCTTCCAAGGAGACCATCAGACTATTCTTACTAGCCGAGCATAGAGTTCCTTTTAATTTAGAATGATTCCAAAGAGTGGCTATAACTCTAGAAGCCCCTTCAGCCTCACTCACAAAATAATTCACACTAGGCCAAATTATCACAATAACCTTTTCAAAAGTCTCTTTCTTCATCTTTGTTTCTTGGAGGAGGAGAACATCCACTTTATTGTCAAGGATACAAGTTTTAACCAAAAATTGTTTATATGGGCTATTAAGGCCCCTAATATTCCAGGATAGGTACTTCATATTGAAACACATGATACAAAACCACCCAACCCATAGAGAAACAACTAGAGCTACTTCTTTTTGGACTTCGATCCAACAATTGAATCCAAGGTTCTTTGTTTTCCAACAACCACATTCCTTATGGTGCCTTTAATTCAGGAATCCTTTTGGGAAGGTCTTCCCACCTTATTTCCCCCCAATATTTGACTTATTTTTATTTTTAATATTTAATTGGTGTATGAGACCAATCTCCCTCATCCTCTTTATCACTTGGCTAAAGGGGAAATCCCATCAAAGCCAAAGTTTCACTTAGATTTTTTTCCTCCTTATGGGATAAGAAATGCAATTCCTCCAAAGACAAGTTGGTGTTAGAGTACAAAAACTCTCCTTCTTCAAATTCCTCACCTACTCCAGAAAACCTGAACCTTTTCTAGGGGCTCCCACAAATTATCCTTCGAAGGGAGAACCTCCTTTGGTTCTTCCCCAATATTCACTTCTTCCCCACTATCCAACATCACCATTTTTGGAAAGGCAAGGGTTGGCACACTGGAAAGATGGGTAGAAACCTTAAGGTTCAGACTACTCAAGTCATTAGAAACAACAAGAGGTTCAACTAGAACAACCTCCCCGCCTGCTAGGTTTTCCTTCTAAAGGGGGATGGAAACAACATGGGAAACAAGAGTAACGAAAGTTTTAGAAACTGGAGCAAGTTCATTAGCACATATTTCTTCCACAAGATTTTTCTCCTTTGTAGAGGTACCCTCAATAGGTTTATTCCCACAAGAGTCAATGAGGTGACCAAATTTCTTGCACAATTGGAAAAAGAGACAAGAATTTTCATATTCCAGAGGTTGGGTCGAGTTACCAAATTTTTATTTAAGGAGGGTAGAAGAAGGCAAGACCAAATTCATAGCCACATTGACACATATACGGGCATAAACTAGTCTAGATACCTTCAGAATCCCCTTCAACCTCACTCACAAAATAAGTCACACCAGGCCAAATTCTCACAATAACCTTTTCAAAATTATCTTTCTTCATCTTTGTTTCTTGGAGGAGGAGAACATCCACTTTATTATCAAGGATACAAGTTTTAACCAATTTTTTTTTATACGGTCTATTAAGGTCCCTAAAATTCTAGGATAGGTACTTCATATTGAAACATATGATATAGCACCACCCAACCCATAGAGAAACAACTAGAGCTACTTCTTTTTGGACTTTGCTCCAGCGATTGAATCCAAGGTTCTTTGTTTTCCAATAGCCACATCCCTTACAGTGTATTTAATTCTAGAATCCTTTTGGGAAGGTCTTCTCACCTTATTTCCCCCCCAACAACTGGCCTTTTTTTCTTTTTAGATTTAATTGGTGCATGAGACCAATCTTCCTCATCCTCTTTATCACTTGGTTGAGGGGGAAAGCCCAACAAAGCTAGAGAGTCACTCAGATTTCATGCCTCCTTATGGGATAACAAATGCAATTCCTCCAAAGATAGGTTGGTGTCAGAGTACACAAACTCTCCTTCTTTGACGTCCTCACCTACTCTAAAAACTCAAACCTTTTCCAGGGGCTCCCACAAATTATCCTTTGAAGGGAGAACCTCCTTTGGTTCTTCCCCAATATTCACTTCTTCCCCACTATCTGACATCACCATTTTCAAAAGGGTGGGGGTTGGAACACTGGAAACATGGACATAAACCTTAAGGTTCATACTACCCGAGTCATTAGAAATAACAAGAGGTTCAACTGGAACAACCTCCCTGCCCAGGACTTGGTTTTTCTTTTGAAGGGGGATGAAAAACAATATGGGAAATAGGAGTAACATAAGTTTGAGCAACTGAAGAAAGTTCATTAGCAAATATTTCTTCCATAGGATTTTTCTCCTTTGTAGAAGAACCCTAAATAGGTTTATTCCCACAAGAGTCAATGAGGTGACCAAATTTCTTGCACAATTGGCAGAAGAGATGGGCATTTTCATATTCTAGAGGTTGGGTGCAGTTACCAAATTTTTATTTAAGAAGGATAGAAGAAAGTAATACCAAATTCATAGCCACATTGACACATATACGGGCATAAACCAGTCTATATCTCTAGCACTATTTCTATGTTGTTTCTTTGTGTAGCTTGGCTTTATTTTTCTTTGCTTTCCTTTGGTTTTATTCTTTGTATTATTTATTTAATTAATATATTTTTGTATTTGGTTCCTCCCCTTTTCAATTAAAGAGGAGATCATAAATAGCTTCTTGTTTTAATTATTTTATTATATTATTTAATTATTACTAATTATTGTTTCTTTTCTATTTTGCTTACTAATTTGTTTCTTGTTTTCTGATTTATCTTGATCTTTAATCATTTCTATTTTTCTTAATATTGATTATTATTATTTATTGGAATTTCAGAATTTTTTTCTAATTGAATTAATATTATATTTGATTCCTTTTTAATATTATTTATCTCTATCCATTAATATTATATAGTACTAATTAATATTAATTAATTAATACAACACTAATTAATCAATTAATACTATATTAATCAATTAGGTTTCTAATTTTTTACTATATGATACTATATAATTTTTTATTTATTCCATTTTCCAATTAGTATTTCCTAACTAGTAAATTGGCTCTTTATTTTTCTAGTTTTCTTATTATATCTTATTATCTTGAATTTTTTCTAGTTTTGATTTTTCTTGTTTTACCTTAATATTCTTTTTGATTATTTCTTTTATTTTCCATTTTTACTTACTTTCTTCAAATTGTTAGATATTCAATATTAATTATTGCATTAAATTTTTGTTCTCTTTTTGAAGTTTTTTGTATCATTTTCTTTGTTCTTTCTTATTCTCTTTATTTTTAGTGTCTTGATTCTTGTGCCTACCCTTGTCTCTCCTCCCTCTCTCAAACCTTTTTATGTCTTGCTAAGTCTGCAACTACTCATTTTTTACTCCTTATGCTCTCTTCTTCATCCTAGTGATGGATCACAGAGTGTGATCGAAAATGATGATGTAAAAATAATCACACAATCAAATCCAAAAATTTGTTAATAACATATATTTAATGTCAAGATCAAGTCATAACCATTCAATGTATGCAAAAAACTATAAAACTGATATTTTCCATCATCACATGGATTTATTGTGACCAAAATAGGTATTACCTCTTCCATTAGAGTATTTTCTACAAAGTACATAAGATGTTGTGAGGGTGATATAATTTCTTCTATCATGAAAACATATACCTTATACATTAGCTACACTGCAAAGCCCACCACACCATATCCTTGTATGCAATGTATGTGTTCCTCCTATATCAAACCTTTTAACATTTTTCCAAGTTCAGGACATGCAATGCAACCATCACCACTTCTCAAGGAATTTGACAAGGGCTATGCAAATTATATGCATACCCTTTCCATGTGTATCACAATTCTGTCCATATTGCTTCTACTTGAGACCAGTTTCTCTGCTATTACCTCTAACTCATCAAAATTGATTGTAATAGTTTCCCACTAACAAATTACTATTGGGAAAAAAGAACGACCTTTACCCTTGACCTTGGCTTTGACCTGAAATTTTCAAATCTCTCTATATAAGAGATGCCCAAGAAGTAGACCACCCTCCTACCAAAAGAGGTTTCATGCTTATTTTGAATCTTTGAATTTGAACAAATCCAACATTGATTAATGCTTTGGACACTTCAACTAAGATATTAGAGCTTGATGATGAACATGTTTCAAGAACATTGATAATATCTATGAAGAATTAATTTGGATAGAAAAGCCAACAATATCCTTTCTGTCAATTACCATAGCTTGAAGATAACACCGAACATATTTCTCATAATATGTAGAGACTTGTTTGGTAAATGAGTTACCCACATTCTTCAATGTTGAGAGCCCCAATCTTACTAACATGATGAAAAATTATATTGTATTCTAGCTCTAAAATTGATATGAGAGCATATTGGATATTATCCTTGTTAGCAAATAAATTGGCCACTTGAAAAATATTGACAACTTTGACCCTAATTCACCCTCAAAGCACTGGAGCCAATTTCTAACAACTCTAGAAATATTGCGATTGCATTTGTGACTTTCCTCTAAATTGAAGAGGTTCAACTCCCTCATATGGTCTAGTTAATAATAAGGTAGCTTTTAACTAGAAAGTGATAACGTAAAAAATGCTAGTTCATAAATATGATACTAATGCAAAAAAGAGAGAAGAAAGCCATAAACTATCAGCTCGCATATTGAAGACTTATGACTATTATATCATGAAAGAAGAGATTAAACTACAATAAATGGATGTCATAAAGTATATCTCACAAAGAAAATATGACTCTATTATAGGCTCAACACAAAGATCGATACGCTAAACATCATATTACAAATCATTCTAACATTAATCAATATGAAAAATGAAGTTCCTTCTTGAAATACAACAAAGTGTATCTGTGGAGATTGGACCCTGTATCCTTCTCCTTCATCCTATATATAGCAGCCAATTCCTCCAAAGTGATTACTGAATCCATTACTAAATTTAGCAATACTCCCCGTCTCTCGATTGTCTTCTTGAAAATGGCTAGAAGAATATGATCAACTCAAATAATTAGACTAACAAATGAAAAAGAATTAGATAAGAAAATTGATCTTGTTTTCACCAACGACCATAAAATGACCTATCCCATAGCCATGCAATTAATGAAGCTTTAGGAAAACACAATATGATCATACATGCATGCTATCCAACTGGGAATGTAATTCAAAACTATTTCAAATCAGCCATTAATTCAGCCGATTTGTTCTCTCATCGAATCTAAGAAAGATAGCCCAAATGTCTAACCAACCATCTATAAATTCAACTAGTGTCACAACACTTCACCATCCAAAAGAATCCAATATGGAGAGAACTCAGAGTGATGGTGTGTCTTCAAATGATTTCATTTTTCTGGAGGAGATCAAATGCAATCCTTTGTTCAAGCATTTGTCTAATCAACTGAAGGAAGTCTTTGTTATATAGAGTGAGGTGGAAGAAGAAATGATTCATAGTATCTTGGGTAAAGTATTTTTGAGCTAGATGTATGTGTATAATGCTACCATGCTATAGAATTTTGTGTATACAATCATCAGGACCTTTGGTCACTATGACTGGGGCATGATAGCATCTGAGAGTTTGGTGAGGCCTGAGTTCCATCACTATGTTAATGTACCTATTGTTGGGCTCAATCACTATCCTCGGAGTGGGCTAGTGGGTCATGCCATCTACATTATGTCAGTTCTTTAGAATGACACAGTAGAAGAGGCAATGAATCTTCTTTGTGTAGCAATAGTAAGGAATGACATGGGTCTCTTCACCCAATTTTTGTAGTCACATGACAATCTGTTGTCTCCCACTCAAATTGAGTTCCTTCATATTCTGATAGAAGTTATTTGAGTGTGGATGTTTTCCCTCTGCATCTCAACAAGAATACCCCTTTTTGTTTTTTTCATCAATATCAACTTTTGTAGTCGAATCGACCAATTTTGTAATGCCACTGCTATGTATATACATACATATATGAATAAAAATATCGTTTTGATATCTCTATGTTTTGTATGCATTGTTTTTATTTATCCTTGTTTGTATCAAATCCAATGGAATTAGTTTCTTTTCCTGTATAATTGCACTAGTTTTGGTAATCTATGTTCACTATTATTCCATTAATTTTCTTTAAAAAATGCTTTCAGGTGGTAGAGTGGGTAGTTCGTAGAACTTAGGAAAACATCGCTTACATTTCAAACATCTTCAGGAATACCACCCAAAGGCATAACTTGAAAAACAAGCTACAAAGTGATCTTTGAAAATTTGACAACTTAGCACATAGACCACCTATGGTATATATAGAAGGTTTTAAATAGCGGTAAGTTACAATGAAGTCATAAAACACTGCCTATACTTAAAGAATAACAAGGAAGTGGTAAAGTGGGAGGTTAGCAAAACTAATGAAAACCCCGCCTAGGTTCACAACATATTGTAAAACACTGTCTGACTTTGAGACTTATTCATAATTGACTAAGGCGAGGGAAAAAAAGGTGGTGTTTGAAAGGGGGGACTAAAATTAGGGGTAATAGTGGCTTTGATTAGGACTAGGACTGCAAAGGACATAGAGAAACCCATAAGATGCGACGTATCCTTTCTATTGGGCACAAAGTCAAAACAAGAAGGACATCAAAACCTAAAAAAACATACAAAAAACTAATACACCAAAAACACAACTATTTACAAGGTAGGGGAAACCTTCTAGAAATGAGGGGAAGAAGAAAGGCTTACACAAACCCATTAATAGGTTGAGAGAACCATCTATAAATATGCCCACCTATATAGAGAGATTCTGAAGCAAGTCAAGAAATATGATCACATAAACACAAATGTAGGAAACATTGCAACAACTGCCCAACAAACCTCCAAAAATTCATTTCTCATCATAAATTTCATCTTGCTACCAGAACATCAGTGCTAGAACATCCTTGATTAACCACTTCTCCTAATTAAGGCTCATTGATCTTTGTATTTTCAGTTTTGATGAATAATCCCATGTCCGAACTTCTTTCCTGACATTACATTCCCCAAATTTGTAGACTAGTAACTCTGCACCATTGTTTTGTTTCTTCATAGTAACTATGGAAACTTCTTCATTAATCTTCGAACAATATTCTCCTCCTACTTTTGGTATAGATTGATTAGTAGTTGAATCAATAAACATTGGATTACTATATATTTCAAATTCATCAAAGGAGAAAAGGGGATTATAATTGATTGACCACTTTATCCCCTCCTAGGAAGCATCATAAGAGGAGTCCTTGTTGTCTTCCATGTCAAGGCATGGAGTTTCATCAAAAACCTCTCTAAAGATGAAAATTTCATACTTTTGAGTGACGAGAGAATCTAACATTGGGTCATTCATATCAATTTCAGAAGCGAGAGATTGTATTTAGTTTGGAAAGGAAAATAAGCCAAAGATGCAAAAAGAGACCTTTGTGGTGAATTATCTTCTTCATCACTTAAAGAACTAAGATTGTCTTCAACCTTTATCAGGACATTGAAACTAAAAACTTGAGCATCGCAGTGTTGATTTTTATCCTTCTCAAACCATTGCATGTCACCAAAAATAGTTGGATTAATATTTTAAACTATCGGATGAGGAATTTTCATTGCTTCAAGTAATTTTATTAGGGGATTAATAGGTAGTTTGTAACTAGTTTCTAATTTATTACTATCATCAGGTTTCCACTTTCCCACATTAATAAAATCATCCTCAATACTTATCGCTTCCAATTGAGCCTTTTTGATCCCTTGACTTCTATCTCTTTTAAGGATCAATTGAATGTTAGGGTCCAGAGCATAAATAAATATGTGAAACTAAATTTCCTCACTAGGCCTCTCTAGAACAAGGATCTATTGAAGCGATTTATTGAAGTGGTATACAAAGTCCCTCATTGTCTCAACCTTATCTTTCATAATTTGAAAAAAAATTGTAGGGTGGATGCAAAACTAACTGAAATTTTATTGCATTAGAGAAATTTTTCCTTCAAAATATTCCACCTCGTGATGCATCCCTTTTCAAGTCCCCTACACCATTCAACCACCTTCTCGTTTACACTGTCAATAAATATTCTCACAAAATATCTTTGTCTTGAATACACAAGATCCCGCTTACTACAGTCATAGCAAGGATATGTTCTTTGGGGTCGTGTGTGCCTTTGCTAGGAAATTTAGGAAATTGTTTTCAAGATCTAGTGGGTAGGTCATGATATTTTGACAAGGCAAGAGGGACAACATGGTTAGACCAAAGATTTGAGGCCATGGATGATTAAAGGTCACCAAATCAGTGAGTACATATGGGGAGATCTTTGAATTAATTCTTGGGTGGTGGATAATTCAGAGGACGATTTTGAGGTCGAGGAGGGGGTGGGTCCTATAGGTGATGGAGAGGCTGATTGGGATGATGATTAGTATGAAGGGGAAGATTTTTGTAGTACACAAACACCAATATTGGAGGATGTTCAACTACTATTGTAGGTGGGCATTGGGCCTGCTCTTCTTCTTCTTTCAACACAACATTTTCTCGTATATAATCTATGGAACTCCTTTTGTACCTCCAGGCGAGTATATTTAATTGTGAAATGATGTCTTCTTGTTCTGCCTGCATCCAATCTAAATTAGGTTGCAATACAAGAAATATGTTGTTATGGGGAAGTACCATTTTTTCACATGACAAGATGGTAATTTGTCAGAGACTATGCTTAATAATTTCCCCATTGAAGTTGCCAATAACATACTATCAAATGAATTGGCCACTTGAAAAAGATTGACAACTTTGACCCTAATTCACCCTCAAAGCATTGGATCCAATCACTAAAAACTTTGGAAATGTCGCAATTGCATTTGTGACTTTCCTCTGAATTGAAGAGGTACAAATCCCTTGTATGGTCTAATTAATAATAATGAAGCCTTTAACCAAAAAGCGATAAGGTAACAAACACCAGTTCACAAATATGATACTAACATGGAAAAGAGAGCAGAAAGCCATAAACTATCAACTCACAGATTGAAAAGACTTATGACTATTATACCATGAAAGAAGAGATAAATTTAATAAATGGATGCCATAAAGTATATCTCACAAAGAAAATATGACTCTATTACATGCTCAACACAAATACCGATACACTAAAAATCACATTAAATTCATAACTCAAAGATTACAAATCATTGCAACATAAATCAATATGAAAAATGAAGTTCCTTCTTGAAATATAATAAAGTGTGTCTATGGAGATTGGTCCATGTATCATTCTCCTTCATCCTATATATAGTAGCCAATTCCTCCAAAATGGTTATTGAATTTGTTGCTATATTTAGCAATACTTCTCGTCTCTTGACCATCTTCTTGAAAATGACTAGAAGAATATGATCAGTAATTAGACTGAAAAATGAAAAGACATTGGGCAAGAAAACTAATCTTATTTTCACCAAAATTCATTGAATGAACTATCCCACAACCATGCAATTAATGAAGCTTTAGGAAAACACAATATGATCACACTTGTATCTTGTCCAGCTAGGAATATAATTTAAAATTGGTTCAAATCATCCATTAATTCAAGAAAGTTGTTGTCTCATAGAATCTAAGAAAGATAGCCCAAATTTCTAACCAAGCATCTATAAATTCAACCAGTGTCACCACACTTTTCCATTCAAAAGCATCCAATATGGCAAGCGCTCAGAGTGATGGTGTATCTGCAAATGATTTCATTATTCTGGAGGAGATTGAATGCAGTCCTTTGTTCAAGCATTTTTATTATCAGCTGAAGGAAGTCTTTGTGATACAAAGTGAGGTGGAAGAAGTGATTCACAACATCCTGGGTGAAGCATTTTTTAGCCGGATGCATGTGCATAATGCTACCATGCTAGAGCATTTTGTGTATACAATAATCAAGACCTTTGGTCGGTGTGACTGGGGCATGAGATCATCTGAGCATTTGGTGAGGCCTAAATTCCATCATCATGTTAATGTAGTTATCACTAGGCTCAGTCACTATCCTTAGAGTAGACTGGTGGGCGATGCCATCTACATCATTTCAGCTCTTTAGAATGATGCTTTGGAAGAGGTGGCGACTCTTCTTCGTGCAGGAATCATAATTAATGACATGGGACTCTTCACCCAATTTTTGTAGTCACCCGACAATTTTTTGTCTCCTTCTCAAATTGAGTGCCTTCAGATTGTTGTAGAAGGCATTCAAATGTTATTTTTTCCCTCTCCGTCTGAACAAGAATACCCCTTTTTTATCATTGATATCAAATTTTGTAGTCAAATCAACCAATTTTGTAATGCCAATGCGATGTATATACGTACATATATATGAATATAAATATCATTTTGATATCTATATATTTTTGTATGCATGGATTTTGCTTATCCTTGTTTGTATCAAATCTAATGGTATTAGTCTCTTTTCCTATATAATTGTATTGGTTTTGCAAATCTATTTTCATTGTTATTCATTAATTTTCTTAAAACAACACTTCTAAGTGGTAGAGTGGGTAGTTCGTAGAACTTAGGAAAACACTGCTTACATTTCAAACATCTTTAGGAATATCGCCCAAAGGAATAACTTGTGAAACAAGCTACTGAGTGATCTTTGACAAGTTGACAAATTAACACACATACCACCTATGATATATGTATAAGGTTTAAAAGAGCAGTAATTTACAATAAAGTCATAAAACACCGCCTATACTTAAAGAATAACAAGGAAATGGTAAAGTGGGAGGTTAGCAAAATTAATGAAATCCCCAACTAGGTTCACAACATATTTTAAAACATTGTATGACTTTGAACATGCATAATTGACTAAGGCAAGGCAAACCAAGGTGGTGTTTGAAATGGGGGACTAAAATCAGGGGTAACAATCCTCAAATAAATTTTGAGCTGGTAAATAATTTTCAACATTCTACTATCTAAGGCCTTCTTGGTATATTTTTTTGAATCATAACTTATCTTTGCACTTGAACACCACTATGAATCAATGTATAGTATCCTTTTCTTGTAAATATTATATAATATCTAATCATACTCTCAACATCACAATTTTAGTTAATGTGACCAGTGAATAGATCCAATTCTTCACATACTCTCAACATCATAATTTTAGTTAATGTGACTAGTGAATAGATCCAATTCTTCACATGCCACCTTCATCTTATACTTATTTTGCATGGTATCATGGCTAAAAAATTTCATATTCACCAATTCTATAAAGAGATCATTAATCTCATTTAATTTTGTAGAACCTACACTTATAGAATACCAATAATTTCCCTTACAAGCATCCTATGATTATTCAAATAAGAAATTTGATATAACACCTATTCTTTGAACAAACAAAACAAGTGTATTGTCATCAAATGTAAGATTTGTGACCTCATTTCCTATCATATAACCCTAACAATCTAGGATAGGTTTTACACTAACTGTAATTCCCTTAGTTTTGATCACAAAGTTGGAATCATAGATTCTTGCAACAAATGATTTTTTTTCGTAGATGTCTCTATAAGTAGCTTTCCACAAATTTGGCATATGCTACTAAAAGAATTTTTGTATTCTTAACATTCAATTCTCTACCAGCACATTGTTGAATAACTATTCAAAAGTGGAATGCAACCTTTTCTTAATGTCACTTTTCTTGCTTCCTTGGAACTGTTGATCACTATGATCCTTTCATTCAAATACTACATACATTTTTATTTTCTAAAAAACTCTTTGATGCCATTTCTCTATAGACCAAAGGTTGATACTAGCAAGCCTAGAGGAAAAGACTCATTCTAAACAAAACTATTTGCAAGAAATGTTGCAACTCATTTGAGGTTAATTCCTTGCCTTCACTCCATGTCCTTTTCTTTTTCTTAAAGAGTGTCATAATTTTTAAATTATGAAATTGCATTGAACACTATCTTTCTTTCATCTATTATTGAAGTTTTTCATAAGAACATTTAAATTAATATGAGCACTCTCATATATCTCCCTTGATATTTGAAAAAAACTTGTCCACCATGATAACCTACAAGACTTTGTGAACATGGTCTAAAAAGTTGTAAAAACCTAAGAGAAGTCAACCTCTCCTAATGGAACAACAACTCCTCATATGAGTCTTTTCCCTTGAAAAAAATTTCACTCAAAAAATCTTAAATATCTACACTATCTAGTAAACTATTTAGACCACTGGTCAAAATACTAGTGACCTCTGCAAATGTTTTGCTTGCTCAAACTTGAAGGACCAATAGCCTTGCATATCCATTGGGTATAGGATTCAAGAGAGCATATGAGAAACGATGAAAATATACTTGACAACTAGTTGTAACACCTCAAGAACAAGTAACTAAAACACCTAAGTAAATATGCTTCAACACTTGGAGAAAAGATAAAATAACTACGTGCAACGACACTTATTGACTTGAAAATAAACCTATCCTAACCTACACTAACTAGCGAAAAGATCTTCTCAAATGAAACCATTAACTGGTTCCTTGAAATAGCTTCCTTTTTTCATGAGTTTGCAATCCTTCACATGCTTATGAGTAGCTAAGAGAAAGTGGAGAAGCGAAAAATATTTGACCAACTATTGCAACAACTCTTGGAGAATGAAAATGCATCCACTTACCTCTTCATGTTGGTCATGCAAACTATTATTTTCAAACGGATAAGTATGTTGAATGCTTTCATCTTTATCTATAACTTCATGCTTGGGTACAAGCATGAATTGTGGTACTTTGGTGGCCTCCATCCTAGCTAGATGTATTATAGGACATCCCTGTGAAAGGATAAGCTTTGAGGTATCCTTTTTGGTCTCTTTCTTATGGACTACTTCATCATTTATCTGACTTGTGAAAACCACTTCATGTGACTATTTTGGCATAAACATAGATATTTATACCTTATGCTCTTATTGTTCATGATTTTCCTCTTCAACTAGTGTTGTCTTGGCATCTAAATTTGAAGAAAGTGCCTCTAAATCATCCCAAAATAGATCTTCCTCAAAACCCTCTTTAATTTTCCATATAGGAGGATTAATTTTGAGTTCGTAACAACTCTCCATGTTGTGTGTTTCAACCTCTCTATCTTGCAAAATGAGGTTGTCTTCATTTTCCTCCTCATGGGCGAACATCTTCTCATGCTCACTCTCATCCTCTATCTACTCTAGGACTTGTGATGAAATTGGAATTTGTATGCTACCTTCATCTTCATCAATAAAACAAGGAAGTTCATGAAGTAAAAATGTTAAGTATTCATTTACATCACATATTTCTTGCTTGTTGTCTTGCTATCCCAAAAAACCATGCCCTTCAACCTTTTTTCCTAGCTGATCATGCTCATCAACCTCTTGCTGCAAGTCTGATTTTTGCTCTTCCACCTCTTGTGCCAGTGTACCAACAACTGTAGATACCTAAAATTGTCCTAGCCTATGAATGATAATTTTAATGCTAATATTCATCTTTCCTTAATGATAAAATACTATTCAATTATTTAATTATTATCTAAAATCACATTTCCAATATTAATTAAATGACTTTATGTTATTTAATTAATTCATCTCAATTAATCTTCTTGATTAAATAAATGAATAGTATTTATTTAGTTATATCTTAATTCTTTATTCTTCTTCATTAAATAAATAAATCCTCTTTATTTAATTATATCTTATTTCTTTATATCACTTCCTCAATTAAGTAATTACTTTAATTATTTAATTATCCCATTTTGTTCTAACACTTTCTTTCACTTCACTTCTTATGCAACTAGTTAACTCACACTCAATCTAAGTTATCTTCCACATAATTAAATAATTTTTATTTATTTAATTATGTCACTAATTATTATTTATTCTTCTAATTTAAGTAAATTAATTATTAATTATTTATTTAGATATTTATCATTCACTTCTTCTATAATTAAATAATTGTTTTAATTATTTAATTATCTGTTACCCTTTTCTCTCTATAATTGGATAATTACTTTAATTATTTAATTATTCATGCACCACCCTCTAAATTAAGTAATTATTTCAATTATTTAATTTATCTAATTTTATCTCTTTGGTAAATAAAGGAAATTATTCATTTTATTTATTTAGTCACTTTGCACATTCCTCCAATAATTAATTAATTATTTAATTAACTATATCATGCATTATTCCCTCAAATCTTAACTGAAACTCTCTTTCAGTTAACTAATATTGATTGACCAATCTTCTGATCAATGACTTCTCTTAAGACTTCAATATCTCATGCAACTAGTTAATTAAAATCCTGCAACTAGTTGCAGTCAATTATCTAGGCAGTCAATTCTTCTCATTAATTCTCAACCTTTGATCTCAAATCAACACCTCTTAATCTAGACTGTCGATCTAATTTCCTAAAATCTATAAAATAACCCTTCATCCTTCTCATTCATTGCCTATATTTTTTATAAAAAAATCATATTCATTTGATTCTTGAGCAATTGAGAATTTATCATAGCATCTAGGTCATCACGTATTGAAGCTTTTGCACACTATCATGGAGGCTAGGAGTTGAAGAAATCCAACATACATTTCAACTAAAGTTACTCAAAAATGGGACTGGTAAGATTGTTTTATGCTTTGAATTCATTTGTTTAATAAATTTTGATCTCATTGGTAAGTGGGTTCTATCCTTTGTTTTTGGATTCTTTTCTTGAATTCAATTGTTGTTAATCTTTCCATATTTTCTCCTTACATTAAATGGCATGCCCGATGGGACCCTTATCCCTGGTCTAACATTTTTATCAAGTTTTTCATAAGTTACAAGTTTATGGAGCATGGTTGTATTTTACAAAATCTATACTTGTTAATGAGGTCGCTACTATATCTAAGCAATGTTGCTTCTGTATCTTAATAAGTTCGCTATTCCAAAATCAAGTCGTGGCCATCTTAGAATAGGGCCACTATTGTATTTGAATAGGGTCGCTATTGTTTGAATAGGGTTGCTTTTGTCTCAAACAAATTTTGCTATTGCAAGTAACAAAGCCATGATTATTTTCAACTTTTGCAATCTTATTTCAATAGATTAAGAATTTTTTGAGTTACTAATCTCTGATTTGTAGGTTATGACATTGGGAGAAAAAATTAAACATTTCTTTTACTGCTTTAAAAAGAAAAAAATAATGAAGATTACTTTCTTAGTTAAAATTGTCATGAATGTCTCATAATTTTATTTTGGTGCATCTAAAAAGTGTTGGAAAAACAAGAATAGACAATTGAGAGGGGGGGTGAATCAGCTATCACAGAATTTAAAACTTATTTAACCTTATTAACCTTTAATCTCAGATTTGATAAATAACAGTGAAAGCATGAATCAACAACACATCAGAAACACACATACCACCAAGATTTTTGTGTGGAAACTCTGTTAGGGGAAAAAGCATAGTGGAGGTGAATCCACAAGTTATACCCTGTTAAAAGTATAAAGAAAATGAACAAGGAATGCACATGCATTCAGGCACACTGCCTAGAGCTCGCTGCTCAAAGAAGACACACTATCTTACATAAATATTTCAAATTAAATCCATCTAAAGAGGTTGAACTAAGAAATTAGCTTCTTCAAAAGCCTGATGACAGTTCTGGTTAGGCACATAAACACTTCTTCACACTCTACTATGCAATCGAATGATCTGATCTTTATTCACACATTTCACATATACATTTCAAACTTACACATCTCAAATGGAGAAAACAATCGCTCTTATATATCTACTTCATGGAATTACATCAACTTTGTCAGCCAAAAAGAAAGAGAATGAATTACAAACTGTTGGCCTAATTCATGAACAAATCTCAATGCGCACCAACCAAAGTCGGTCACAACATAATGAAGACCTAAAAAAACTTCCTCGAACATGCCAAACATTAAAATATTAATCCACAAGGATCTGCAACACGTTACAACCACCATGTCAGCCAAGAACATGAAAACCCGCACACATAAAGGAAAAATCTCCAATCATGATCACATCGATCAATGTGGATGTGTAACAAGGATAAAGAATGATCTAGAAACATCAACAGACATCGCAGGAGAATACACAATAAATCAAATTACTAGAATCACATTCTCTTCTTCTAGAAACACTAGCTACAGTAACAAAATAACTATAGGAACACAAACACTCACAACTTGCTCCAATCTTGATGCGCACCTCTGAAACTTCCAAAGTATAAACTAGATAGGCTCAACAACAAACCATTTAAAGGAAAACTTTTGAATACCATCATACTGAACTTTCCACCACACTGAACTTCACAGCTTCACAGGCATCCTTCAACATATTTATTATAATTTTCTCAATATCCTCGACATATACAACCTTCAAGACACAAATGCTAATAGTGTTGACATCAATGACAACCACATATCAGCAACACAACCATAACATCTAACAAAAAGAACAAAAAAAAATCATCCAAGTCATTGTTTTTTTATTATTAGAGGAGCATGCTTTGAGATACATCCCAAATAGAGAACTTAAGGTGACCTCAAAGAATGTGTTCAGGTGGGTTATATAAAGTGTGCAAAAAAGAAAGTAAGTATCACATATCTAGGGATGTTATACCTTGCGTGTCAAAATCTAGTGTGGGCGTATGGGCTTCTCGAGCTAGACTAGAGACTTTAGTGTCTCATGTCTGAAGTATATATTTGGTGTTCACTGATTCATTATAAAACTTGTACTTAGAGGCCAATCCAAGTTTTTTTAAATGATTCATCATAGTAGTGCATGAGAAAGCATTGTTCCTAGAAGTTACTTACCACACCTGGTCTATGGTTGAGGTGTAATTCTTAAGAGTTTATTCTCTTGCAAAAATCTAAAAGTATCAAGGTGGTACATGACCTTGGTATGTCCTATTTGACCCCTCCATTAGAAATGGATTACATCACTCTTTCAAGGGTGAGGTAAGCCTACTATGAAGAAATTTATCTTTACTCCTTAGGTTGCAATTGATTGATCTTGTTCGAGCTAGACTAGTGAACCTTATCGAAGAAGGTTTGTGTAATATCTACCTACCATTTGAGTCAATTATTACATACTTTATCTACTATGTGTATCACTTGTAAATCACTTGCAAAATTTTCAGAATTATCCTCAGACTATAAATCAAGAAACAAAGTCACACCTGTCAAAAAACTAGGTCGCTATTGTGAATCAGGTCCCTACTGTCTCAAAACATAGTCGCTATTATTCAGAATTTGGTTGTTATTGTATTATATTTGGTCAGTATTGTGAATCAATTCATTATTAATTATTCTACTCATGTGTCTAAACAGAGTCACTCTTGTCATTGTTGTTTCTATTGCCTCTGCAAAAATTTTCTATTGTCTTAGATTCTATCACAATTGTCTAAAATAACCACTATTATTACATTATTGCTTATCTTAGACTTATTAGAATTGAACTCAAAAATTGTCATAAAATCTTGCTCAGTTGTTACAAAAAATCACAATCATATCTGCATCAGGCCTTATCAAAAATATTGGACATCATTAGTATTTTAGATCATCCTTTGCATAGTCATCATAGATCAAATATCAAACTAGCCTTTGGACACACATCAAACACAAGATATCAAACTTCATCATCTTGTTAGAGTCTTTATCAAATCATCTTATCATCTTGTATTCTTGTCAAATTTAGTGGAAATTATCCTCTCCCTAAGTTTCTAGATTAGTAGCCTCCCTTAATTTCACTCACAAGTTCAAGTAGGAAAATCAACTTATCCTTCAAAAATTTTGAGACGTAGAAAACATCAATCAAATTAATCAACACTTATACTTGTGTCCATAAAGTATCATCATTTTTAAAACATACAAAATCCACTCATACCTTCATTGTAGAATTGAGAATAAAAAACATAGCATCATCTTTCAAACATCCAAAATCCACTTATCTCCTCATTATAGGATTGAGTGCCAAAATATTGTCATTCTTAAACATCCAAAAATCCAAAAACAAACTTGGTCATTGATAGGTTGTCGTTAGGTCCTACTACTTTAGAATATAGAATGGCAATTAGTCGACCGGGCAATGTCCAAGGCAGTTTGCAAAAGAAGATAATTCAGATAACTCATCTTAGATTTTTCTTTTTCTTTAAACTACTAAAATCAATTTTAGTCTAAGGACATTTAACTTCTTATCTAGAAAACAATTTATTCTAGGAAAATTGGAAATACTTAAACTAGAAAGAATAAGATAACTAATTTAGAAAGCATCATAACTAGACTAGAAAGCATAGAGATAAGAAAACTGAATAACTGATAAACTACGAAAGTGGAAAAGTAAGTAAATAGAATATATAAAAAATTCTTAAACAGTAAAAGATTCTAACAACTACGAAGAATAACTCATACTAACTAAAAAAAAATGGTGCTCTGGAACTTTAGACTCAACTCTTAATAGACTTAAGTACTTCCTACAAAACAGTTATTTATGTAACAACTAAAACAACATAATAGTAAGTACTTATCTATTTAAACTAACTCCCCTCGAGTGGCTAGCTCACGGGTGAACACTTCATTCTCAAATCACATAAACTACAATTTTTGGAGTCCTTCCATTATAAACATTTATTATCCATAGTTGAAAAACTTAGCAATTGACATAAGAAAGTTATTTCATTCATCAGTATTCAGAAATCATATAAACAACATAACATTACTATTCAATCTTATTCATCCATTTTAAAATTACATTCTTATAGAAAAACTTATATCTAAATCCTAGATTCTAGATGGCGTGGATAGCCATTGAAAAAGTCTTTTAACAACTTTAACTAACTTCCATGTCTTTAAAACTCATAAACATAGAGAAGGATTGAGACGAGCCATGAAGTTTTTGGTAACAAAAATTAAATAGATAGTAACTATATATTTGGTTCATTGGCCTGAGATTTAGGAGGAGGTTTACAACATTTATCTTTCATCATACTTACAGCATGTGCTGGCTCAACATTTTGTAATGGTTGCTAGATAAGCGATTATTCCCTACAAAAACACTCAAGTCAACCCATTAAACCTGTATTGGCAAATTTCCTCAATTGATCATAATAAATAAAGTTTGCATAATTTTCCTTAAAGATAAGCAATTATTTCTCCTAAAGTTTAATAAATTGGAACAAACTTAGGATTGAACTTATAAGAATAAGTTTTTTTGACTTTATTATGATGAGGTTATTTATACCTCATCATTTCCTCCCCCACCTAATTCCTGGTAGGTCCTATTACTCCATAGTTATAACCCTAAGTTTTATTCCACTCCTCATATATGGCACTGAGATCATGTTCATCTCTTGTTCTTGCATCAAAAGCTACAAGGTCATGGATGAACCCTTTATGAAATATCACACTCTCTCTACGTTCATAAAAAATTCTATCATTTTGATCAGTTGAAATATTGAAAGCAGGAGGTGGATTAAGTAGCGAAGGAGGCCTGTATCTCATTCCCATCCAGTTTGTCTAAGGGTTCTCAAGATTTTGACTAAAGCATTAGCTCTTCTAAACGACCACCTAATATTAAGAGGGGAAATGACCTCTCTTTTCTTGAGGTAAGCAGGTAATGGAGTGAACCTCTCTTCACAAGTGTGCCATGCTTTCCCAATCAATTTCTTCCCATGCTTCATAAAATTATTGTAACACTACTTGAGGTTGTCGTCATACTTTTCTTTCATTTTGTCATTAATCAGGAGAGATGAAAAGGTGTCTTTGAAACCTCCAGGCCTATCATTTGGTGACCTATTGTCTTTTCTGCCAGTGCAAATTCTTTTGTACGCTCCTACCAATGAATCTGGTTTCCCATGGTAGACAACAGGGCTCTTAATTCTACTTCTCCAACAAACAGGTTGATAAAAAAATTAGTGTGATTCTCTAATAATAAATCATGCAAAAATAACTCACAAATCAAATCTTGATCCTCAGGGGTTGACTCTAGAAATATCTTACTCAATTCTTTGTCATTGGGTTCATAACGCTGATCATTGTAGATTATGAATAATTTCAATCTTATCCATTGTTCGTTTAAAAACATGTTGTATAATCTAGATGACCTTCTATAGGATAATAGACAATCAATTAATTAACATGCATCTTGTTTTCCTCTATATGCCCTGTGAAATGACTCCTTCAGGAGTAGCAATTCCTTCTTCAACTTGTAATTCTTAGTTTGAACATTTCTTAAGAAATAACACTTTTCCATCCATTTCATTAGCAGTAGGGGAATGCGAACCTGGAACCAATCAGTTATAACCGGCCCAGTTTGAATTTATTTTGATTCCGTCTTTGGCTTCAAAGTGCATTCCACCAAGTCTTGTTCAATCTCTACAACTCTATTGATGGAAGCATTTAATTCTTCAGTTCTTGTTTTCCTATATTTTTCAAAGGTTGTGAGCATAAGCACAAAGTTTTTCTTTATCCTTTCAATTTATGTATTCTTTTTTGCAATGTCAACATTATAAGTTTTATGCTCTTGACTCAATTCTTGTATTTTCTCTTTCAACTTATAAATCATTGTGTCCTTTTCCTGTAATTGTAGTTTTAAACCTTGTATTTCTTGATTCCTTTTATTTATTAAAAAAAATTTCACCATCAACTCTTCTTTTTGCAATTCAACCTATTCAGTATTAGTGTACAATTGTTTCATTAGATTATCAATTTCTATTTTACATTTCTCTGTTTCTGCAATGGCATCCTCCGTTTCAACTGCCTCAATAATTCTATTAACAATAGGGGAAAAATTACTTGGAATACCATCATCTCCCTCATGTTCTCTTCCCTAAATTTCTTCAGTGAAGATATCCTCCACATATGCAGAGTGGGAAGGAATCTTTTCGACTGAATCTTCTTTTTCTAGAGGTATTTCCTCTTCACTGACAGGTTCTAAAATCTCTACAAGCTCAGATGGCCACTTGGGATTTTTCTTTTTTGAACTTCCCACCATACCCTGCATTGGGGTTTCAGAGAATTCAGAGGCTAGGCGCTTACTTCTTCTTAATGGGGGAAGACCTTGGAAGGTGACAGGTGTCCTATTTTTCCCTTTTCTTTTTCTTCTAGGGTTACTTAAATCAGAATAAACAAACTCAAATTGCTCTGGAAAAATAGGGGTTTTTAATTCATTATTCAAAAAGTTTGGCACTTCCTCACCAGGGGTGGTAGGATTAGGAGCTTCCGAAGCTGGAGAGCGCTTAGGGGAAATTTCTCCAAATGGGGAATTAATTCAATGAGACGGTTCCCCTAGTTCTATTGTCCTTTTGATTGAAGGTTTCTCAATTTTCTTTAAAAAAATTTCCCATTTTCCCTCAAATTTCTTGCGAAAATGGTATTTACAAATCAATTGAACTAATCCATGGTGTTTTAGTGGCCCTGACCCTATTTTATATCTTTCTATGGAAGAGTTTAGAGAGTCACATAAAAATTCAGGAAAATCTACCCTAAGAGCAGGGTTCTCTTTCCCATGATGCAAATGGATCAACATTCGAAAAGCACATCCTACTACAACAACTAGTTGACCTTCACAAGTAAAATATTTTATGGTCCAAGCAACAATAGTACCACAAGGCTCTAGTATGGAGGTCCTCTAGAACCCTTTATTCTATCCTCTAGTACTAATAACTACCATGGGGTAAGGGTCTCCCTCTCTAACAAATAATTCAGACAATTTTTGGTACATTATTTGAGAGGTTTCTTTTATCTTAATACCTGATGTTTCTAACCCAAAAAAATGGGAAATGATTTTTGCACTCACCTTGAAATTATTTCCATGAAGTACCACTTCACCATTTGAGTAGTTTTCAAAAAATGAGCTCACCAGCTTTTCATCATATCCTTCAAATTTTCTAATAAAATCCAATCACCCTACCTCTTCGAACAATCTAGAGATATTGCTTAATCCCAACAATTTTTCAGCTGAATCTGGCTTTGAATTATTTTTACCACTCCCCATTCTCATATTTCCCTCTCTGTAAAATATTTTAATCATGGCTCAAAGCTTTCACACAATTTTTTTCAAAATATTGCCTCTGAAATCACTTGTTTGTCTTGTTTGCAGCTTACTATGCAATGATTTTCAATTTGCATGGAGGCATGCGAAAGGCTTTGTCATACAAGTAGTTGATCACCGAGTGGAAGAAATTGCTAAATTAGGAGTGAAGTTCGTGCCAATTAATTATTCTTTATTTGAAAATAACTACCTACTTAAAGGGAAAATTAATACTTGCATTCTATGATCGTTTGAAGATCTTGTACCTTATAGATTTGACAGGATGACGAAAGGTATTGGCTGAGGTGACGATGGATTTATTGTGGCATGAATGCAAAATTTTATGGATGACGGAGCCATCAATGAGGACTGTGGTACTTGAAGGCTTTATTTATGATAAAAAATAGATAGAACATGTGTACAACATATGATGATGGAAGTGTTGCAAAGTTTTGAAATTATGAAAAAGGTGGCGAAATGCGAATGAATAAGTTCTGGAGAACGTAACTGTCATTGTGCTCAAAACTAGTGCATAATTTCTAAAGCACACAAGAGGTTTGTATTCAGGATGGAGAAGGTGAGCAAGTTTTGGAGCATTGGTGAAAGACACAACCGGGACAGCAATGAAATGAAAGTTTTGGAGCATTGGTGAAAAATGCAACCAGGATGGCAATGAAATGAAAGTTATGGAGCATTGCCAAAAGATGCAGTTAGAGCAGCAATAGAATGAAGGTTTCAGAGCATTGCCGAAAGATGCAGCCAGAGCAACAATGAAATTAAGGTTTTGGAGCATCGCTGAAAGATGCAGTCGGAGTAGCAACAAAATGATTTAAGAATTTTGGACTCCGGGAGCTTTGAACCTTAGTCCAGGAACACCTTTTCGACATGACAAGTTTTGTACAAGTTCTAGAGTATCACGCTTAAGGATCATAATGTTCTGGAGCATCTTTGGAGGGTGCTCTAGAAGTTATTTTCCATCTTGAAGAATTCTTGCAAAATGGAACAAAAATTAGCTAAGTCCAAAAGAAGAAAAATATCTTGGCATACATGTCTTTTTATTACACATTTTTGAAAAATATATATATTTTTTATTTTTATTTTTATTTTCAACATCATTTTATCATTTTTACCAAATAGACTCTGCCTTGGTAGAGTCAACACATTAGACCTAGCCCTGAATTTGCACCATTCTTGAGAATTCTTCCCTATTTACTGGCTTATGGTAGACACGTAAGTGGTGAGCATTAACTAAACCAATGAGTCTTGAGCTTTTCCCTATGATCTTTGTACCTCAAATCGTATAGCAGGGCCCAGTCTCCATTATGGAACTCCCTCTCCTTAATATGTTTGTTGTGCCACTCTTTCCGTTGATGTTGAATTAGTTCAGTTTGATGGACAACATCTAGGCGAAGCTCATCCAATTCACTTAGTTGCATAACTCGTTCAACTTGGGCTCATTTTAAATCCAGGCCTAGTTCCATAGTTTTTCGTAGAGTTTGTAGTTCAAACTCAATGGGAAGAAGAGGTTTCTTCCAAAAACGAGCTCATAGGGACTGAATCCAGTCATGGATTTCCAGGTTGTTTTGTATTGCCAAATAGCTTCAAGGAGTTTCTTGGCCCAATCTTTTCTTCTTGAAGAATTTTTTTTTTTTAATATGTTTTCAAGCTCTCTATTAGTTACTTCCACCAAGCCGTTTGCTTGAGGGTGGTAAGAGGAGGACTTCCTATGGCTTAATTGAAAAATGGTTGGTAAATTCCAAGAGCACTTTGGACATAAATTGGGGTCCTTGATGAGTAACGATAGTTCGAGGGGTTCCAAATCTAAGAAAGATTTTACTATAGAGGAATTTTGTGACTTGCTCTTCCCTAGCTACTCGTAAGGGTTGAACTTCAGCCCATTTTGTTAGGTTGTCAGTGCAAACCAATATGTACTCTTTCCCTTGAGAGGAAGGATCTATGGGTCCGATAAAATCTAAACCCCATTTCTTGAATGGTTCAAGCACTACCTGTGGTAGTAAAGGAATTTCTGAAGAAGTAGTTGGTCTTCCTAATCTCTGGCATTCATCACAATGATGAACATAATTCTTAATATCCTTATGCATTGAGGGCCAATAATATATGATGCCTAAAATTTTATGGGATGTTCTCTTCGCAGAGTAGTGCCCTCTCAAAGGATCATCGTGATAGGCCCTTAGAATGTTGTAGGTTTCATCCACTCTCACACATCTTCTCAAGACCATGTTAGGTCCACAACGAAATAACATTCTATTTATCCATTTGAATGGGGCACTTTCCCTGATAATTTGCTTCTTTTGCTTAGTTGTGAATCCCGCGGGTACCTCAGAAGCAGCTAAATAGTTAGCGATATCTGCAAACCAGGGTGATTTTACAAAAACTACAAATAGAATCTCATCTAGAAATTCATCATGTACAGGAGTATTGTCACCCTCACCATGTTTGATTTGTGACAAAAAATATACTACTACATTATATTTCCCTAATTTGTCGAGAATTGTAGCATTAAACTCCTGAAGGAGTAATAACCATCTCATAATTTGACCATTAACTATGGGTTTGTTCATTAGGTATTTTACAACTAAATGGTTTGTATAAACCGTAACCTTATATCCCGTAATATAGTGGCAGAGTTTCTTAATGGCATGAAAAACAGCTAGGAATTCCTTTATGTTGTTGTATAGTTTCTTTTTGCAGAAGTAATATTTTTACTGATAAAATATATGGCATATTTACCCCCATTCTCATCTTCTTGTCCTAGAACTACACCAATAGCATCATCAGAAGCATCTACATAAATATGGAAGAGAATACTCCAATTTGGTCCTCGCAGAACAGGAACAGAGACAAGATTTTCCTTAATGGTTTCGAATGATAGCTAACACTCAGGCGTCAAAACAAACTCTACTTCTTTCTATAAAAGAAAGAACATAGGAGCCACTATTTTACTAAAGCCTTCTATGAACCTTTTGTAGTAACTAGCATGTACAAGAAAACTTTAAACATCTGTTTGTGTTTGAGGGATAGTCAACTGTTGGATGGCCTCAATTTTCTTGGGGTCAACCTTTATTCCCTCAAAGGAAATATGATGTCCCAAGACTATTCCTTGTTCTACCATTATTAAACATTTTTCATGGCTAAGGGATAGTCTATTTTCCTCACAAACTTGTAGAACTCGGTCTAGGTTCTAAAGAGCTTCATCATATGTTGACCCATAGTCTGTAAAGTCATCCATATAGACCTCTACACAGTCATTAATGAGTGCAAAAACTATAGCAAGAATGATTCTCTGAAAAGTTGTTGGAGCATTGCAAAGTCCAAAGGGAAGCACTCTGTATGCAAATGTGCCCCAAGGGCAGGTAAACATGGTCTTGTCTTGGTCTTCTGGGGAAACCTATATTTGATTGTAACCACTAAATACATCTAGAAAGGAGAAATATTTTCTTCCAGCCAGGTTGTCCAGAACCTGGTCAACAAATGGTAGAGGAGATAATCTCGATGAGTGGATTTGTTGAGTTATCTATAGTCTACATAGATTCTCCACTTCCCATTTTTATTTGGCATGACCACCATAGGTGATACCCACTTACTATCAGAGATAGGATAAATAAATCCTGAATGGAGGATTTTCTCAATTTCAATTTTGACTAGATCCTTTAATGTAGGATTGAGTCTCCTCTGAGGTTGGCGAACAAGCCTTATACTAGTGTCAGTATAAATGTGATGAGTACAGACAATTGGGTGAATTCCCCTAATGTTCGTATAATCCCAAGCAAAATATTTAGACCTTTTTACCAACACATTGAATAACTTATCCTCTTGTGTTTCTGTCAGCCAACTATTGATGTTCAAAGTTTTTCCTGGTAATAGCATGATCGATTTTGTTCCAACATGGACCGAAGTGATAGTATAAATTGGTCGTAACAAGGTATTGAGAGGAAAAATATGAGGTATAAGTCAGTGAAACCTTGTGATAAATTCAAAGAAATGACTTGTTCTCAAAATCATGTTTGCTAAGGGACAAGGCATTCCCATTGTAGCATAGTTTTGCTCCATCCTGCTTATATGAATTGGTTGCCCAAAAATTCTTTGACCATCCATCATTTCTTCCTCATTTGGGGTTATAGCAAGGCATTCTACATCGCTTACTAACTCTTCCTCCAATTCTTCTCTGTGTTGTTTAATTACTACCATGGCTAGTGAGGCCAAACTGTCTTGACCACTAGATTCTTTTGGTTCATCAACCCATACATTTTTATGCTCAGTTGGTTTAGCAGGCGGATATAAGAACAAATGTTTACTATCTTGACCATGCGAAATGGTCATTCCCCATTCCCTACAATCAATCTTAGCAGCAACTGTGGCCAACCATGGTCTCCCAAGAATTATTGGATAACTATCTTTGGGTGTAAGCGACTGGATTACTTGGAAGTCAACTGGATATTCCCATCTGTTAACTTTGATGAGAATGTTTTTAATGACGCCCTTTGGGATGGCTATAGACTGATTTTCCATTTATAAGACTATGGTTGTAGGACATAAATCAGTTAGTCCTAACTTTTCCATTACATCCACAATCATCACGTTAATAGCTGCCCCAAGATGCACTAGTGTGTTTGGTATTGCTAACTCATTGATTGTAACAGTTATAAGTGGACTCCCAAGATCATTGTATTTTGGAGCAATAGTCTTTCCAAAAAAAAAATCAGCTAAATAACAATCAATATGAATGGTATTTATCTTTTTTGGCTTCCTACCTGGCGTTTCAATACATACATGTTTGATTAACTAGTTTAACTCAAGAATTTCCTTTATTGCTTGCAATAGAGGAACCTCAATTTGAAGTTGCTTAATCTCTAGAATTAATGCAGTTTCAGAAGCCATAGTCACTTCTGGAGTATCTTTCGGAGTCATTGAATTTAAACATTCTGGATATGGTGCCATTGTTTTCTCTTTTGGAACAAGCTCCTCCTTATGTTGACTCAAGGATTGACCTTCCTCCTGAGACAAATCAGCAGCTCCTGCTGCTGAAAAAGGATCTTTATCCTTGGTGGAAGTGTCCTAATTAGGTGGCTTGTCTCTTAGTGGAATTTTAGGCTCAGATTCCTCTACTATTTCTTCAATAGTTGGGGGTTGAAGAGTTCTACCAGAGCGCAACTGTACATTTCTTTAATGTATCACATTCATTCCTTTAACATTTTCATGTTTAGTAGAGTATATTGGTGTATTCTAGTGATTATTCTTAGGATTGGGGAGCGGTTGTGCTGGAAGTTGAGGTTGGTTCACTTGCTCATTTTGAGGAAGGTTTTGAGCTGGAGGTAATAAATTCTATTGTTGATTCCTCTTAGGTCTAGTATAGAATTGATTGTCCCTGATTCCATTGGGAGGTAGCATGTTGTTGGTACCATTGTTGTTGTGGTTGGTTCAACCACTACTAATTGCCCCATTCGGGGGACCCCCAATAAGGAGTTCCCCAGTTAGGTTCTGCTAGAGGTGACTGATTCCAAGATGGAGTCCATTGATTATGAACCCAGTTATTTTGTGGTCCCCATGCAGGATTGGAATTCTATCCATAAGAGAAGTTACCTCCTTGATGTTGGTTTAATGTGTTTATCTCCTCTTCAACCTGAATAGTTTTTTCTTGGTATTCTTAATATCAGAGAGAAGCTCACACTATTTTGTAGGATGGTTATGCTCACAGAGTTGACAAATATTGACTTTATCTAAAGGAAACTCTTGCAATAGGTGTTTTTTTCGACACCTGGGACAATAGATTGACAAGGTCTCTGGGTTGTGAGTTTTAGCTTGTATGCCATCTAAAGTAGTGTTTAATTGAATGAGAATGTCAGTTTTCAGATTTGCTATTTCTTCGCAGAGCTTACCTATCTCATTAGATCCTTTAAAAAGATTAGTTTTACTGATTCCTCCCCAAGTACGGGAGAAATTCTTACATAACTCACATATTTCCTCAAGGGTCATTTCAGACACGTCACCCTTCCCCATTAGATCAATAATTCTTCTCACGTCATCGTCAATTTATTTAAGAAAAAATGTTTTGAGAATATTGACGCTAATGGCCTCTTCTCCACATCTTTTAGAGAGGAAAAGGAACCTATCGAGATATCCTCTAAACTCTCATCCTCATTTTGTCTTAGTTTAAACAACTCTTTCTTTCAGTCACTCACCCTACAGTAACTTTGGTATTTTTCTAAGAAAACATTCTCTATTTCCCCCAAGATGTTAAACTACTAGAACCCAATCCCATAAACCAACGCATTGTTGAATCCTTTAGAGTAGAAGGAAAAATCTTTAGCTTCTGGTTATCATTTTTATAGTCATAAGTTTGACATAAGACCTTAAATTCACAGAGAAATTGGTTTGGGTCTTCCAAGGACAAGCCATGGAAGGTTGGAAGGAAAGCTGTGGAAATGTTCTTCATCATAGCATCATCATCTGCATCCAAGGTAATAGGATAAGTAAACGTTCTAAGAGGGCGGTGAGGTTCATTGTGGTTAGTTTCAGCTCTATGATCTCCCATGATGTTCGGAGAAGTTTGTTCCTCAAAGAAAATTTCCTCTATAACTAGTTGTTCTGCTAGCTGCTTGACAGGTAAATAGTGGGAAGCCTCAGGTGGAATAGGCTCAAATAATTCTTCAGAAGTGTGGTCGTCTGAGCCCTGGGCTTCCCTAGGTATGATTGGTACGTATTTTGGGGGGGTCTTTGGTATAAATAATTTGTGAGGGCCTCTTTTCTTGACCATGCAGAAGAGGAATCCCTCAAAAAAAAATTTGGTATAAAATGAGGTATCAAAACCGTCTCCTAGTAACACTTAAGCACAAAGGCTATTTTACAGGTCCCTGACAACGACGCCAAAAATTGATAGGATGTCATTAAGTCCTGATACTTTAGAATATAGAATGGCAATTAGTCGACCAGGCAGTGTCCAAGGCAATTTGCAAAAGAAGATAATTCAGATAACTCATCTTAGATTTTATGTTTTTCTTTAAACTACTGAAATCAATTTTAGTCTAAGGCCATTTAACTTCTTATCTGGAAAAAAATTATTCTAGGAAAACTAGAAATACTTAAACTAGAAAGCATAAGATAACTAATTCAGAAAGAATCATAACTAAACTAGAAAGCATAGAGATAAGCAAACTAAATAACTGATAAACTACGAAAGTGGAAAAGTATGTAAACAAACAATAAAACATTTTCTTAAATAGTAAAAGATTCTAACAACTATGAAGAATAAATCATACTAACTAAAAAATAATGGTTCTCCAAAAATTTAGACTCAACTCTTGACAAATTTAAGTACTTTCTACTAGACAGTTATTTATGCAACAACTAAAACAACATAACAGTAAGTAATTATCTATTTAAACTAACTCCCCTTGAGTGGCTAGCTCACGGGTCAGCACTTCCTTCTCAAATCATATAAACTATAGGTTTAGGATTCCTTCCATTATAAACAATTATCATCCATAGTTCAACAACTTAGCAATTGACAGAAGAAATTTCTTTCATTCATCAATATTCAAAAATCATATAAACAACATAATGTTACTATTCAGTCTTATTCACCCATTTTGAAATTACATTCTTATAGAAAAACTTATAACTAAATCCTAGATTTCAGATGGAGTGGATAGCCATTGAAAAAGTCTTTTAACAACTTCAACTAACTTCCATGTCTTTAAAACTCATAAACATAGAGAAGGCTCGAGACTAGCCATGAAGTTTTTGGTAACATAAATTAAATAGATAGTAACTAAATCTTTGGTTCATCGGCTTAAGATTCAATAGGAGGTTCACAACATCTATATTTCATCATAATTAAGGCACGTGTTAGCTCAATGTTTTGTAACAGCTTCTAGATGACCGATTATTCCCTACAAAAACACTCAAGTCAATCCATTAAAATTGTATTGGAAAATTTCCTCAATTGATCATAAGAAATAAAGTTTGCATAATTTCCTTAAAGATAAGAAATTATTTCTCCTAAAGTTTAATAAATTGGCATAGACTTAGGATTGAAATTATAAGAATAAGCTTTTCTGATTTTATTATGATGAGGTTATTTTTACCTCATTAGTCATCAAACTCAAAAAATAATGTCAATTCCAATCTAATCGTCTAACCTAACTCCATTCTATACACCCACAGAGTCATCATATCCTACTAGATACAACAAAATAGCAACTATGGATTTCCCTATTCAAGACTTTGGAATACTTTGTCACATGTCAAAACTAACAAATATGTCAATCAAACTATCAAAATAGTGAGTCACAATATCAACAACATCTTGACGATCATCAAAACATGGATGCATATCATCAATGACATGTTCAACATCAAGAAATTACATATCAACAACCACAAGATCAGTGACAAAATCCATTCTTACAACATCAGCAATTATCACAACAAAAAATTGTTTCCATCCCAGAAAACCTATACACATGAATACACTCCTTTAGGGGAGCCAATTGAGGTGGTGTTAAAAATGTTAGTCCATGCTAAACTTATCACACTTCCATAATCATTAGGTGATTATGAACCTATCTTCAAACCTCTAGGGTATAATGACAAGGCTTATTACGAATATCATAGAGAAAAAGTTCATGATGCATCAAACTATATTAAACTCAAAAATATCATCCAAGACCTTATTGATCAAAGATAAATAACTATTGAATACAACATTCAAGGTTCAACCCCTAATTATAACACCCAAGATCCATCTACCAATGATCACATTGACAATTTCTCTACATAATCCAATGAGCAAGATGACATATCTCAAGAATTTATTCCTAAGAATGATCAAAATCCTTCACCAAATTATAGCAATGGTCCCTTTCAAGACATATTGACATCATTTGACCTCATGGTTTTCAATATTGAAGAAATCCTTAATTCACCATTTGATCCAAATTCACTTGAATATCAAGAGAATCTTAAACCAATACCCATGCCTAATGAAGATTCAAGAACCCTTTGCAAAAAATCCATCCTTTGAAATTGACCCATGTCAAGAAATTGATCCAAATCATATCAAAAGCACTTTTGAAATCAGTCAAGATCAAGGATCCATGTCTTCTCAAGATCTAACAGGCCTATTCCAACTTGATAGTGAAGATAACTTTGATAAAATCCAAGATCAAAGATCCACATCTCTAAGATAGTATAACTATTTAATGTGTATTTTTCAATCCATACAAGATTTTGCAAACAATGATCATATCCATATATCACCCACTCCTATATCTACCCATGATATTATTACTCCTAATGGATATGTAGATGCTCTTCATCCAAAGAAAAAGTCTTACTCTTCACATCATTACCAAGGAACAAGATTATCTTACTCTCAACTTTCTTAAAAATGAACAAGAGTCTCCTACTCATAACATATTTACACATGATCAGGGAATAGCGGAATCCATAGACATATCACAAATTGATCATGAAGAAGACTTCTACATGGATTGTGAATTACAAAAATCCTTTGAATAGAAAACGAAAATGGATCTTGAGTAAGACCTTGGCATGAAATGTGAACCACCAACACCTTTTGAAGAAGCATTAAAATCATAAACATCCTCCAAGAAGATTGAATACATTGAGTATGAGCTTCACAAGAATTATCAGAATAAAGGATTATTCTTACAAAAAAATAGTATCCTGAAAATCAACAAAGATAGTCAACAATATTGAGAAGCAAGGTCTTGGTTATTCAGTAATCAAGCAATCTAAAAATATCAATGATTATCCTAAAAAAAGACTATGGCTCGAGGGTGGCTTTGTTGGATAAAAATTAGAAGCAGATGAGTAAGGATTTGGATAAGCTCATTAATCTTAGCAAGGAAAAGTTAGGAGCCTCAACTGAAGGTTTGGTTTTCCTCAACAAGAAGGAAAAAATATGGATAGGCAAAGGTATTTTTGATGATCAAATGACTAAGGAGAGGGAGGAGAGTGCTAACAAGGAAATGTAGACCATGGATTTGAGTGTTGGGCCGAGTGTGCGTACTTGGATTAAGACTATGAAATGAAATACGGGTCATATGTAATATGCGAAAGACATCATGGAAATGCATGATAGGTTAGCGTTGAAGGACCTAGAGGCAGCAAGGATGCTCAAAGAATATATCTAATGGTCGTTATTTGTTATGTTTTGTATTTGTTTTCTACTATTGGTTTTTCCTAACAATTCATTGATGTCTTGGTAATCAACTTGTTTTTTGGTTTCTTGGGTGGGAAGTCCACTATTTTATCTTTGCTGCCACTTTTCCTTTTTGTTCAAGGTTTCAAGAACCCTTCAAACCCTATTTTTCATTAATCAAAAACATATCAATGATACCTCTATAATATTGGGGCCAACTTTATCTAAAAAAAACACCAACATGGGGAGCATGAAGAGACCTTATGATGAAATTGATACCAATTCTACAACCATTCCTATCATGAATAGTCATCCATGCATCCTTCCACCTTCTAATGGGGACTAACAACAAGAGAAAAAGTTATATCAAAGAAGAGAACAAGTCATTGAAGCAAAAGAATTGGAAAAAAAAATGCAAGAGAAAAATTCAAATGGATACCAAAGAAAAAGAAAGAAAAACATCCTTATCAAACTCCATTAGTCAAAGAAACTATGAGGAAAGATCAAAAAGGGAAGTTCATCCATCATAAATGTCCATTGATGCAAAATAAGGCTTCAAGAGTGACCTACAAAGTATATGGAGAAGTTGGTCCTAATCGAATCTCCATATCCACCCATCATTACTCATCATCTCAAGTTTGGAAAGTCAAAGATTCCAAACTATCAACCAATTCATCTGCATTTCATATCTATCAATGCATTTCACCATCCACTTTGAAATCCATGATGTCCAAATATTTCATTGACCATGTCTTGGCAGTGAATCTTTTGTCATAAGGTCTCTAAAGGCACCCTATCACGATGTGTGCATCTAGGCAAGGTTAACTCTGGTATCGGAAAAGAAGACAATAATTATCAAGGGTTACACTCAAGCGCTAGTATCGTAGCAAAACAAATCCTTCAAGTGGGATATTTTTGGCACATCATGAAAGAAACAAAATCTATATCAACACTAGCAATGTCTACATCAGCACCACCAGGTGGTTCAACACGAGCCTAAATCTTCAAAAAATATTAAAAATTAAAAAATAAATAAGAAAATAGTCAAGAGAAAAATTATCCTCCAATGAAAACCATTATGGTGGTGCTTTGGACAAGTACCATGATGAAAACATGGAAAAAATGCATCATGAATAGAATCAAGCATCTACGTGTCCCATTTCAGGTGGAAGCATCTCATCTCATCCATAATAAATCCAACATTCCATCCATCATCCATCCATCTCATCTAGATTAAATCCATGAACCATTCATCCAACCCATTTTTATCCAAATCCAACTTATCTTGATCATGACAAAAGAATTGATGTACTCTTCACACTTTCTTATGTTAAAAATATTAACATGGGTTATCATCATTGATCCTACCCTATCCAACATTATTTGATTCATGAAGCATTATCCAAATGAGAATTCTATATCAAAACATGTTATCTTATCACAAGGTGATCCTTGGCATCCTTCACATACCCATCCATCCAATCCATTCATATATCCAAACATTCACCCATGGTATTTCGTACATTGCTAGACACTAGGGGAAGATACATACATCTTTCTTCGGGAATAAATCTTGAGTTATATCCTCCAATTCATGTGCTGATCTAAATATTTGCAAATATGAGATCAAATTGGTCAAAAAAAATTGTAAGAAAAATAAAATAACTAGCCCATGACACATTTTGATCATTAAGATGTTCCTTTTTAATCTATATCTTTTATCAAACATCAATTCGAACAATCCATATCAATGGCATCTTCTTGACACTTCAATGTGCTATCAAAACATTCAACAATCTTTTTCCTAGCCCGACTAAAAATCTCAATCAATCATTATCCAATCAATAAATCATCATATTGGGATGGATCCTTCCCAATCCTTGTTTTGTTCCTATCTTGATAACAATATCCTTACATTGTTGTGTATCCTCAACAATGTTATCATTATCGACAATTGCTCAATCAAATCAATTGATTTTAGCCTGGCTATTAATAGGATCTCAAAAGACTATTGATATCTCTAAATATTGATATCTCTTTATCATTCATCCATATAATTGTTATCACAGAAAATCCAAAAAAAATCATAAAAACATCAAAATCCCAAAAATATTGTTGTTCATTTTCATACGAGCCGTTTTGATTCCAATAAAGAAAACTGCATTTTCTCTAAATGGATAACATAGGAAAGGCCATCATCGATGAGCCCCTGAGGCACTAGGTTAGTCCCCTTAGGTCTCCCCCTCTTGGTCTCTAAATCTCTTAAAACACCAAAAAAATGGACAAATATCCTAAAAACTTCAAAAACAACCTCAGGTTACCTTTAAAGTACAAAAACATCTAAAAAATCTTAAAAATCCTATTCCCATTATCCCCTGTCCGTAATAAACTCTGCATCCATAATAATAAAAATGATCACCTTCACCCTTTGACAAAGTAAACAAAAAGCAAAGAAAGCATCGAAATGTCAGAAACATTCCAACAAAAATCATAAAGACTTGATCACTATTAGATTAAAACAATGCCTAAGTGTTAACTATCTACCTATTGAAATCATGATCAACATCCTAACATGTGTCTTAACGGATAAATCTTTCCTATAATAGACATTATTGATGGATAACATTTGAAACATTAAAACATCTATGGCAAGTGATATAGTAGTGTTGTTTATCTTTTGTGATCTTATCTTATTGTCTCATTCCTAGGATCTCTCAAGGATATCCATAAGGATTTAGAAAAGAAGGAATGGGTTATTAATCATCAATTTTGTATTATCTGTTTATTGGATAATTTTTACAATACTACAATGGCGAATACTTGCCTTATGTGTGTAGGGATAGTCTTGAGGAATACAACGACTGGTGCATATCAGGTTCTTCATACCTTTTGTGTATTAGTCTCCTTACTTCAATGGATTTATTCTCTCACATTACTCTAACAAGGTTTATGTATGCCTGGTATGAGCAATAATACTCCTTGTTTGTGGAGTCAAAGTCCACACAATATATACAAAACCACCTTGGTCATTAATATCGTGCTGCATCGTGTCCATTTACTACATTAATGAGGATTGCTATACTTAGTCTCTCCATGAATCAAAAGCAAAGTCATCACATTTTACATATCATCGAATCATTATCAATCATTCATCAATGCATCCATATCATCAATCAATCATAATCTATATATTTTTGGTAATTAAATCAACATCATCCAATTTCTTTAATCCTCTAAATCAACCTAATATTTCCTATTAGTCAAACATTTCTTCTATCATTCCTTGCACTTAAATGCATCACATCAGCTTATCAAAAAATTTGGCTCATTATCCAAAATTTTCACCAAATTTCCCAAGGGGGCACCATGCTATCCCATCATAACCGCGGCATGTATCGGGGCAACTCTTGAGCAAGAATTTTTGAAATTTCTTTGACACAATGCTCAAAATCGCATTGTATCAAAGAGGGGCAAAATGTAGATACCTAAAATTGTCATAGCCCACGAACTAGCATTTTAATGCTAATATTTGTCTTTCCCTAATGATTAAATAATGTTCACTTATTTAATTATTGTCTAAATTTATATTTCCACTATTAATTATAAGAATTTATTTTATTTAAATAATTCATTTCAATTAATCTTCTTGATTAAATAAACAAATTATATCTTAATTCTTTATTCCACCTCCTAAATTAAGTAATTACTTTAATTATTTCATTTTCTCCCAACATTATCCATTTATCATGAATAAATAAATAAATAATATTTATTTATTTAATTCACACTTGTACATTCCTCAAATAATTAATTAATTAATATTCTCTCATGCAAATCTAAATCTATATTCTAACTAACAATTTCTTTCACTTCACTTCTTATACAACTAGTTAACTCACACTTGGTCTAAGTTATCTTCCACATAATTAAATAAATTTTATTTATTTAATTATCTCATTAATTATTCTTTATTCTTCTAATTTAAATAAATAAATTATTAATTATTTAGCATTCATTTCTTCTATAATTAAATAATTGTTTTAATTATTTAATTATTCATGCACCACCCTCTAAATTAAGTAATTATTTCAATTATTTAATTTATCTAATTTTATCTCTTCTCTAAATAAAGGAAATTATTCATTTTATTTATTTAGTCACTTTGCACGCTCCTCAATTAAGTAATTACTTAAATTAATTATCTTATCATGTAAAAAGAAAACTCATCTTCTATCTCAATCTTATCTTGCACGTTCCTCCAATAATTAATTAATTAATTATATCATGCATTATTCCCTCAAATCTTAACCGAAAATCTCTTTTAGTTGATTGATATTAATTAACCAATCTTTGATCAATGAATTCTCTTAACATTTCAATCAATATCTCATGCAACTAGTTAATTGGAACCCTACATATAGTTGCAAACAGTTAACTGGGCACTCAATTCTTCTCATTAATTCTCAGCCTTTGATCTCAAATCAGCACCTCTTAATCCAAATCGTCGATCTAATTTCTTAAAATCTATAAAATAACCCTTCATCCTTCTCATTCATTACCTAGAATTTTCATAGAAAAGTCATGTTCATTTGATTCTTAAGCAATTGGGAATTTATCATAGCATCTAGGTCATCACATATTGAGGTTTTTTCACACTATCATGGAGGCTTTGAGTTGAAGCAATCTGACATACATTTCAACTAAAGTTACTCAAAAATGGGATTGGTAAGGTTGTTTCATGATTTTGAATTTATTTGTTTTGATTGATCTAATCCTTGTGTGAATTCATTTGTTTAAGCAATCTTGATCTCATTGGTAAGTGGGTTTTATCCTTTGTTTTTGGATTCTTTGCTTGAAGTCAATTGTTGTTAATCATTCCATATTTTCCACTTACAATAGAAAAATACTCTTCTTGTTCACTAAACCACCTATCTTGATAACAATTTTCCCATCTTTGCAAAGGTGAACAATGCTAGGACAAGAAGGTTGATTATAAAGGTCTTATTGGGTCCCTTGAGGAAGTATATGTTTCAGAGAAGGTTTTTCTTGAGGGATACTAGGCTCTTGCAAAGGATGTGCATCTCTAAAACTTAGAATTTCAAGCTTAAAAGATTGATTTGAAAACTTAGGAGGCATACCTTGCTTGAAGCTTGGAAATACATACTTGGAAAACTCTTCTCTCATAGGATAATTTAGAATATAAGTAGTTGATCAGCTTCCAACTTTTGAACTTGTGTAAGCAAAAACTTCATCTGATCTTGATTGGCAGCAATCTCATTTGCAAGTGAACCTTTATATCGCTCCCTTTGGTAAGACAACTCCTATTGGTGTTGGTATGCTTGATAAGCCAACTCTTCTTGTTACAAGTTATGCTCTTGATCCCTTTCAATTTCATTGAGTTATCTTTAAACCTGTCTACCATTATATCTTTGACACTCAAATTACCATAATTTTGAGGTTGTTTGTGAGGAGAACTGTGTTGTTTGGAAACAAAATGGCCTTCTTGTGGTTGAATATGAGCATATGAAGGTTGTCATGAGGCTTGAGCAGGGGTGGGTGGGTGGCAAGCATGATAAGAATACTGATAACCTACTATTAATGGGCTATTTAGGTTGAAATCAACAGTATGAATTGATTGGTATGGATGATAGGAAAGTATATGATTTGCACTTTCATGAAATGGAAGATGGTAAAACTTATCTTCATGAAATGAAGACATTACACAACATTTAAAAAAGATGGAAATTCATTGAAATACTTAAAAATAAGAATAATGAAGACTATTTTTTGTAAAAATGTGAGCACATACCAACACTTGGTCTTTTTAAAACCAATAGAATAGACTTGGAGTCGTAGATGTGAATATTTTTTTCCTCCAAAGGTAGGAATTATTGATATACACATCAAATATTAGCAATGATAAGGAGAGGTTTTGAACTGTGATAGTTCAGATAGTCCCACTGGGTGTGCCAAAAACTATTGTCACATAAGTGTGCACCCTTGCTAAGATGATGAAATCACTCAATCACCTCATGAAACATGGAATGATCTCACTGAGTGTGGGTTCAAATGATGGAGATCAACCTCCAAAGAGAGTTGGTTCCCTTGGAACTTCACAAAATTAACTTATATTATTGTTCCTACTAAGGAAAGGGGTATAAAGATAGCATAAAATGAAACTAGCTATGTAGGTGATGCACAAAAAACACTTTTTCTTAGACTTTGGATTGTTGTTTTGGCATACAAGTAATCAATATATTAGGTTGTTTGTGTACAACATTGGTTTTTTGATATACCTATATATGAGTGTTTTATTGAAAGGTTTATGTTTTTACAATTTTAGAAGGAAGGAAATCTAACATTCTTCACAACTAACATCTACTTGAACTATGACACAATCAATAACCTACACAGATATATATGTTTTCTATTTGAAAATGATCGGAAAATAAGACCTTCATTTAAGGATTTGTATATGAAAGATCACAAAAAAATGTCATCAATTACCTCACATACATAACCAAGACAGAACCTTTGAAGGCCAAAAAGTACTCATTTTATTAATAGAAGATGCTTTTCACAAATACAAGTCTGAAAGATATCTTACTCCTATTGAAAATTCTTTGAACTGAAGTGTTACAATGTTGTTTTCAGTCTAAAAATTGAAATTCTGAGTTACAATATCAATATAACTAGAAAGAGACTTTTGAGTTAAGTTTACAATGCTATTTCAAAGTGAAAAGAACTAACTAAGAATGAGAGTAAACTGCCCATTTATCTATCATACATTAGAGAAAAAATAGTATAGACTCTAAAAGATTATTAAATGACTACTTTTCCTTTGAATTGACTATTTGATCTCATCTAAGCATTGGAAAAAGTCTTCTCTTATTTTCCTGTTGAAAAGGACCCCTAAGTGGCATGAGGAAGGATGAATCTTGATCTTCTTCAAACTCCTTTCTTTGTTGCATCCTATATACTTGCAACTATCTTGATTAGTTCACCCTACTCCCTAGATGCTTAGAACTAACAAAGCTAACCACTAAATCTCCTCAAACTGGCTCTTCAATACTTTCCATGATAATAGGTCATGTGTGAACTGCCAGTAACTGATTTTGACTAGGCATAGAGGAAGCTTGTTTGTCATTAATGGTTTGTAAACATGGTTAGGATGCCATTCTTCATATTTATTCCCACGCTGAGCCCTTTGTGTATTCAATTTAACAACCATTTCATATTATCTTTTACTCCTTTTTGACAATCATCTACTATTAATGCAAAACATCCACTATCTCATAGGATTTTGGTTTTGCATGCCAATATGACATTGTACATTATTGTCTACAAACTCATCTTCACTTGAGGAAACCCCAATTGTCCTACATTTTTCCTCTATTTTTCCTAGGATTCTGGTTCTTGGTTGTTTTGGGCAGATCTCTCTACATCTACCAAGAATCCATTACCGAGAAAAATCCCCCTTTATAGATAGTTCCTTTGATCTCTTTGTAGGTGAATTTGGGAAATGCTCTTCTTTGAAATGCATTTAATCTTGACAAGTTGTTGATTGAAGAGCTAGTCTGCTATACTGCAATGGTCTTTGAATTCAATATAGGAGAGTTTGGAGAATGCCATAAATCTTTCATCAAATCTAAAGTTGTGGTGACTACAGCCAAACCTACAATTACTCCACCATCAACCTTCCTTGCCTTCCAAAAATGAATGCTAATTTCCCATAAGTGGAGACCAAACCACAATCCGTAAGACCACATCCATAAGCATTGTATTTGATTTTATTGCTGCCAATTAGCTCCTTGACCATCCTATATAGTATTTGCTCCAAAACCAATGGCCAGTGTAGCTTTAATAGTGTTTTCTTTGACAAGCTTTATAACCAAAGCCTTTTGTTCTCACTCGGTAACATATATTTAATGTCATACTCAAAAATTGAGTACAATACCTACAACCTCCTTTGGAAACCCTCTTCCAAGTGCTATAACATCAATATCAAGTCATAACCATTCGATGTATGCAAAAAACTCTAAAACTAATAATTTCCAGCATCACATGAATTTTTTTTAACCAAAATAGGTATTACCTCTTCCATTAGAGTCTTTTCTACAAAGTACAGAAGACATCATTGTGAGGGTGATATAAATTTTTCTATCATGAAAACATATGCCTTATACATTAGCTACACGGCAATGCCCACCACAACATATCCTTGTATACAATGTTGGTATTCCTCCTATATTCGGCCTTTTACTTTTTTCCAAGTTTAGGACATGCAACACAACCACCACCACTTCTGAAGGCATTCGATAGCAAGGGCTATGAAAATGCATACCATTGCCATGTGTATCCCAATCCTCTACATCTTGTTTCTACTTGAGACAAGTTTTTCTGCTATCACCTGTAACTCATCAAAATTCACTGCAATAGTTTCCCACTGATAAATCACTATTGGCAATGAATAACGACCTTTACCCTTGACCTTGGGTTTGACCTCAATTTTTTGAATCTCTCTATATAAGAGATGCCCAAGAATCATACCATGCTCATACCAAAAGGAGGTTCCATGTTTATTTTTTTGAATCTTTGAATTTGAATAGCTCTAACATCGATTAATGCTTTGGACACTTCAACTAAGATATTAGATCCTGATGGTGAACATGTTGCAAAAACATAATTGATCAAATCTATGAAAGAATTCAAATGGATACAAAAGCCAACAATATCCTTTCTGTCAATTTCCACAACTTGAAGATAGCACTGAACACATTTCTCATAATAAGTAGAGCCTTGTTTGGTAAATGAGTTACCCATATTCTTTAATGTTGAGAGCCTCAATATAACAGCTGGGCTTAACCATCACACACTAAGCTCTGACCAGCTTAGGTGGCTGATGTGGGCCCCTCAAAACTTTTTGTTTCCGTAATGCTTTTTGTTGCGCTCCTTTTAACTCTTCACAATTACAGTCACTGCTGTGGTTAAGTTTGAGTTCACTTTTGAATCTCTCCCACCCAATCAATTAAAAGTAGCAACAAGAAATTAAGTACCTCTTCCCGCCCAAGAAATCAAATGACAAGTAATGTGGAGCTAGTTGAATGCAAGCCACATTGGTGAAGACCACACTATACTGGAGGCGATGCAAAAATTCGGCTTCTGGTTGCTCTTTCTTTTTTTTTTGTGCGGTGTGGGCATAGGAATGGCCGTCATTAACAACTTGGGGCAAATTGGGCTGGCAATGGGCTACGCGGAAATTTTTGTGTTTGTGTCGCTCATCAACATTTGGGGATTATTTGGAAGGATTGCCTCGGGTAAAATCTCCGAACATTTTATAAGGTCTCCTTAAAAAATTTAGCTTCAAAATTTTGTTCATTTGACATTCTAGATAGGTTGCTAATGCCCTATTTTGCATTTCAGGAAGGCGGGCTAAGTTATCTAAATAGAAACTAACTTCTAACTTAAACGCAATCCTTTAACTACCTTCTCCCAAATATGAAGTTCTCTCTGGCTGTCGGCATTTTAGCAATCACCTGCAATTTCTAGGTTGAATGTATATTGATCTTCAAGTTTTCATCTCAGATTAATTGCAGACCCATTGCTTTCAATACACTGCCTAACTGGGAAATATTTGTTCCAGGCTTTACACTCACTTTCCTGCACAACAATTACAAAGGTATATATGTGTTAATATTTGTGCATCTAAATTTTTATGCATTTTCATTCTCAATCAAACACAAACTTGATACATGTTGCAGACCGAAGCAAATGCAAGGTAGACTTTAAAGATATTATTGGATCCCTGCAATATACATACAAATTGTCGTAGAAATAAAGGCATTAGACACAGAGATAAAAGCATTATAAATAAATTTTCAGTTTTTATTAATTTTGAGTTTGAAACCACAATGAGAAACTTTCCAACATTTGATAAATTTTATTTGTTTTTATGCAGTGTATAAATATTATGATTTTATTTTATTTATTGGCCATGACCTTCAAAGCGTAGCCCTGCCTTGGCCGACACCATGCACCATGGGAGCCATGGTGGCTACCCATTGTCGTCGCCTCCCCTAGATTGGGGTTGAAACCCCAATTTAAAAATCATTTAATTTTTAATAAAAATTTAAAAACTTTCTTAGGTTAATAAATAATTTCTATTTATTTAATTTAATAAATAATAATTTAATAACTTTTATTTTATATATATAATTGTTATGTTATATTCAAATTTTATTGTATATAATAAAAATTTATAATTTGAATATATTAACACCACAAATATGTGTTTAGTCTCAGCAAAATGGTGCATCAAGGTTCCCTTTAAAAAGGAACTAGCCATTCAAAGTTAGATTCACCTTTTTAACTTTCACAATATAATTTAGGGCACAAGATTTTAAGGAACAAATATTTTTCTCACAATTTTTTTTTTAATAATTTTTCATCCAAACATTTCCAAACACATTCGAACTTTCCTTACAAATGTACTACAAGATGTAACTTTGTTTCTCTTAGGTTCAATTGTTGCAACTATACACACTATGATAAGGAAACAAGATAATAACTTTTACATATACAACCTCACTCCTATATGAAAAATGGGGTGTTGTGCATTTTATTTTTCTCATCATTCATTCTTGGAGTAAATTTGCTCTCAAAACCCTCTCTCCTTCAAATGAAAAATTGATAGATTTGAATGGGTTTTCTTGGAAATGATTTGGCTTGGTTGGGAATCGAATTGCATGGGAAGTATTGAGGATTTTCTTGGATTGTATTTGGATTTGTGCCTCAAATTGGTAATTTTTGTGAGTGCATAATCGAGGGAATTCTTCTCATTTTCAACTCCTTTGAATTATTTTATTGAATGGTTTTCCATGCTTGCCCTTAAGGAAGCATAAGGCCTAAATCTCGGCTTCAATTCATGAATTTTAAATTATTATTTTTTTCATTTTTTTTTTTTTTTAAAACTTCATTTTGTGTCTTCATTATGGCAAAATTTTCCAAAAAAAATTAATGTGAAAAGTGGGGTGTTGTACATTTTTGCAACAAAAGGGTATATTTATAATTTGAAATTTTGATTTTTTTATTTTCACCCATGGATTTTGGAAATTTTTATGGTCTTGTGAATGTAATTATTTTTAAAAAATAAAAAATTGTGAGTGATTTTGAATGAATTTTAATGTGGGAAAAAAGTATCATTATTATTTTTGGATTTAGAGTAATTTAAGACCAAGTTTGTTTTTATCCCCCAAAGTTTTGAATTGAAATCTGTGGCACACCCAAATAGTGAATTGGCATGATGAGCCTAGGATTTGAGGTGTAGGGTATAGGAAAGGGTTGGCTCTTGACATCAACCAAGATACAAAGGGGCCCAAGGATATGATGGGCAAAGAGTTTTCATAATAAGTGATAATTAATGATATTGGATAAATAAAAATAACCAAGATAATGATGCCTATGACATAGCTAGATTGCTAACTTATAGGATCAATATGAGCATAGAAGGAATTCCCACTTGAGGAGTGTTGGGTCTTACTAGTTGGGTTCTTCGTGTGGGTGATTTAATTCATACTTTAATCAACTTAGATATTCCTTTGAGCTTTGTAATGGCACTCCTTCCCTAGATCCTATGGGTTCTTCGTCCTTGATGTCGTTGGACTTGGTGTTTGAAATGAGAGACTTGTCTTGAACCATGTTGTGATTGAAAGAGACACAATCGCATGTGAGTATGCTCATGCAATAAGAGACCATAGTTGCATGTGATTATGTTTGTGTTATATGTTATGTGATAAGGTTTATCCTTGTGCTTCTTATTGGTGATGTATCCCCTTGAGTATGTGTGTATTATGATTTGAAGATCATTTTGTTCCAGCCTATATACATTAGATGTGATTATTCTTGTACCATGTGTATTCTTGGTGATGATTTCTTATTTGGTGTCATATGTATATATTGATTGGCATACTTGTAATCATGCTTTATATGAATTACTAAGTAGGCTCATTTAATATTATACAAACTTAATTATTTTTTGAATACTTGTGTAGAGCCTAGTTTATTTATGTGTTCTAAGGAGTATAGTCTTCAGCAAAACCTTCATTAAGGTTTTTCTCTAGGATTTCAATCATTACATGGTTTGGATGGATTCATGACTCAATTGCATTGCTAGAATTGGCACTAGTTTTCTATTGAATCCACTTCTCACCATTCCAACACACTAAAATAATTATAATCACTTTCTTTCAATTGTGTTGTTAGTGTATCATGCTTCGATGTATGATTGCATAACAACAATAGAGGTCGTTACCAATATTTTAAACATTGCACATTATAGGAACATAGGTATATTGTGACATTAGTATATGGATACACTATGTAGTGGGTATGGTTTGTAGCGAGGTAGGTTTCTAATCCTTGTAACATCATACAATTTAGAAACATAAGGTAACCCCCTTGATCTTGTAGAACCAAAAGTGAAGTAGGTCTTATCCACTTCAAAACTTAGTCCTAATTCGTTCAACTTGATCATAAGATTTGTGGTAATCTTTCTAGGTTTGACACACCTAGCACTTGGGAGTTTAACCATCCTTGTGGATTTGGTATTCACATCTTAGATCACCAAAAAACCTAACACCAAACTTATGAACCATATGGGGAGGGATGGCATCGATAAGAATTTGAAAGGTCTCCTAATCCATATTGGATAGATAAAATTCCTCTATTAAATTTTTCAAAGAATGAACCCAAGAGGATTTGGAAATAATAAAACCTTAACTAGATACAACTAGAGACTACCAAATAAACTACTAGTTAATTAACAGACCATTACAAAATTAATTAATAGAAAAAAGAAGCTAGGGCTTGATGGACTCCTCAACCTTTCAAATTCTCTTAATTATAATAATTCCTTTAATTTGAATATTCTCATTCCATTAATGATATTTAGTAACTCATTTAACATAAAAAAATCCTCCTTAAGAAGATAAAACCTTTATTTCCATCCATAGAGGGCCAAATAAAATCCTTGAGAAGTTTCTCAAATTTAAAATGGGAGACCTAGGAAGGGACCTAACAAGAATAATAGTAAACATGGATAATGACAAAAAAAATAGAGCATAGCTAAAAATTTCCAACTAGGAAGATTTTGTATTCCTTTATTAAATATTTTCAAAGAATGAATCCAAGGGGCTTTGGCAAGAGTACAAACTTGAATAGATACAACTAGAGACCACCAAATAAATTGATGGTTAATTAAGATACAGTTGTAGAAGTAATTACCAAACCAAAGAATATAAGGCTTGATGGACTCCTAGGCCTTCCAAATGCTCTTAATTACAATAATTCCTTGAGTTTTAATAGGCTCTCTCATGATGAGATGAGTATATATACCAAGGCCTTTCCACTTTGGTTGTCCAATAGGAATCCTAAAGAAGTACAATTCCTAATGATAATTTTCTAATCATTCCCTTCTAGATCTTTGGTAATCCATTTAGTACAAAAAACATTGTCTCACCAATATATTGAAAGAATCTTTAAGCCATTAGTGCCATGAGGTGGACAATATAATTCCCAAGAAATAATAAGGAAACCTTTATTCCCATCCATAAAGGCCCAAATAAAATCATTGAGAATTTTCTCAGCTTTAAAATAAGAGGCCTTGGAAGGGACCCAACAAGAAGAATAGTAAACATGGGTAGCAACTAATATTTTAGAGCATACCTAGAATTTTCCAACTAAAGAGAGTTTAAATTCTAGTTATGAAACCTTACCAAAAGCTAGTAGGAAATTCCTGAAAGGCAAAGGGAATGTCGAGGAATTGGAATATTTCCCCATGATCAAGTCCATTTCCAATAAAAAGAGTGAAAAAATCCAAGTTTGGGAAGAAAAGATTGCCTATATAAAATTAAGTCTTTTTCTATTAAATTCTTGAGCTAAAGGCTTGGAAAAATATATATCAAGGTAGGGAAGACCTTATTTGATATTATTCTCATCCCCAATAAGAGTGTAAAAATAATAATAATAAATCCCATTGATGAGATGAGTAGATGAATTGGGAAAGGTAATACATTTAACTAGCTTCTAAGATACTACATGGGCCAAAATATAACCAAAACCTTCAACAAAAAATATGTAAAGTGTAGTAGGTAAAGGTAATCCCTAGTGGATAGACCAAAGAATCCCAAAGGGCTTGGATTGCTAGCCATTAAAGGTAATGAAATTTAAGGCATTGGAGAATAACATCTTTAAAAAAAAAAATAGGGTTCAAATCTAGGCACAAGAAGCATAGAAAGAATACAGGGCCATTCATGTAGTCATAGGCCTTGGTAATCTCAATTTTGATATGAACACTACATGTTGCTTAAAATTTTGTGTCATTCCATCCCTTCCTAAATAACAATAATAATGTTTAGGATGTATTGTGACAATAAAATTAGTTTTCTTAAGAGAGATTAGGTGGGGAAGGAGTGGTCTAAGCTTCATAGAAATATATTTGGCAATAATATTTTAGGAGACATTTAATGAGGTGATAGGTTATTGGTTACATTTTTTCTTTGGGTTTTCAACTTTAGGTATGAATTTAATATTACCTTTGTTGATTATGTTTCCTAAGGAATTCTGATGAAAAACTTCTAGATATACCTTGTGAAGGTCTTCACCCAAAGTATCCCATTAAGTTTTATAAAATCCACATGGAAATCCATCCAAGCCATGGGATTTATACAAGACATAGAGAAAACAACCTCACACAAATCTTCCTTAGTGAGAACTTGATCATGAAGAATGTACAAAGATGAAAAACTTGACAAGAAACCACATTTAAGCTATTTTAATAGCAACATTATGTAAGTTGGAGTATATTCTTGAGTAGTAAAATCTTTCTCATAATGTCAAATAAATTCTTGAAGAATGTCTAGAATCTCAATAAAGAGCTATTTCCCCTCCTTTGTTTTCTTAATGATTTGAGATATATGATGAGCTTGCAAGGCTTGAAAGAATTATTTAGGGTTTAGGGCTTAGACCAACATTGGCCAATTTTCACCTATTTACTCAACCAAAAAGGGTGTCAGTATTACTCATGATTAATAATAATAATCACAACAAATGGCATATGAAAGTTAACATTCAAAGAATAGTAATCAACTAGAAAATTAAATCCACTAATCTACACAAGTAACATATTATAAATAACACTCCCTACTTGCATAATACTTAATCAATAATTGATCATACTATTTATTATCAAAATATCACCACTTATGACAATAATCTATTTAACTTACAACAAATACTACTATAAGTAAACATTAAATATCACTCATCATCTTTATAATTAAATCTACTTACACCCATAATATATAATCACCTAACATCAGATAATTCCTATAATATACATAATAATATTACCAATAAACAAACATCTCGATCATTGCATACCTATGTAGACAAGAAATAGATCTCATCTGACTACCACACGAAATCACAATAGCCGCTAGTTAGATAAGATTAGTTAATTAACAATAAAAATATGAAAATATTTTATGTATATGAACAATCATCACTAATGTGTATTATCCAACATAAAAGAACATAAAATATATGATATAAAGCATGAATGACTAACATAATCAACAAGACCACAAGAGATGGGATCTTACAGAACTCAAAATAATAAGTTCATCAAGATGTAGATATGGTATGTGATGTGGTTGCTCCCACTTCCCATTGGTATAATGATATATCCATACTTACCTCTCTACCCAAAACATCCCACCTAAATTATCTAATAAAAAATGTACTTTCATCCAATATTCTACCTATTGCACCCTTCTTGTTAGTATCGTCTATCGTAGGGGTTATGTTGGTACATTGTTGTGATGTATTAACTTGTATGAAGCTAATTCATCACTTTAAAAATTTCATGATGGTATTTATGGATCTCACACCAAAGGTATCACCCTTGTAGAGAAATTATTGGCATTATGTTTGTATAAAATAAATTCTATTGGCATTATGTTTGTATAGAGTAAAAATTATTGTTCAAACACATTATAATCTCCTTGTAGATTCTAAGCATATGCATAAGATCAAATTCTTCGGAAAGATATCATAATCACCCATATCCATCTCCATCATTCTAAGATTGAATCCAAACATCATTCACAACTCATTATGCTATCCTCATATTCCATCCCAACCCATTCTTACTATATCTCTCATATGTACTGCTCTCATTTATTTTCATCATACTTACTATTCATCTCCTAGTCTCCATCTCTACATCAACCCACTTCTCTTAAATCTTCATTATATTATATAAAAAATGTATTATTATAAAATTGATTAAAGTTCTTACATATATGTAACAAAAAGGGATATAAATTTCCTTTACCTTTATAACATGTATTATAAAAGTGGTGCTCTCACATCTTATTCAATTCTTATATTCAAATAGTACATACAAATTTGTTAATATTCTATTAAGGTTGAAATACATACGAGGGATACAAAAAATAATATAAAATATATATTTTGGAGCCATGTCCCATGGATGAGAAAGGCTAGATAGCTTGGTGGAATGATGCTATACATTGCACCACCCACTTCCTTTGCATTTATTGGTGTTAGCTTATCTATTTCCACTATTTCTCTTATGAGGCCACCACCCAAAGCTTTGCTAAACCACCAACACCTTGGAAGCTCAAATATGAGTGGATACACTTTATCACCAAACATAGGTTACAAATATCCACTCTAAGTATGGTACCCAAATTAAAGCTCTACTTCACTTGTCTAAAATTAGAGAGCAAGTCTCTAAATAATTTTGTCAAGCCTTGCAAGCTCATCACATATCTCAAATCATTAAGAAAATAAAGGAGGGGAAATAGCTCTTTATTGAGATTCTAGACATTCTTCAAGAATTTATTTGACATTATAAGAAAGTTTTTACTACTCAAGAATATATTCCAACTTACATAATTTAAATGTAACCAATAACCTATCACCTCATTGAATGTCTCCTAAAATATTACTGCCAAAGATCTTTCTCTGAAGACCACTCCTTCCCCACCTAATCTTTCTTGAGAAAACTAATTTTACTGTCACAATACATCTTAAGCATTATTATTGTTATTTAGGAAGGATGGAATGACCCAAAATTTTAAGCAACATGTAATTTTCATATCAAAATTGAGATTACCAAGGCCTATGACTACATGAATGGCCTTGTATTCTTTCTATGCTTCTTGTGCCTAGATTTGGACCCTATTTTATTCAATTTTTTTAGATGCTATTCTCCAATGCCTTAAATTCCATCACCTTTAATGGCTAGCAATCCAAGCCCTTTGAGATTCTTTGGTCTATCCGCTAGGGATTCCCTTTACCTACTACACTTTACATATTTTTTGTTGAAGGTTTTGGTTATATTTTGGCCCATGTAGTATCTTAGAAGCTAGTTAAATGTATTACCTTTCCCAATTCATCTACTCATCTCATCAATGGGAATTTTTTTAATTATTTTTTACACTCTTCTTGGGGATGAGGATAATATCAAATAAGGTCTTCCCTACCTTGATATATTTTTCCAAGCCTCTAGCTCAAGAATTTAATAGAAAAAGACTTAATTTTATACGAAATATTTTCTTCCCAAAATTGGATTTTTTGACTCTTTTTTCTTGGAAATGGACTTGATCATGGGGAAATATTCCAATTCTTGGACATTCCCTTTTCCTTTCAGGCCTTTCCTACTAGCTTTCGGTAAGATTTCATAACTATAATTTAAACTCTCTTTAGTTGGAAAATTGTAGGTATGCTCTAAAATATTAGTCGTTGCCCATGTTTACTATTCTTCTTGTTGGCGTTAATGATATTTTTGCAGCTACGTGATAAATACTTCAAATTTGAATTAAGAAGAATAAATTTAAATATAGCACAAATGCTATTTAAATTTATATATTTATATATATTCAAAATTAAGTGAAAGAGGTTGACTTCACATTTTTAATAAAGAGTTTAATAAAGATTAAATATTATTTTAAGAAGCTGACTTGCATTGAAAATCATGCCTCCTTTGTGAAAAGACATATTTCCTCTTTGTGGCCGACTTCTAGTTGAAAGGTCACAACTGTCCATTTTGATGTGTATATATACTTGTTATTTATCCTTCATTTGACAATCAAGTCAAGTGAATTCATGATAGAGAAGAAGTGTGAATTAAGGAGCAAATCATCAATTATATCAGCAGATCGATTCAAGCAGATTTATCTTATTTGTATCTTTGCATCTAGGAGAGGTGTTGATATTCATTGTATTATTCAAGCATTGAGTTTATGCCTATGTTGTAAGCAGATTGCTACTCTAATTATTATCAATATATAGGAGATATATTGGCTAGGTTTTTCTCCCTCAAGTTGGAGTGTTTTCTCAGGGTATTGGCTGTGTTCTTGTGTCATTTTTGAATTAATTTTCTTACTCTAATATGATCCTCTAAATTTAACATTTGGGTCCCTTCCAAGGCCTCCTATTTTAAAGTTGAGAAAAATCTCAATGATTTTATTTGTGCATTTATGGATGGGAATAAAGGTTTCCTTATTATTTCTTGGGAATTATATTATCTACCTCATGGCACTAGTGGCTTAAAGATTCTTTCAATATATTGGTGAGGCAATGTTTTTTGTACTAAATGGATTACCAAAGATCTAGAAGGGAATGATGTTTAGAAAATTATCATTAGGCATTACATACTTTTTTAGGATTCCTATTGGAAAACCAAAGTGGAAAGGCCTTGGTATATATACTCATCTCATCATGAGAGAGCCTATTAAAACTCAAGGAATTATTGTAATTAAGAGAATTTGGAAGGCCTAAGAGTCCATCAAGCCCTAGATTCTTTGGTTTGGTAATTACTTCTACAATTGTCTCTTAATTAACCATCAATTTATTTGGTGGTCTCTAGTTGTATCTATTCAAGGTTGTACTCTTGCCAAAGCCCCTTGGATTCATTCTTTGAAAATATGTAATAGAGGAATACAAAATATTCTTGGTTGGAATTTTTAGCTATGCTCTCTTTTTTTGTCATTATCCATGTTTACTATTCTTCTTGTTAGGTCCCTTCCAATGTCTCCCATTTTAAATTTGAGAAACTTCTCAAGGATTTTATTTGGGCCTCTATGGATGGAAATAAAGGTTTTCTTTTCTTAGGGAGAATATTTTTATGCTAAATGGATTACTAAAGATCACGAATGAAATGAGAATATTCAAATTCAAGGAATTATTATAATTAAGAGAATTGGAAGGTTGAGGATTCCATCAAGCCCTAGCTTCTTTGCTCTATTAATTAACTAGCAGTTTATTTGGTGGTCTCTAGTTGTATCTAGTTAAGGTTGTATTATTTTCAAATCCTCTTGGGTTCATTCCTTGAAAAATTTAATAGAGGAATCTTATTTATCCAATATGGATTAGGAGACCTTTCAAATTCTTATCGATTCCATCCCTCCCCATATGGTTCATAAGTTTGGTGTTAGGTTTTTTGGTGATGTAAGATGTGAATCCCAAATCCCTAAGGATGGTTAAACTCCCAAGTGCTAGGTGTGTCAAACCTATAAAGATTGTACCCAAAAATCTTATGATCAAGTTGGATGACTTAGGACTAATTGTTGAGGTGGATAAGACCTACTTCAATTTTGGTTCTACAAGGTCAAGGGGGTTACATTAAGTTTCTAAATTGTATGATGTTACAAGGATTAGAAAAATACCTTGCTACAAACCATACCCACTACATAGTGTATCCATATACTAATGTCACAATATACCTTTGTTCCTATAATGTGAAATGTGTAAAATATTGGTAACGACCTCTATTGTTGTTATGCAATCATACATCGAAGCATGATACAGTAACAACACAATTGAAAGAAAGTGGTTATAATTATTTTAGTGTGTTGAGATGGTGAGAAGTGGCTTCAATAGAGAACTAGTGCAAATTCTAGCAATGCAACTAAGTCATGAATCCATCCAAACCATGTAATGATTGAAATCCTAGAGTGAAACCTTAATGAAGGTTTCATTGAAGACTATACTCCTTAGAACACATAAATAAACTAGGCTCTACACAAGTATTCAAAAAATAATTGAGTTTGTATAATATTAAATGAGCCTACTTAGTAATGCATATAAAGCATGATTCCAAGTATACCAATCAATATATACACATGACACCAAATAAGAAATCATCACCAAGAATAGACATGGTACAAGCATGATCACATCTAATGTATATAGGTTGAAACAAAATGATCGTCAAATCATAATATACACACATACTCAAGGGGATACATCACCAACAAGAAGCACAAGGATAAACCTTATCACATAACATATAACACAAACATAATCACATGCAACTATGGTCTCTTATTGCATGAGCATACTCACATGCAATTGTGTCTCTTCCAATCACAACATGGTTAGAGACAAGTCTCTCATTTCAAACACCAAGTCCAACGACATCAAGGACGAAGAACCCATATGATCTAGGGAAGGAGTGTCATTACAAAGTGTAAGGAAACTCAGGTGCGGAAATAGCTTCCTACACTAATCTCTTAAGGAAAGTATGGTGCAAATTCGTTTTAAACCCTTACAATTTCAGATTCGTTAATCTACTTAAAAAAGATATTGCAGCAATATACCATACATACAGAAAATGAAGAATGACACAATGATTTACCCTGGGGAAAACCTTTCGGTAAAAAACCCCAGCACTCCAAAACCTGCACAATGTATTATCTTGTTACAACACACTTGCAATGCAAGTTCTTTCAGGAGATTTCCAATCTTGAAGACAAAATGCGGCAGCATCAAAACGTTCCAACAATACACTCACATCACAAATCTTCGCAACCCTAAAAAATGCTTATATCATGCGCTTCCCTTTTTAGGGCAACTTCCGAAGATAACTGTATTAGGGTTTTACCATTCTCCGAGAAAATAGGAACCCGAAAATTTTTTTCGGGGCGATGCCCCGAACCCCACTATCGTGGAAGAGTGTACAGTACTCAACTTTATCAATTGCCACATGTCTTCACCTGTCATTGATCTTCCAGACATAGCTCTTACGTGTCATAGGAATCCGTCATAACCGTTTCAGCCATGATCTCCTTACACACAATTCAAGATGCCGACACATTAAGTGGAGTGACACATCAACATGCAAACTAGACATGTACACTCACACTTAATTACATTATTTGCAAGAAATACATTTTACAAAACAAATAATAAGAATAGGAATTATCCAAGGTTGAGACACCTTATTCCTAAGAAGTATTTCGATGCATCTCGCATACACCTAGAACACCCTGCTCGGCGCACCACCCAGACTTGGACACTGCACTGCGACATCCCCCAAGCACTACGCTGCCATGCAACTCGGCTCATCGCCCAACTCCCCCATGCAACCCCTGCACTCTGGAACTGACTCGACGCCTTGACTCTTAGACACATAACATATAACACAAACATAATCACATGCAACTATGGTCTCTTATTGCATGAGCATACTCACATGCAATTGTGTCTCTTCCAATCACAACATGGTTAGAGACAAGTCTCTCATTTCAAACACCAAGTCCAACGACATCAAGGATGAAGAACCCATATGATCTAGGGAAGGAGTGTCATTACAAAGCTCAAAGGAATATCTAAGTAGATTCAAGTATGAATTAAATCACCCACACGAAGAACCCAACTAGCAAGACCCAACACTCCTCAAGTGGGAATTCCCTCTATGCTCATATTGATCCTATACTAGCAATCTAGCTATGTCATAGGCATCATTATCTTGATTATTTTTATTTATCCAATATCATTAATTATCACTTATTATGAAAAATATTTGCCCATCATATCCTTGGGCCCCTTTGTATCTTGGTTGATGTCAAGAGCCACCCCTTTCCTATACCCTACACCTCAAATCCTAGGCTCATCACGCCAATTCACTATTTGGGTGTGCCACAAATTTCAATGCAAAACTTTGTGGGATAAAAGAAAATGTGGTCTTAAAATATTCTAAATCCAAAAATAATAATGAAACTTTTTTCCCATATTAAAATTCATTGAAAATCACTCACAATTTTAATTTTTTTTAAATAATTACATTCACAAGACCATAAAATTTTCCAAACTCCATGGTTGAAAATAAAAAAATCAAATTTTAAAATTATAAATATACCCTTTTGTTGCAAAAATGCACAACCCCCCACTTTTCACATTAATTGTTTTGGAAACTTTTGCATAATAAAGCCACAAAATGAAGGTTTTTAAAAAATTTAAAATGAACAAATTTAAAATTTAAAATTCATAAATCGAAGCCGATATTTAGGCCTTATTCTTCCTTAAGGGTAAGCATGGAAAACCATTCAATAAAATAATTCAAAGCAATTAAAAATGAGAAGAATTACCTCAATTATGCACTCACAAAAATTACCAATTTTCTTCAATTTGAGGTGCAAATCCAAATGCAATCCAAGAAATCTTTATTCCTTGAAATCTTGTGCCGTAAACTATAGTGTGAAAGTTCAACAGGTGGATCTAACTTTGAATGGCTTGTTTCTTTTTAGAGGGAACCTTGATGCACCATTTTGTTGAGACAAAACACGTATTTGTGGTGTTAATATATATTCAAATTATAAATTTTTATTATATACAATAAAATTTGAATATAACATAACAATTATATATATATATAATAAAAGTTATTAAATTATTATTTATTAAATTAAATAAACAGATATTATTTATTAACATAAGAAAGTTTTAAATTTCAAAAAAAAATTAAATGATTTCTAAATTGGGGTTTTGACCCCAATCTAGAGAGGCGATGACCATGGGTAGCCGCCATGGCTCACATGGTGTTGCCCAAGGTGGGGTTGCGCTTTGAAAGTCGTGACCAATAAATAAATAAATAAAATAAAATAAAAATATTTATACTGCATAAAAACAAATAAAATTTATCGAATGTTGGAAAGTTTCTCATTGTGGTTTCAAGCTCAAAATTAAAAAAAACTGGAAATTTATTTATAATGCTTTTATCTCTGTGTCTAATGACTTTATTTCTGCCTTTATTTCTACGACAATTTGTATGTATATTGCAGCGATCCAATAATACCTTTAAACTCTGCCTTGCATTTGCTTCGGTCTGCAACACGTATCAAGTCTGTCTTTGATTGAGAATGAAAATGCATAAACATTTAGATGCACAGATGTTAACACATATATATCTTTGCAATTGTTGTGCGGGAAAGTGAGTGTAAAGTCTAGAACAAATCTTTCCCAGCTAGGCAGTGTATTGAAAGCAATGGGTCTGCAATTAATCCGAGATGAAAACTTGAAGATCAATATACATTCAACCTGGAAACTGTAGGTGATTGCTAAAATGCCAACAGCCAAAGGGAACTTCATATTTGGGAGAAGGTAGTTAAAGGATTCCGTTTAAGTTAGAAGTTAGTTTCTATTTAGATGACTTAGCCTGCCTTCCTGAAATGCAAAAATAGGGCATTAGCAACCAATCTAGAATGTCAAATGAACATAATTTTGAAGGAGACCTTATAAAATGTTCAGAGATGGAACCCAAGGCAATCCTTCAAAAGAATCCCCAAATGCTGATGAGCGACACAAACACAGAAACATCCGCGTAGCCCATTGCCAGCCCAATTTGCCCCAAGTTGTTAATGACGGCCATTCCTGTACCCACACTGCACAAAAACGTAAGAAAGAGCAACCAAAAGTCGAATTTCTGCATCGCCTCCAATAAAGTGTGGTCTTCACCAATGCGTAGTTTGCGTGCAACCAGCTCCACATTATCATCATTCGATTTTCTGGGCGGGAAGAGGTACTTAATTGTTTGTCGCTGCTTTTAATGGATTGGGCGAGAGGGATTCAAAAGTGAACTCAAACTTAACCGCAATAGTGACTGTAACTGTGAAGAGTCAAAAGGATTGCAACGGAAAGCATTACGGAAACATAATATTTAGAGGGCCCCACATCAGCCACCTAAGTTGGTCAGAGCTTAGTGTGTGATGGTTAAGCCCAGCCCAATATAACTAACATGATGAACACTTAGATTGTATTCTAGCTCTCAAATTGATATGACAGGATATTGGATATTATCCTCAAACATATTTTAAGCTGTTAAATAATTTTCGTCACGCTATTGTCTAAGACCTTCTTGGTATACTTGTTTTTTTTCAAAACTTCTCTTTGCACTTGAACACCACTATGAATCAATGCACAACTTCCTTTGCTTATAAGGCTTATATAGTAGCCGATCGTACTCTCAAAATCATGGTTGCAGTTAATGTGACTAGTGCACAGGTCAAATTCTTCACATGTCGCCTTCATCTTATACTTTTGTCACATAGTAGCATGGGTCAATAATGTCATATTCATCAAGTCTATAAATGGTCTCATTATTCTCATGTAATTTTGTAGAACAACCTACACTTATAGAATACCAATAATTTCCCTTACAAGCATCCTATGATTCTTTAAATAATGAATTTGATATGATATCCATTCTGTGAACAAATGACACAAGTGTATTGCCATAAAATGTAAGATTTGTGACCTCATTTCCTTCCATATAACCCTAACAATATAGGATAGTTTTTGACAATAACTACAATTCCCTTAGTTCTAATGTCAAAGTTCGAATCATAGATTCTTGCAGACATTATTTTTTTTTTGTAGATGTCTCTGTAAGTGACTTTCCACAAATTTGGCATATGCTACTGAAAGTCTTTTTGTATTCTTAACATTCAATTCTCTACCAACACATTCTTGACTAACTATTCAGAAGTGGCATGCAGCCTTTTCCTGATGTCACTTTTCTTGCTTCTTTCGAACTGTTGATCACTGTGCTCCTTTCTTTTAGCTACTACATGCATTTTGTCACTTTTCTAAACAAAACGCTTTACTACCATTTCTCCATAGACCAAAGCTTGATTGTAGCAAACTTAGAGGAAAAGATTCTTATTCTAAACAAAAATCTTTGCAAGAAATACTATAGCTCATTTAACAGTAATCTCTGCCTTCACTCCATGTCCTTTAGTGTCATACTTTTTAAACTGTGAACTTGAATTGAATATTGTCTTTCTTTAATATTTTATTGAAGTTGATCATGAGAATATTTAAATTAATATGAGCACTCTCATATCTCTCCCTTGATGTTTAATAAAAACTTGGCCGCCATGATAAACTGCAAGACTTTGTGAACAAGGTCTAAGAAGTTGTAAAACCCTAAGGGAAGTCAACCTCTCCTAATAAAATACCTACTCATATGATTTTTTCCCTCCAAAAATTTTCAACACTCCAAAATATTAAATAGCTATGCTACCTAGTATAACTATCTAGACCAATGGTCAAAATAAGGTAACAAAAACACAAGACAACAATGTTCACAACATAAAGATGAATAGAGATACACATAGATGAATGCCACAAAATATTCAATTTCTTTGTATCCTTATGCCAACAAGAACAATATGGGTAATCCAAAATAAAACTAACAAACACAAAGAAATGCTAAGAAGAAAATCATGAGGATCACATTACGTACAAGAAAACATAAAAAGACACAAAAGGGTATCACACATGTGAGTCAATCTAAAGAAATTCATCCACATCCCAATATTTCTCATCATAAATGAAAGACATACAATAAGCTAAAGGAACTACAAGAAGTTTGGTACAAGGAAAGGAACCAGGTTCAACACATGTGTGAGTCACTCTTATCAAGAGGATCATCATGTTTTCCCCCATCTAAATTCATTGATTTGGAAAACATAAGAGCCAACTCATTATGATCTTCATTTTGTTCTTCCATTTTATATTCTTCTTCACTATTTGAATGTATCACAATAGGTTGCATATTAGAGCTATGAACATGATTGCAAGAACTATCATTTGTGTGAGCCTCTTTCATTATTTACTTTGGTTGAGATAGTTAAGGTTCAACTTCAAGGGTCAACAATGGTGGTGGGTGGAGTTAGATGAGGACAAGGATGGATGGGTGGTATATATTTCATCTAAGTTTAGTTGGATGGATGGATGGTCATTAGGTAAGGTTTTATGCTCCTCATCAAGTTGACAAGTCATAGCATGATGTCTTCATTTATGATATTTTTCATTTCTATTTCTTCTTGCACAATATTTATGGAGGATGGTTTGATGTGTTTCCCAATATTGGTCTATTTTCTTCCATTGTAGGAGGAATCAAAGGGTCTACCAATGGTTGAGAGGCCATTGGATTATAAGTTTTTGGTCTAAACAATTGTTTATCATTTGAAGACATAAAGTTAATTGCATGGTTATCTCTTGTTTTTTTATATGATGGTAGAGAAGGAACTGCAACATACATGCTAGGTGGTCAAGAGAGGATACTCAATTTAGAATGAGGCTCATTCACTACCTGGGGGTAGAAGGAACAACTATCAAAGTCACTAGAGACCAAGGAGCCTTAGGTGGGATATTACTAAGGGATAATTCAACTATACATTTAGCTTTAAACTTTTTATATTATACAAATAAAAATTCCTTATGATATTTAATAGGTTGGGGTGGTTGAGGCAAAAATAATCTAGCGAAAAATTTCCATGAGAAGCCAAAGGCTTAAATCCACTAGGTATATGGTATATATGTTTTATTCAAATGGAAATTTAAGTTCATGGGGCCACCTTCGTGAAGCTTACCCATGGATAACCTAACTACACATGAAATTGGTTCGATGTTAAGATTATTGGAAATGGAACATCCAATTGTTTAGGTCCAATGTTTACTGTGAGAGTTATGGAACCAATCATAGGGCGCATAAAACCATCATGAGAATTTATGAATGCTTTTGATTATTCATAATTATCTTTATAGAGTTCATGCACATATAAGAATTCTGCAGTGATCATGTTCATTTCACACATAGGATCAATGAGTATTCCCCTTGCGGGTTTGTCATTGATTCTACTAGTGATATACAGAGGACCATCAGGTGTAGTTATGGAAACATCAATATTTATGAAAGTAATCTTATGATTAGTAAAAATATTGGTTTGACCCTTACAAGGTTGAAATTCAATTGTGTTTACAAAGTTGGATAGGTCATTATCATCTTCTTCATTATCACTATATTAGACAAAGTTTTTTAAATGACTTGTCGATGGGTTTGTAAATATTTATGTTTTGATTAGGTGGTGAAAGAAATTTATTCCCTTTATCATTAACTCCAACCAACTATATTTGATTAGATTTGATGAGGTCTTGCACTTGGTTCTTAAGACACATACATCTTTATGTATTGTGTCTAGGTGTATGATGATATTGACAAAAGGATTATGTATTAAATTTTGGTGGTAAAGGTTTATTTGTGCCAATGTATCTAATTGAAGGAAGTTGAATCATATTCTTGTTTAATAATTGCAACATGATCACATGGAGAGAATTTCTCAATTGCTCAATTTGTTTATCTCTTGGCCTAAATTGATATGGTGTTATGTTTGTAGTGTTGCAAGGTGTCACCCTTGGTCTCCTCAGCATGGGATAGCATGGTACTCGAGCTTTGTGACATAGTTTAACCACCTCCTTTGGATCTTGGATCTTGTATAAATCCAACGATTGTATTGAGCATTAACAGGTCGATATTTTGGTGCAATGGCAGCTGTCTTTGCAACAATTGGTATCAGAGTCAAGGTCATAGGTTCGAACCCCTCACTTGCGTTGGGGGAATTGTTGCAAGGTGTCACCCTTGGTTTCCTTGGCATGGGCCAGTGCGGCGCTCAGGCTTCGTGACATGGTTTAACTGACCCTTGTGGATCTTGGATCTGCTATAAACCCAACGATTATATTGAGCATTAGCAGGTCGATCTTTTGGTGCAATGACAGTCGTCTTTGCAACATGTAGTAGCGACTTGTGTGATACAAAGGAATGAATTAACCTAACACAACTTGACTATTTTTATACCCTTCACATAATGGCTCATCTCAAACAATGCTTAAAGGCTTCCTAATGCACATTCAAACATGGGAACAACAACCTAATGGAATTCAATCATTGAAGACAACATGAAACATGGGAACAACACCCTAATGGCATTCAATCATTGAAGATAACATGAAATATGGAAATACTAGTTTACAAAGGCTTGTTTCAACACATTCTAAGGGTTCCCAACCATTCATAACCCCAACCAAGTGATTAACACAATGATTCATGCAAAATAGGACTTGCTACCACTAGGTGCATTCTAGATAATGACTTCAAAGAAAGGGAAAGAACACTTGTCATATGAATCCATGTCTTGTGCAGACTCCTTACAACATGCTACAATGGTTCTCCATCCTACCAATAATGAACAGTGCCTAGATTTGTTAAAACAATAATGAACCTAGGGTTCTTAAGACTATCTCCCTACAATTATGCATAAACAGTCAAGCATAACTTCTTCTCAAGTGAAAAAATTGAATTATCCTCTTGCAAGAATGTGGGTGGGCATGGGATAGAGATTTCCACAAATTTTCATTACTTTTGGATGGTGGAAACTCTTCCCATGATTAAATTATGCTCCTTGGAAACCCTAGGTTAGGTTTAGACCTGCACTCACCAAAATTGCAATATCTTGCACAAAACTAAATGAGATTCTACCAAATAAAAAAATTCAAAAGCTAAGACCCTTCTCCAGCTTCTCCAATTGGTTGTAGGATTGTACCAATCTATACCATCCCATACTTGATGCAAATTACAATCGATTTACATAGAAAAATACAAGAATGGATGTGCAAATGTAGTATTTTTCGTTCAATCTCCTCTCCCACATTTGTGCTCAAGATTACATTGCATATTTATCCCATCACAACCAATTCCAACTACAAAATAGACCACTAAATTCTTGGTTAACAATAATGACACCTTTTACAAGTGTTTTGATAAGAATGACAACATTTTGCAACTTTTACAACTTTTGACAACATGGCACCCATAAATCCCAAAATGGACCTTATTGACCCAAAACAAACAAAAATCCAAAGTTTTTCAACATGACAATAAAGTGCAATAAAGGTGCATCAAAGGATGCCCATGCATCATACTCCCCAGTGAGAAAAAATTCAAGTACCACTTGAATGGAGGTCTACAACAGTACAACCATGCTTGAGAATGTCTTTTTTAGTCATCCATGCTGCATATTCAATGGGAAGACCTTTCCACTTGACCAAATACTAGAGATATGCCTTGTTCCTTATCTTCTTGAATTCCTTGGTATCAATGATACACTCCAACTCCATAGGTTTGCTAGGTGGAAGATCTTGGACCCATTCAACATTTGATAATGATTGTGAACCTACTCCATCATTTGCAGCAACATCCCCTTTGAAAGGTTACAAATCATAAACATTGAATATAGGTGAAATGTCGACTCCCTTGGGTAACTCGATTTCATATGCATTGTTTGCAAATTTGTGCACAATAATGCAAGGCCCTATCTTTTTCATCTACAACTTGGAGTACTAACCCTTTGGAAATCTCTTTTTCCTAAGATGGGCTAAAACCAAATCCCCAACTTTGAAATGAACCTCTCTTCTCTTCATATCTTCCCTTTGCTTATATTTGTCAACACTATGTTGAAGCTTCTCCGTAACTTGTTGATGGATCTCCTGCATTGCAACAAAAACTTGCTCTCCTTTAGCACTGGATCTTTCCATTCCATTGATATCTCTCAACTCAAATACCCCCTAGGCTACAAACCATAAACTACTTGAAAAGGACTCTTCCCAATACTCCTATTCATGGAATCATTGTAGGAAAACTCTACCTGAGGCAAGACAAGATCCCATTGAGTAGAATGTTCCTTAGAGAGGAATCTCAAGACGCTTCCCAAGATTCTATTAACCACCTCAGTCTATCCATCAATTTGAGGATGATAGGCAGAATTGAAACTGAGGTTGGTGCCAAGTTTCCTCCACAAAGTCCTCCAAAAATGTCCAATGAATTTACTATCTCTATATGAAACTATACCTAGAGGAAAACCATGAATTCTCACCACTTCTTTGAAGAACAAACCTACAATATATGATACATCATTAGTTCTTTTACAAGGGATAAAATAAGCCATTTTTTAGAACTGGTCAACCATAACATAGACTGAGTCAAAACCCCTTGGTTTTCTTGGTAGCCCCATGAAAGAATCCATGATAATAGACTCCCAAGGCCTATGAGGAATAGGAAGAGGATGATACAACACTAGATTGGTGCTACTTCCCTTTTCTCTTTGACAAATGGTGCATTTCTCAACAAACTTCCTCACATCAGATTGCATTTTAGGCCAAAAGTAATGTCTTCTTAACTGCTCCAATGTCTTATCAAGGCCAAAATGAACTGCTAAACTACCACATTGATTTTCCTTTATTAGATTGTCTCTCATTGAACACTTAGGTACACAAAGTTATGCCCCTTTGAATAATAAATCATATTTAATAAGAAAATCAAGCCATTTATCATTGGTGTTGCTATGAGGTTGCATACAAAACTCATATATCTCCTTGAAGTTTGCACCATCAACATACATACCTTTTAATACTTCAACTCCCACACTTTTCAATTGAATCTCTTACACCGTGAGTGCTCTCCTACTTAAAGCGTCAGCTACTTTATTGGACTCTCCCTTCTTATGCTTAATAGTGAAAGTGAAAGCTTGCAAGTATTCTACCCACTTGACATGCCTATGACTGAGTTTATCTTGAGTGTTTAGGAATTGAAGAGCATGGTTATCAGTATAGACTATAAACTCCTTTGGAAGTAGATAATGCCTCCATTTTTTCAAAGACTAAACCATAGCATACATTTCTAGATCATAAGAGGAGTATTTATTTTTAGCCTCATTCAGTTTCTCACTAAAGAAATCAATAGGTCTATTATCTTGACTCAAAACTACACCTATAGCATAGCCACTAGCATCACACTCAATTGAAAAGACCTTACTAAAATTTGGTAAAGCCAATATAGGCTTCTCTACTACCCTTTTCTTCAAATATTGAAAGCTCTTTTCCGCCTCCTCAGTCCAAACAAACTTTCTTTACCTATCTCCCTTTATGGTTTATATTATGGGTGCACACACATGTTAAAACACAATTAATTTCTTATAAAATATTTCTAATCCATGAAAACTCCTTACCTCAACAATTGACTTAGGTGGAGACCAATTCAAGATTGCTTCAACTTTGTTAGGATCCATTTTCAATGTCCCCTTTGTGATCACAAACCCAATATATAGCAGCTATATCTTTAGAAACTCACACTTTTTCAGATTAATCATTAGTTTCTCTTCATTCAATATTCTTAATACCAAATCCAAATGATGTAAGTGCTCTTCTTTACTAGAACTGAAAACAAAAATTTCATCAAGATAAACCACTACAAACTTACCAATAAAAGGCTTGAGCACTTCATTTATGAATCTCATAAAAATGTTGGGCGCATTGGAGAGACCAAAAGGCATTACAAGCCATTCATAGAGCCATTCATTTTTTTTAAATGTCTTTTATTCACCACCTTTCCTGATTCTGATTTGGTGATACCCACTCTTAAGGTCTATCTTGGAAAAGAAGCTTGCTCCACTTAGACAATCCATCAAATCTTCTATCCCCAAAATTGGGAACCTATACCTGATTGTGATCTTATTTATGGATCTAGAATCAATGCAAATCCTCCATTCTCCTCTCTTCTTAGGTTCTAGGATAGTGGGAACCGCACAAGGAATAAGGATTTCTCTTATTATCCCTTTATCAAGCAACTCCTGTACTTGCTTCTTGATCTCCTCATTCTTCTATGGTGTCATTTTGTATGCTACTTTATTAGGAAAAATAGGCCCTGGTATGAACTCAATGTGATGACTTATATCCCTGATTGGAGGCAATGAGTTTGGGATCTCATCTACCACTATATCAACATGTTTCTTGAGAAAATCTTGGATCTCCAAAGGAAACTCATTCATCTTAACTATTGTCAGAAAAGTCCTAGGTCTGTTTATGATTGCAAAGCCCATTTCCTCCTCTTTCATGGTTTTAATGAACTCTTTCCCACCTACCAACATCACACTAGATCCCACTTGTTTATCTTGGATTTCCTCTTTCGAATGTGTTAAAGTGTAAGAGACCCCATCATTCTATATGGCATAGGTGTTTTTCCTACCATCATGGACTACCTTCCTATCATATTTCCATGGTCCTGAAATGCATAAGAAAACTGAGAGCGGGGGTGAATCAATTGTACTAAATTACTTTTACTTTTGTCCTTAATCAATTCCACTTTAACTTTAATTTGTTATTAAGTATAAAACATGAAATGCAAATAACAGAAAGCAAACATGAGAGACACCAAATTTACGTGGAAAACCCAATGAGGGAAAAACCATGGTGAGGATTAACTCATAATATAATAGTAATGCAATATTGGATACAAAGGCTCAATTCTAGAGGGCTCACTACCTAGAAAGGACTCACTATCCAAATACAAAGGCTCACTACCTATAGATAGGACTAGCTGTCCAAAAGGAGGTCACTACCTACAAACAATGAAAGAAAATAGAAAATCCACCACAACAGGTTCCACACATTCACAACCTGATCAAAGGATTGTAGACACCATCAACTCACTACTTTCAGGAATCTACTACATCAAAGTACTAATGCCTTGATACACTTTCACACACTCTGCTTTTCACACTTGTTTGTCACACTTCACCTTTCATCCATGCAAATCGCAACATCTTAACTTGCATTTATACCATCTTCAACCTTAGAAACTTTCTCCAAGGTCGGCTACACATCCTTTAATTTACAAATTCCAATTAGGTCGGTGACTCAACATTTTTGTGGTGGATAGGAATGAGAGTGAACTAGTTACATACTTAATTAGAACCCAAACAACATCTTGGATTAGTCACATGCTTCCTTAATCAATGTTTATTCTCCATGTAATGTGTAAACACTAGGTCGGCCAAACCTAATGAAAACACCAATTAACTTTCAAGTACCCACATCTACAACAAGATGATGACACATGGATCACACAACACACTTCACCAAAGACTGGAACACCTCTTAGAAACCTTCAAAAAAATTGGAACAACTGCAACAAACTTTATACACAAAAAACCCTTCAAAATTTCAACCGGATCGAGCAGACACACATAGTAGCTCTGAAACAAGCCTTTCAGAGCACCAAACCACGAGCATGTTTACCATAACATGAAGAACATTAATATTAACCTTCTTCCATATCCACAAGATTTGAGATAAACCACCATAAGACTATGGAGTAGAGACATCTCTCCAATCCACAGATAAATATTTTTGCCAAACCGGTTCACACACCAATGAACACATCTTTCACTCTCCTTCAACCCGGAGGCTAAAACTCGGGATATATTATCCAATGAAGCCCATAAATAATACTACAGATCCACACAAGCATAGGATCAACATAGAAGAAATGCAAAGCACATTACCAGAGAACACTCAGAACACACACACAACACCGTCTTCATTATTTATTTAATTTTCTCAAAAGCACTTGACATCAACACATCTTGAACACCATAAATATAGCTCCATGTACTCGCAATAGTATCTCAACTATACATGTACCACTGGCAATCACTCTGAACTGTGTTGACATCAATGAAAACATCACCAAACACATCCATACTTGCAACAATCTCCCCCTTTATCATTGATGGCAACACATGATGTGGAAAACCATCAAAGAAAACATACACACTCTCCTACTTCTTCTTTCTTTTCTTTTCTAGATTAGACAGCCTGCACAAGAATTTCTACACTCTCTTCTCCTTGCAAGATTCTCTCTTCCTTTCAACTTTTTCACATGAAACTCTCTCTAGATATAGATAGGATTTTTCACATGACACTCTCTCCCCCTTTGACATCAAGGGAAAAGAATAGTTTTGCATGAAAATTATGCCATATAAAGCTCTGATCACTCCCCCTTAGGAATGCACCCACATCTCATACTGCAACAATGATACTCTTTACTCCCCCTGAGGAGTAGACCCCAATCATCAATCCAGAAAAATGAAGAATTCGTAGATCCACTGGACTGATGCACCTCCATGTGCACCTAGTTCAGGGAAGGAGGGGTAGTAACCCCTAAATTCTCCCTGATATACTCAAAATTATCCTTCAGAAGAGCCTTAGTGAATATGTCAGCAATTTGATCCTTAGTAGACACATATTCAAGTTTGAATTCATTTTCTAGTACCTTCTCCATCAAGAAATGTTATTTGATAGATATATGTTTTGTCCTAGAATGCATCACCAAATTATTTGAAATGTTTATTGTACTTGTTTTTTTCACAAAATATAGGGATAGGCTCATCACACATTACACCTATATCCTTCAACATTTTCTTCATCCAAAGTACTTATGTACAGTAGGATGCTGCTGCAATATACTCAGCTTCTATAGTGGACAAAGAAACTAGATTTTGTTTCTTGCTTACCCATTAGACCAATCTTCCTCCAAGAAAGAATGCACCACCACTTGTAATCTTCTGGTCATCTACACAACCAGCCCAATCTGCATCAGTGTAAGAATTCAAGGTAAAATCAGTATCTTTAGGATACCATAGACCATAATCCAGACACCCCTTTAGATATTTGAATATCCTCTTCACAGTTGTAACATGTGTCTCTTTAGGTTCTAATTGAAATCTAGCAAGAAAACATATTGCATGCATGATATCCAATCTAGTAGCAGTAAGATATAGCAGTCCACCAATCATAGATCTATAAATGCTCTGATCAACTTTAGAAGATTCATCATCCTTACTCAATTTGCATCTGGTTACCATAGGGGTACAAACCAATTTGGAATCATCCATTCCAAACTTCTTCAACAATTATTTAACCTACTTAGATTGTGAAATGAATATGCCCTTATCAGTTTGATTCACTTGAATTCCAAGGAAGAAATTCAACTCACCAATCATAAACATCTCAAACTCTTTTTGCATCTCCTCTACAAATTTCTTGCACATACCTTCATTTCCTCTAAAGATAATATCATCAACAGGTACACCACAACTACCAACATTCTGTTTCTTTCAACTTTGAAATAGAGATTGTTGTCCATGGAGCCTTTTTTGAACCCTTATTGTGTCAAATATTTTTCCAACCTTGCATACCATAATATGGGAGCCTATTTAAGTTCATATAGTGCCTTTTTCAATTTGCAGACCATGTTTGATTTTTCTGATAGCTAAAATCCTTCTGGTTGTTCCATGTACACCTCTTCTTCCAATTCTCCATTCAAGAATGCAGACTTAACATCCATCTGGTATACTTTGAAATCTTTGTGAGCAAAAAATGCCAGAAACATCTAAATGGACTCCATTCTTGCCACCGGGGAAAATGTCTCTTCAAAATATATTCCTTCAACCAGTGAATAACCTTTGCATACAAGTCTTGCTTTATTTCTTACTACTTCACCATCTTCATTCAATTGATTCCTAAACACCCATTTTAAACCAATTACATTCTTGTTTACTGGTCTAGGAACCAGTTCCCATGTCTGATTCTTCTCTATCTGCTGTGATTCCTCTTTCATTGCTCTAACCTAGCTCTCATCTTTGCTTGCCTCACTCATATTCTTAGGTTCTATCTTAGAAATTAAACACAATTTTACCTCAACCACTTTGCTTCTTGTCTTTACACCTTCACTTATGTCTCCAATTGTCTGTTCCTCTAGATGATTCTTTTGTACATATTTAGGAGTCTTAGGAGTAGGTTTGGAATCTCCTCTTCTTCTCTTTTTTCTTTCTCTTCCTTTTCCTCTTCTTGTATTTGTCTATAGATAGGATCATCTGGTTCAAATTCACTTATTTCCACTAGTTTGTGCATAGCTTCATCAACTTTTACATTTGCACTTTCAATTATTTTCCTTAGTATTTTATTGAAGCATCTATATCCTTTGCTGCTAGTTGAATATCCAAGAAAAATACCTTCATCACATCTTGCATTAAAATTTCCAAGATTCTCATCATCTCTTTTAATGTAACATTTGCTTCCAAACACCTTAAATTACTTAATAGTAGGAACCTTACCATTCCATAGTTTATAAGGATTCTTTGTGTCGTTACCTCTGATCTGAACTATGTTAAGAATGTAAATAATAGTGTGGATTGTTTCTCTCCAATATACATCAGGAACATTTTCCTCTTTCATCATAGTCCTTGCAACCTCTTGAACAGTTCAGCTCTCTCTTTCGACAACTCCATTCTGCTAAGGAGTTCTAGGAGTAGACTAATGTCTCTTTATACCATGCTCTTCACAAAATGAATTAAACTCACCAAAACTGAATTCTCCACCTCTATCAGACCTTAAACATTTGATTCTTAGGTTTACTTCATTCTCTACTCTTTCTTTGAACACTTTGAATCTATCTAGAGCTTGAGCTTTCTCTCTAACAAAAGTAACCCATATTATTTTGGAGTAATCAGCAGTCAAAAGAATAAAATACCTGTCACCATTAAGGCTTTCTATTCTTGTGGGACTACAGAGGTCAATATGAATCAATTCCAGAATTTTGGTAGATGATTGTTCTTTTCCTTTAAAACTGCATCTTGTTTGTTTTCCCAATCGACAACTTCTGCAAACATAATTGGTAGGTTTTTTGATTCTAGGTAGATCTGTAACAACTTCTTGTGAACTGGTCCTGATCAAATTATCAAAGTTTGCATGTCCCATCCTCCAGTGCCATAGCCAAATTTCATTAATTTTAGAAACAAAGCACTGACCATCACCACTCTTAAACTGGTACCTTTTTCCATTAGTTCTTCTTCCTGCAGCTACCATAGTTTTGGACCCTTTTCTGATCTCACAGGTGTTATCCTAAAACACAAGTTTAAATCCTTTGCTACAAATTTTCCCAACACTCAAAAGATTATGCCTTAAGACCTTAACATAATAGACATCATCATTACTATGTTTTCCATCAATACTAATTGTTCCTTTTCCAACAATCTTAGCACCAAAATCATCTCCAAACATAACTAATCCTCCATCATAATTTTCAAGTTTAGTGAACTTACTTTGTCTCTGGTCATATGATTTGAACATCCACTGTCAATTACCCAATAGTCTTCATCCTGTCTAGCATGAAAGGAAATAACTAGAGTACCTTCTATCTCATCCTTCAGATTCCCTTGCACATCTTCCATGGTTAGTAGACACAAATTTATTCTCCAAGGCTAGAAACAAGCATTCATATTTATCATTCTCAAAATCAAACTCATCATCAGAAATTCTAGCATCTTTTATAACATAATAAAATTTCTTGAACTTTCTATCCTTTTTGTATTTATTACTATTATCTTTGTTCTTCTTGTGTGTAGCTCTATTTGTACATCTTGAAGCATAGTGACCAATGTTTCCACAACTGAAACATTTAAAAGTTAACATAAATTTGTACTTATCGGTACCTTTCTTCAATTTCCTTCTAAATTTTGCTCTGAACCATCACTATCCAAATCATCTTCTATCTTAATTGCTTTGAAGGTTGTTTCATCTTTCTCCTTTTCTCTTCCAAACTTTCTCATCTCAAATGCAGTCAAGGTGCCAAATAGTTTTTCTTTAGTAAATATCTTTGGATCATATGATTCTTCAATAGTAGAGACCTTGTCACTGTAATTCTCCGATAGGGTCATCAAGATCTTCTCTATTACATATTCATCTATCATGGTACCACCTTGGTTTTTGATTTCATTTTATGCAAGTTCAACTCTATGATAATAGCTTGCAATGTCCTCACCTTCTTCCATTCTCAAGTTCTCAAATCTGCACTTTGATGTAAGCTTCCTTGATAATTTGACTCTATCATTTCCTTCATAGATATCTTTCAACTTTTCCCATCCTTCATAAGCAGTGCATAAGGAAATAACTTTTGTTAGTTAAGTTTTAGATAAAGCACTGAAGCATACCTTGCTTTTTCATTCTCCTCATAGGCATAAATCTCATCTGCAGAAGAAGGACCACTAGCCGGTTCAACATATTTTATCTCAACAGCTTTCCAAGTCTTGAAACCAAGAGAGATCAGGTAACCTCTCATCTGTACTTTCTAGACATTGTAATCAACTCCATCAAATATAGGGATTTGCAACTTGTGCACCATCTGATCTACCTTAAGCGGTTAATCTCTTCTCTAAGGAACCAAAGATCTGATACCAATTGTTGAAATGCACAATACAATTGAGAGGGGGGGTGAATCAGTTGTACCAAATTACTTTTACTTCTATCCTTAATCAATTCCACTTTAACTTTAATCTATTATTAAGTATAAAAAATGAAATGTAGATAACAAAGAGCAAACACTAGAGACACCAGATTTACATGGAAAATCCAATGAGGGAAAAACCATGATGAGGATTAACTCATAATATAATAGTAATGCAATACCGGATACAAATGCTCACTGCCCAGAAAGGACTCACTATCCAGATACAAAGGCTCACTGCCTACAGATAGGACTCATTGTCTAGAAGGAGGCTTAGTGCCTACAAACAAAGAAAGACAATAGAAAATCCACCACAACAGGTTCCACACATTTGCAGCCTAATCAAAGGATTGTAGAGACCAATAACTCAATACTTTTAGGAATCTAACACATCAAAGTACTGCTGCCTTGATACACTTTCACACACTCTAATTTTTGCACTTGTTTCACACACTTCACCCTTCATCCATGCAAATCGCAACATATTAACTTGCATTTATACCATATTCAACCTTAGAAACTTTCTCCAAGGTCAGCTACACATCCTTTAATTTACAAATTCAAATTAGGTCGGCAACTCAACATTCTCACAGTGGATAAGACTGAGAGTGGACCAGTTACATACTTAATTAAGACCCAAACAACATCTTGGATCAATCACACGCTTCCTCAATCAATGCTTATTGTAATGCCCCGCCAAGTAAACCAAAATAAATACACTTAATTAATAATCTAAAAGATATATATATATACATATAACGTATATACACAATTATATATTTACATATATAATCATTCCCACACCATATATCTTTTAGATTATTAATTAAGTGTATTTATTTTGGGTTACTTGGTGGGGCATTACAATTATTCTCCATGTAATGTGTAAACACTGGGTCATCCAAACCTAATGAAAACACCAATGAACTTTGAAGTGTATTCATTGACAACAAGATGATGACACATGGATCACACAACATGCTTCACCAGACACTGGAACACCTCTTAGAAACCTTTAGAAACATCTGCAACAACTGCAACAGACTTTATACATAGAACACTCTTCAATAGTTCAACTAGATCAAGTAGACACATAGTAGCTCTGGAACAAGCCTTTCAGAGCACCAAACCACAAGTACGTTTATCAAAACATAGAGAACATCAATATTAACCTTCTTCTAGATCCACAAGATTTGAGATAAACCACCAGAAGACTACGGAGCAGAGACATCTCTCCCAGTCCATAAACAAATAGTTCTTCCAAACCGGTTCAACCACCAGTTCACACATCCTTCACTCTCCATCAACCCAGAGGCTAAAACTCGGGATATATTATCCATTGAAGCCCATAAACAATACTACAGATCTGCACAGGCATAGGATCAACACATAAGAAATGCAAAGCACATTATCAAAGCACACTCAGAACACACACACAACATTGTCTTCATTATTTATTAATTTTCTCAAAAGCACTTGATATCAACACATTTGCAACACCATAAATATAGCTCCATGTACTCTCAACACTTCTATAGTATCTCAACTTTACATGTACCACCTACAATCACTCTGAACTATGTTGACATCGATGACAACATTAATGACAACACCACCAAACACATTCATACTTGCAACATAAACATCCATGGGAATGATGTCATAATTTTTTTTGTCCTTAAATATCCCTATTTGGAATTCTATCCAACTTTCCTCATTTACTAACACTTGTTTTCCTTTATTTATCCATGAGACCTTATATGGAGTGGCATGGGTAATCTTTTAACTTTAACTTTTCTACCATTTCTAGAGAAACTAAGTTATCAATGCTACCAGAATCAATGACAACCTAACAACATTTACCTTGGAATTTGCAAGTGGTCCTGAAGAGTGATTTTCTTTGGGGTGGTTCCTTCTCCATAGGAACTTTGATCAAGTTTTTCCTCATCAAAAAAGACTCTCCAACTTCTAGTTCTTCAATTTGTGGTGAAGAATTTACACTTTCAGCATCTCCACCTTGTGCTACTTGATTTCTCCTTTCACTCCTAAAGAAGTAGATGACTGTTCTTCATGGAACTACCATGCTTGATGGCCTATAAACTTATTGCATTTATAGCATTTTCTAGTGAAGCCACTTGATCCTCCTCTAGGCCCAAATCTTCCCCTAAAATTGCCCCTTGAATATGAGGTTTTTTATTGAGAATTACTTTTCTCTCCTCGAGACCTTTGGGATTGTCCTCTCCCAGAAAATGATCCTCTTCCTCTAAAATTCCTTCCCCTACCTCTGCTTTGTTTCTCTTGTCTTCTTTTCAACTTTTCTTCAACCTTCATGGCTATTTGGAAGCATTCTTCTACCGTTCTAGGGCTTGTGAGACTTAGTTCATATTGTAGTTTGTATTTCAGTCCATTTAAGTACCTTGCAACCTTATCAACATCCTCTTCCATATGGCCTAATCTAATAGTTAGTTTGTAAAATTCTTCTGTATATTCCTTTACATCCATGTCTTTTTGTTTCAAATTTTATAGTTTCATATACAATTGAGTGGCATAATCACTAGGTAGAAATTTACCTTTCCACTTTGCAACAATTTTGTCCCAAGAGGTGCTCTTTGCTTTGCCTTTCTTCCTTATCTCTTCTTGCACATATTCCCACCAAAAGGGATGTACGACCTTTCAATTTTGTTCTAGCTAGCTTCACCTATTATTCCTCAGGCACATGTTCAAATTCAAAGTATTTGTCTAATTCTCCTATCCAATCAAGAAGTTCCTCACTATTCAAGCTACTTGAATACACCAAGAGTTCCATCTTCAATTTGGAACCTTCAACTTTGACTGCTTTCAACAATCTCTCCATCCTTAACTCTTCAACATCTCTTTCTTCATGGGATTCTTCTTGTGGTGGATTGTTTTCATCCATCTCTTCTTCTTGATCACTCAAATATCATGTGATCACACCTCTTCTCTGATTTGTCTCAACTGTTGTAAGCCTTGCATGAAGACTTAATCTCATTTCTCTCATCTCCTGAGCTAGTTTGTCTCCCATCTCTTTGGATAACCTTTCTATTGCTCTTTCAACAAAATTCACCCTTGGAGGCATCTTTTCTTATCTTCAATTCAATTGAATTAAATTTTTATCTTTATTGGCTCTGATACCAATATGATGGAAAGGAAGGACTTAACCTAACATAACTTGACCTTTTTTACACCCTTTACACAATGGCTCATCTCAAAAAATGCCTAAAGGCTTCCTAATGCACATTGAAACATGGGAAGAATACCCTAATGGAATTCAATGATTGAAGACAACATGAAACATGGAAATATTGGTTTGTGCAGGCTTGTTTCAACACATTCTAAGGGTTCCCAACCATTCATAACCCCACCCAAGTGATTAACATGATGATTCATACAAATCAGGACTTGTTGCCACTAGCTACATTCTAGGTAATGACTTCAAACAAAGGGAAATAACACTTGTCATATGAATCCCTATCTTTTGCAAACCCCTTAAAACATTCCATAATGATTCTCCATCCTACTAATAACAAAAAGTTACTAGATTGCCAAAACAACAGTGAGCCTAGGGTTCTTAAGACTGTCTCCCTACAATTTTACATACACAGTCAAACATAACTTCTTCACACGTGCAAAAATTGAATTGTCCTCTTGCAAGAATTTGGATGGGAATGCCATAGATCTTTCCACCAAATTTCATGATTTTTGGATGGTGGAAACTCTACCCATGATTAAATTATGCTCCCTAGAAACCTTAGGTAGGGTTTAGACCTCCACTCACCAAAATTACAATATCTTGCACAAAATTGAATAAAATTATACCAAATCAAAAACATTCAAAATCTAAGACGCTTCTCCAGCTTCTCCAATTGGTTTTAGGACTGTACTAATTTTTACCAATCTATACAATGCAAACTAGAGTCAATTTACACAGAAAAATGCAAGAATAGACGTGCAAAATGAAGTATTTTTCATTCAATCTCCTCTCCCACCTTTGTGCTCGATATTTAATTTCATATTTATCCAATCACAACCAATTCCAACTGCAAAACTGACCACTAACCCCTTGGTTAATAATAATGACACCTTTTACAAGTTTTTTGACAAGAATGACAACATTTTGCAACTTTTACAACTTTTGACAACATGGCACCCAAACATCCCAAAATGGACTTAAATGACCCCAAATGGTCTTAAATCACCTTATTGACCAAAAACAAACCAAAATCCAAAGTTTTGCAACATGAAAACAAAGTGCAACAAAGGTGCATCAAAGGATGCCCCTGCATCATTGTGTTTCAATTTTATTAGCAATTTGAGGATTGTTTATCTTAATGAAATTTTTGTTTTGTTTTAAAAATGATTGATAATTATTTTGAGGCACAACTTTAGATTGACCAGTAGAATTCAATGAAGGTGTACCTTCATTTTTACTAACTAATATCTGATAATCATGAAGGGTCATACACAAGTACATGAAGGATGGATATTTCATAAACAATATCTTATCCCTAATATTAGGTTGTAAGTTTCCTATGAAGACCTTTGAATTTCATCATCTAGAAGACTACAGATTTGTGAATAAAGTGATTGCATCATCCTATAAAGTCTATTATCTTCTCTTTAGGTCCTTTTTACAATGAACTAAATCTGTTAACATTACTTGAGTTCCAATGTTCGCTTGAAAATGTTGGAGGAATTCACTAATGATTTGTGTAAAGGAGGACGTAATGGAGTTGTTTGGAAATGAACAAAACCAATCCAAAGCCATATCTTTCAATGATCTAGGAAATAGTTTTACAAGGAGTGAATTTTTAAAAAAAAGTCACTACATAAGGTAGTAAAAGTTTACACATGGTTATTAGGATCTCCTTCACCATTGTACTTTTCAAAGCAAGGTATTTTGATGTTGTACGGTATGGGTGTCTCTAAGATAGTAAAAAATAATAGAATACATATGCGGTATGTTGGAGGTTTGCCTTTGGTTTAATTTTGGTTTAAGTTTAATTTTTTTGTTGCAACGATGTCATGTTTTGTAAAATTTGATTTATCATTGGATCATTAGGTGACATTTTTTAGAGTGTGTTGAGTTTGGTGAACGATTATGGATGGATGATGGGTTATTATTTTGCATGTTTAGGAAGGGTAATGAACATGGAGGTGTTACAGGTGAAGAGACAAAAATATAAGGATTTCCACAAGAAATACCTAAGCTTGAGTTTAAACCACTGCTATATTGTGTTGTTGATGCTATGACTGGAGGGGTACAAGTAGGAATAGAAGGAATTATTGTATGATACAAAACTTATTTTCTTAATTGCGTTTGAGCATTACTCAAGGATTGAGCACAACTAGATGTCATAGGAATATTAGCATCCACTATATGAGCTAGGTTATGCAACATGTCTATCCCTTTGGAATTTTTTACCAACTTCCTAAGGTTGTCTAAAATAGGAAGCATTTCTCTAGCTAAAATTTTAGTGCTTAATAATTGTTGAAGTCATTTGAGGTCCTTATCACATTGTATTAGTTTATCATTAGGGACATGGAAAACAATATTTCCCAAGTCCATATAAATTTTATGTTTCGATGAAGACATGGGAAACATAATATTAGGAATGGAATCAAAGATGCATTGGGTAGATGACATACCTGGAGTGAGAGAGCTATAAGACTCATGCTCAACATCAATTGTGATTGCACCATGGGAAGCCATAAGTCTAAAACTACATCTTATAGGGTATTAGCTATGGGACACAAGGTGATGAAGCTCATAAATTTGTTATGAGTTTCAAAAAACTTAAGCTCTCAAAAAATGAAGGGAAAACATATCAAAGTCATAGAAACTAAAATAATTTTAAAACATAGAATCTAGAATTACACAAAAATCACAGAGATAGAATTGTGATCCAAATTTTGGCCAAAATTGATTGGACAAGGGCATTGGAACCCTAGACCAGTGATGTTAATTTTTGTTAACTTCAAAATCTAGAAATAGGCTATAGTGTCTAAGGATACTAAGCTGTAGAGGTCCAAGTTTGCAGTTGGTATATTTATAGAAATGTACAAAATTCTAATTTTTTTGTGTAACACATGATTATGCATACGATTCTAGATTTTTTGAAATAATGCAATGTCCAAAAGGTGATTTTTGGATTGGAAAATTCAATAATCAACTGAATCTAGTTTGAAAAATCTAGAAATTAAAATTTTTCTCTTTTGAAATGATAAACACAATGTAAATCTTCGCTTTTAAAAAAATATGCATGCAGAAATGACAAATTCAAGCTTTTGAAATTTGAATTTGGGTTTTAACATGACATAATTAAGATTTTACAATGCAATAATTGACTAGATCTAACTTGTAAACTAAAAATTAACACTTTTTGTCTTTTGATATGAAAATACAATGTAAATTTCCACCTTTTTAATGTTTTTTTATCAACAATATGTATGCCTAAATTACAAATTCACACTACCTAAGATTGAGCTCTGATTTTAAAATGATATGCTTTGAGTTTTAGAAGGTTTTTGACATGCAACAAGCATCGGTTTCACCAAAATGTGATGTGGGAAAAGGGGATATAGGGTCTAAGTCACTCTCTCCTATATCACAATGGAAAGAACTAAAATTGACCTCAACGCCCACTTGGCTACTAACCTTAATGAAAGATCCAAAATGGTGGATCAAGGTTTTAGTTCTTTGTGTATGGGTTGATTTAATATTGATTAATTGACTTAATTTGATAAGTAAAGATGCGATTAGTCTAACTATGAATATGTAGTAAACCATAATGATTTTAGAATAGCACAATTTAAAAAACTAGAAACAAATTACAAAGAAGCAAAAGGAAAATATTGAGGAGCCTGACATATAAATCTGAGACGGAAATGGCTAGATAAGAGCATTGGCACCTTAGACCTAGAAGTATAGATGCTCAAAATTATAATTCAGATATATGTTGATCCCTACTTTTAGGTCCTTCTCCTTTGCATTCAATGTAGGAACTTTGTCGATCGCTAATAAAATCCACTTTCCCTAATTTGTTGACTTGTGGGCCTTGAATGCTTGAATGAGAAATTAGGTCTTCAATCCTCTCCCAAATTTGTTTCTACCCTAAGGAGGGGAAAGGGTTGTGTCATATAAGGGCTTGCCTAATTCAAACCCCATTTGGTTATTTCTACCTCCACAAGGCTATGATAATGTAAAAGAGAGCTTACCCTTGATCAGGTCGTGGCTAAATGATAAACAAGTGATAAATTGATCATTGTTGTAACTTTCCACTCGCATTTGTATTCCTTGATGGATTGAAGTCATTGTACTCATCACCTTCAAGGAGAATTGGATGCTTTGCTTGAAGTTATACAAGTGTTAGTACTTACAAAAAAAATGGACATGAAACATAAACAAACTCACATGAAAACATGATGTATTGCTAACATAAAAATTAATGAGATAATGGTGCTATAATTTTGCCAATTCTTCTCTTGAATGCTATTTAGGATGCTTAATTTCTCTTAGAAAGTTGATAGTATTTCAAATGGTGAAAAAGACATCTACTTATATGCAATTAATTAATTTCTCATAAATTAATTACCGATAGCGGACAAATGATTTTGAATTTCTAAATGTTAAAATACCAGCATAGACATATTTGAATTGGGGCCAAAATAGGCTTTTCAGGGGTACTAGCACCCTAGAATAGACCTATTTTGGGGCAATAAGTCTCATAAAATAAATATAGATTATTAATGCTTAATTTAACTCTAATCTCCCAAAGATTATCATAAAGCAGGAAAATTAAATGCACAATTGGACCCAAAAACTTAAAAGGGAGCTAAACTTAGTGTAAAATTGTCAAGGGTGACAATTTATGATGCTACATATACACATTCAAAAAAATGATTTTTGATTAGTATCCAAAAAAATTAGGGCGTGCATGCTCAATTTTTCATTTTTTATGATGTGTTCAATCTTAAAATTAGTAAAAAACCATATGTTCATTATTAGAAAAAAAATCAAGCATAAACTATATGGTGTCAGCTAAGTTTTCACTAAAGAAATTTTTAAAAAACCTAAATATAAGTTCATATTTTAGGGAAAATGCACCATACACTATGTTATATTTTTTTGAAAAAATAGGATCACTTTGTGTGCTCCCCCTATTTGAACCCCTTAATCTCCACCATTTTCATAACAAATTAGATTCAGAGCACTATGATTCTTGTTCGTGTTGCATCTTAAAATTTTGATCCTAACTATTTTCAATTTCTCATTCAAGATTAGTTTTTCCTAATTTAGAAAAAAATTGCCCACTTAAGATTGGTCCCTTGTTTCCATACATGTACCCAATTATTTAATTAATTCATTTTAACTAACTAATGAATTGAAGTGGAAAAGGGAGGAATTAACTAATTAATTTGTATTTATTTTATTTTATTAGGATAGCGATATGAAGGTTGGACTTAAATAAATGAATTTATTTGATTAAAGGTGAAATATAGAGGAAAGACAATAAATGATAAATTAATTTTGAACAAAGTTCTATATTTATTTAATTAGCTAGAAGAAAATTGTAAAGGTTAATTTAATAGTTAACTTTATTTAATTAACAATAGAATAGGATATAACAAAGCCCCTGAAGATGTGGCGCACTACTCTGGGGCTCTGCAAATATTGTGAAGGATTTTGATAGAAACACATAGGACAAAGACGTTGTCTCTCCATGTTGGAACTCTGATGGAATTTGTGCAACAAGGATTGTCGACCGAGGAAAGCATTCTCTCGTCTAGGATTTTAATTTTGCTCTATGCAGGGGTGGTAGGGCTAGCTACTTCCCATGGAAATATTTTTTCCATGATCAAAACCCTAAATTGTTGTGGGTTGGATGGTAGTCAAGAATTTTTGTCACTCTAAGAGAAGAGGGATACCACCAAAATACTCTTATGTTTCCCCAAGATCTGTACTGCAGGAATATTTCACAGGCATTGAATGCCTTCAGAACACTAAGTAATGGCAGTGATTGTGAATCAAAAAGGAGGCAACAAAAGATCATGGGAGGAAAATATTTCAATAGGGATCCCAACATGGATTGTGACTGGGGTGGACCTATCCAAACCATTGGTAAGCCTATTGATCTAAGTTTTGATGATGATATTAAATTAGAGATTACAGAAAACCACAATTACTTTGAAGCACATGGGTTAATCTATAGGTCTTGGTGTTTATGGACAAGCTCTCCTAAACTACATCAATGGATCACCGAATCTTGACAACCATCACTTAAGGATGAGCTTGAAATATACCCTTTTTTTGTGGGCATTTTAATCACTATATTTGATGATGTGGAAGATCAAAAACACTATCCTTTGCAATATGTGGGCTTGGGACCAACATCTACTATTGTCCAAACCTTGGCACCCCAGTTTCAACCCATCCACATAAGACTTCAATGTCAAGCTAGTTTAAGTGCATCTCCCAAATCTCCCACTCCATTTTTGGAGTGATGCATGCTTTGAAGCAATTGGAGATGCATTGGGAAACCATTTGGCGATTGACATCGAATCATCAAATTTCATGCACACAACTTATGCTTGGATTCTAGTTGATTTGGATACCTCAAGAAATATCCCAACAAAGATAACCCTTAGAGTGGGTGGTTAGAGTTCGGTTCAACCACTGGACTGTGAAGGCATTCCTTTTTTATGTCAGAGGTGCTTCAATACCGGCCACCTTGCTACACATTTCCCCTATTACAAATCCAAATGTTCATTCTCTACCACATGGTGGAAAGATTCTACTCTAGAGAATTACATTGTAGTGTCAAATATCCCTCAAGTGCATGGGAAACATGGGGATTGCTTGGATGCACAACAAATCTCACTAATTGACCAAAGGAATTGTCCCAATTCAAAGGATACTCCCACTGATGAGATAAATTTGAAGGAGGTAAAAGGCTCAACTCATGAAACCTAATTGGCTTAGGTTGGTGTTGTGGGGTTGGATGCTACACCACAAATGAATGATGTATCTAACATTTTGGATTCAGAGGAAACTCCAACCGACTGCTTGCTACATGTCAATGTTTGTGGGGCTTCCATTACTCCCCCTACAACATAGGTAGAATTCCCCAACAACATGGAGAAGATAATGCTGAAGCTTGGGTGGAGATGAAAAGGAAAAAGAAAAATTCTAGAAAAGGTATGGTTTCCTTCCATAACATACATTTGCGCTCCCACTCTAAATGTAATGTAAAATCTTTGAAATAAAATGGAAATTGTTAGAAAGTCCGAAGTTAAGGTAAATCATGTATTTGATGTGTGAGGCCTATTAATAGGCTTCTTGGTCTCTGTAATGCTCATATTTTTTTAATTAATTTATGGGCTCAGCCAACTATGGTTGCTTTTGAATCGATAAAAAAAACAATAGAATAGGATAAAATTTAGTATCGTCATGTGTGGATGATTTGATATGTCTATATTAAGGATGGTGATCATGATTTTGGAGAAGGGTAGTGGTAGCATAATTCACTAAAGTGAATTCTTGTCTCATGCATGTAGGGAGTTGTGAGAGAGAATTCAAGATTTATGGGGAATGTTTGGTGTTCTCCATTTGGTTTTATAAGGTGTGGCTAGTGTTTTTAGGGTTGGGGCATGGTGGTGAGCTTTAGTTGCAGTGGAAATAGAAAGGAGAATAAGAGTCATGGCTCTTTGTTAAACAAAAGATTAAAAAAAAAAATCCTATGAATCCTTGGTAGCTCTAGGGTTTATGTGATAAGTACTAGACAAAAGAGGCTTAGATATAGGAATATACCCAATTCAACAATATAAAAAGACTTTCTTTCAAATTTAGGCTCAATTATTGCTTGTACAAACTTGTTTCTATGGTTTCTAAATCTTTTCTTGCCTAACCAATTTGGTAACATGGATGTACCTAAGGAGATGGAAGCCATAGCGGTTTCAAATTCCTTCACTAAAATTTCATTTAAGTGAGGATTTGATGTCTTCACCAATGCAATAGGATAGAAGGGAGGAATTAGAAGACATATGAAGAGGGTAAAAGTACAAACCTATGTCACACTTTTGGCCAAATAAATAATTTTAGGTGAACTATTTTTTGGGTGAAAATGATTCATCTGAGTGGGTTTCAGTCGAAACCACATGGAAACAACTTGGCTCTAAAGTGGCCACACATCTTCTTCGGTCAAAATTTTTTTGGCCGAAACCTTTTCGACTGAATATGGTTCGGTCGAATATCTGAAATATAAAAATAAAAAAAAGAAATGGGTATAGGTATTTTACATGTTCAGAAAAATTTATTCCGATCAAAGGCTGCTCAAGTGAAGAAAGGGCCTACAAACCACTATTAAACCCTAGGTAATCTTCATTCTCACATCGTTATTTTCTTTGAAAATGGTTTTTTTTCTAAGTTAATGTTTGGTAGTGCTTTTGTTTGTTTTTTATATGTTACATGTTAGGGTTTTATGTGAATCACTGTCTGTTAAGTTAGGGTTTTATGTGTTTTTGTAGTTCACATGTTTAAAAAAAAAAACTTTCCTCCCCCATGCCCATCACTTAGCTCTATGCTAATTTGATTTATATGTAAGTGTTTCTCTGAAGGTCTCGACATTGAACATTTAGTAACCCTTACTTTGTAGTCATTTGCATCACCCTTTTAGTGGGCTCGACCCCCTCTTCATCAATGTTGTCTGGCCATTTAGAGAATAGATGCTTGACGAGTCTCCTCACATATTCTACCAATTTTATTGACCCATGTGAAAAACTCCTCTTTGTTTTGCTCATAGGCCATTCTTATTCTCATCGCAATTATTGTGTCTTTCCAATGTATAAGACCTACATTTGAATTACCTCAAAGGCTTTATTTCATTGTAATAATAATGCACACTAGTAAAATTTCTTTACACATCTCCCTTTACTATATTATATTTTATAGAGTTGTTTATAAATACAAAATTGAGCTAATGTAGTGTAAATAATTTGTGGGAAAATTATTTTTGAAGAGGCTTTCTTGCTTGTTTATTTTAGCTTTCCATCTCTAGAATGACCCATAAGATCTGCTTTAAACTTTATTTGAAAAAAAATTAGCAATATGATTTAACCAACAATCATGTAATGATCCATGGGTCTTATCATTAAATATTGATTTAATCTTAAGTTGTCCCATTACTCATTTTTTTTATGAAAAATGTACTTGAGGGTTAAGGAAAATTATATTGAGTTGGTTTTGGATGAAATATAAGAAAATATGCCCCTTCTTAGGGACATTCAAGAAGATAAGAAACAACACAAGATAAAGGAAGAGTCTTAGATAAGAGATAATTCATTTTAGATAGAGCACATTAAACTTATTGATGCTATGCTCAAGGAAATAATACTTTAACGAGATATAAGACAACATTAAAACAAACCAAAATTCTAACATACAACTAAAAAATAAGCACAACAATCTACCATATATCCCTTCTTCCTTTTGAAGTGAATGTGCCTAGTGGTGTTATTTGTATCAAATATAATTTTGTCATTTCCTAAAATCCCTAGGTTTAAGAAGAGGTTATTCAATTTAAATTTTCATCACTTGATTGAATTTTTACATGAGATTATGATAGTTCCAATTTAGCCATTAAGAATAGGTAAACAAATTATGATTTTTTGAGTCTATATATCAGTTTTGGGGTGAGGTATACTTAGAATATCACACACCCAAGAGGGGAAGGGTCAACCAATATGATATCTAGGAGAGGAAAGGTATTCCAATAGGCCACCTTCTTATGAAGTCCATAGATTTCATTACAAGTTGAAAATTTTAGCTTCCAATGGTTTTTAGAACTAGCTTATTCTATTTTAGGCGCATCTAAATCCCTTGATTTGGGCTGCCACCATCTTAGGTAGTCCATAAATTTCACTATAATTTAAATTTTTTAGCTTCCAATAGTTTTTAGAACTAGCTAGCTTAGTCTATTCCAGGTGCATCTAGATCCCTTGATTTGCGTTGCCACATTCTTAGGCAGTCCATAAATTTCACTACAATTTAAAAAAATTAGCTTCCGATAGTTTTTAGAACTAGCTTAGTCTATTCTAGGTGCATCTAGATCCCTTGATTTGTAGTATTATAGAGTGTATCTTTTTCAATTTATTTTCAATTCCTAATTATATTAATCACATAATTTTATTATCATTCAATAATTTTTTTCTTGTCAAATCTCTTTGAGCGTCTACTTGGTTATTAATCAAAATTTGGCTAGTTCAATATAACCTTAAGTTTCATATTATTATATTAAAATATTGATTTCTTGAAATAATTATGATTTATATAATAGTTTCACATTTTTCACACAACCACTAAATATGTAAATCAATATTCTTTTAGAGGTTACATTTTGGGAAAACCTGGTGCAGGGGCATTAAGAGCCTCAAAAGCATACCTTTTTGTTATTTTTGGTTTTTAGTTTGTTTGAATATTTTTGAGTCTAATAAGGTCATTTATGACCATTTGGGATCATGTTGATCCATTTTGGAGTGTTATAGGTTCATTGGTCAAAAATTGTAAAAGTTGTCAATGTTAATCAAAAGTTGTCAAGCAACATTTGCAAAAAGTGGCAAAATAGTGATTTTTTAACAAAATAATCAAAATTTGGTTGCCAATAGTTGGTTTGGATGAGAAATTTATAAAAACACCCTCAAAACCCGAATAGGGGGTTGAAGACATTGTTGTTGAAGTTTTGGTGAATGAAAACACTGATTTTTCTATGCATTTCTAACGTTCAGGCTTGTTTACTCATGTGATATAGACTGCATGGTCCATATTTTGATCTGAAATCAATTTTAGTTTGTTTCCATGTGAATCTAATTCAATTTTTTTGTGGCATCAATTTTCATCAAGTATTTTGAAAATTATAGCATTTTCTTTAAAAACTACCAAAACCCTACCTAGGGTAACTAGTGAGGAGGAAATATGGTGCAACTCAACCTTCCACCACTGGGTAATTGCCAAAATTGGTGGAAAGGTCTGCACTTATGTTTTCTATCATGTCTCATATTTTCAGGGGCCCGAGTGGAGGTTTTCACGTTCCATGATTCACCATAAAATCTGGTATTTGCATGTATCAGATTGTGGAATAGCAGAGACAAGGAAGAATAGTTGAGTAAAGAGCCTAATATTTCTTGTTTGTCTTTGATAGTGGTAGAGGGATGTGTGGAGAGGTATTCTAGACCTTTAAAAATGGTTTTGGAACATTCTTGAAGATTTATACAAGTCTTGTTGTGATTGTTTTAAGAGGACTACTTATACAGTCATAGGGAAGGTGTTGGTGTCCAAGCAAGATAGGGTCTTCGTATGAGCCTAGGAATTGAATACTTAATGGAATCACCTTTAGAATGTTGGAAAGAGGCCTCCGATTCCATGTTGAGGATTTTAAATATTCCATGTTGGTTTGCCTTAGTTCATTGAAGTCATCTCTCCTATGTTGAACAATACAAAGGTTGTGAGTCTCATGAATTGTTGCATTGTGTATCATCACATAGAAGTTGTTCATACTCCTTTAGGTTCTTAGAAAATTCTTCCATGAAATTTGCACTATCTCAAATTATTTTGGATCAAAGCCTCTAAGGAATTTTAATTCTAGGGTCTAGAAAGGTGCACATAGGAGCAGCAATGGAGAAGGTGTAAGAATACCCTATATTTTTGAGTTGATGTTCTAAAGAAGGTCCTCCCTCTGCATCAAATTGGTATCAGAGCCCAAAGATTTGGAGGGAAGTTTTGCAAGTTTGTGTGTTTTTTTTGACAGGTTGAAGTGAATAAATTAGATTCCAAAAGACTAGATAGTGAGGAAAAGGAAAGAATACCTAGGTGAGGTATCACGAAGACAAGAAGATGTTGTAGAAAGATAAGAAAGGAGGCCTCAAAAAGAAGGACAATATGAAATACAACAGCATAAGCCTAGTTGTAGAGTTTGATAGGACAACAAAAGAGTTTGAAAAACATATTAATCTTGTATTAAAATAGTGTCTTGAGAAAGCATATCAAGAAAATGTTTGGCATTGGCCAATGAGCAAGAAGGTGAAATGGCCCATAAGGATGATTATTCAGAAAATAAGAAAGCAAAGGATGGATGCTTTGAAAATGGAAGGTGAAATACAATTTCATGAAGCCTTGGAGATTTCTACAGAAGAATGAAATGAACCATACAAAGAGGAGGAGTTTACAAGCAATGAAGCTAGGGAAGAAATAAAATCCATGCAACAAGCCATTGAATAGGTAAATAGAAGTAGAAACCTTGTATTTGATCATGCATATGCAAAAAAGAATGTAGATATACAAGTTGATAGTTGTTGGGAATAGGATTCCGTTTAATTGCAATCCTAAACATATTTCATGTATCTCCTAAGTCCTTAGAAAGTGTTCACCAACACTAGGATTAGAAAGATATTAAATTTGAATGAAATGAACATGTAAATTGAGATTTGTAATTGTTCCTAAATAATAGGAACATGTGGGGACGTCCTTTTTGAGCTCCTACAAGATAGGAGCACATGGGGCTCCCACATGGAAGGTGGAACCCACCTTGCTTCAGCTAATTGTTTGGAGGATTGGTAACACTTCAATAATGTATTTTTTGTTCCTACAAAATAGGAATTGATATTTACATGAGTGGAGTGGCACTATCAGTTCAATATCAATTCAATTCAATTCAATTCAATTTAGTTATGGTTTAGTTATCTTCATTTCCATGTAGTTATTTTGAGTTGCATGCTAGTTGACTTGAGTTGCATATAGTTATTTTGAGTTGCATGCTATTTGACTTGAGTTCCATGCTAGTTGACTTGAGTTGCATGCTAGTTGAATTGAGTTGCATGTCAGTTGACTTGAGTTGCATGACTAATGACTTCACTTTCATGACAAATAATAGGTGGATACTTTTAGTTAAATGGGGATGATCAATCATGCATGATGTTGCATGAATTGGTGGAGAGATATGTTTCAATTAACTAAGATTGAATTGGGACCACCTTGGGCGCCCAAGTTGACATCTTTCAATTAACACCTTTTGCATGAGAAGATATTTACAAGGTTTAGTTAAGTGGGCCCATTCTTGGGTGCCAACTTTGAGGTGATGCTTGCAAGATATTTTCTTGACCAATGATCAGTTAAGTGTTCAATTTGGGGAACCTAAATTGAAGAGACTTTGGTTCAAGCTTCATGTTACAGTGTGGAACTCTACTTGCACAATCTAGGCATGGATTTTTGTGAGGAGCTTTATGCTCTTGTATTTGATGACTCTTATGAGTTTACGTGCTCATCAATTGTCTATTTATTGTAGCAATTGTATTAGAGTTTGTAGCAAGTTAGCAAGTCGAGCTTGTGCATGTGTGAGGGTTTGAAGCATGGCATGGGATGTGTGGATTCATGCTTGGTCACATGGAATGCATGGATAGCTTGTGTTGCAGAAAGTGTATGAGAGTTTTGTGTAGGTTGTGAAGAAGGATTGTTCAAGGCAAGGAAGCATATCAATCAAGGATTGATACAGTGTTAGTGTAATCTTGTTCTAAGGTTAAATAATACAAGCACTATTGATTTTGGTGAAGTTTTTTCCCGAAAGGGTTTCTCCACATTTATGTTGTGTCACTTCTATCTTCTTGTCTCATTCTTCTACAATCTTGTCACTTTCTACAATTGGTAAAATTGATCTAAACAGATTAACCATACACAATTAATTGTGACAAATAACACTTAATTAGATCCACAATCTCATAGTTTTACAAGTTTTAAGCTACAATATTACCTTCATTTTCAACATTTGGTATCATAGCTAATGGTTGAGTAGAGTTTGGGACACCTTTCTATTAAAATTTTGAAGTTTTTTTTGGCTATAATGGGAGCTTGTACTATTATGAAATTATAGATTTTTAAAAGAAGTGTTTGGTAATCTTCTTGGTTTAGAGAGTATGGTTATGCTTGACCTTTTGGGATTTGTTTTGTTAACAAAAGATTCTTTGATTGTGTTGAGGCCATGGATGATCTTCATTTAGGAGATGGTTATCATAATGCCATAGATAGTTTGGCTACATGTTTCAGTGGGAGTTTTTGACAGTGATGGTTTGATGTTTATCTTGTTGCCATGTATAGCTCAGTATCATAGTTCAATGGGATATTTGATAGGATATGGTAATCTTCATGTAATTTGAGGAGGTTTTAACATCTTGTTTCATGGAGGACCCTTAGAGTCTTTGGTAAAGGTGTTATTGTTCTTCCTTTGGAGAGGATGTAGATCTTTTTGGTTCTGAGTATTAATCATTTGCTTGGAGCTTCATTATTATGCAAGTTGCATTTGAAGTTGGCATGGATTGATTGGCGAGTGCTCATGGATACTAAAGAGACTTGGGTTAGGCTAGATATTTCTTATGTTAAGAGATATGTGTTGGAATGGTTACTTGTTATAAAAAAAAGTCAACAATAAATACTGAGGAGCCTACACCTAGAAATGGATGTGAGCCCATCATAGACCTGATGAAAAGGTTGTATTTATTAAAATCCTATATTGTTTGGTGTTGTATGCATAGGAAATCTTGTATCCCACTCTTGGTCTACTTAGAAGGTAAATGATCTAAGAGGTTTTGCCTGCATGATTATTAGATGCATTATTTATATGTATCTTGACTTCTCTTATGCAATAGTCTTGAAAATTGAGTTATGAGGGATTGTTGAGAAGTAGATGCATGATTTTATCTATTTCCATTTTTCTCCTTGCAATCTTGAACTTGAGTTAGTTGTGAGGATTTGGGTAGGAGAGGTATGTGAGATAGTTACTGGCTTTGGGAATATTCTCTTTTGTTGTGGGAATGGTTGGCTAAGTTTGATCTACTTTCTGTGAGAGGTTTACATCTAAGTTCTGCCATATTTCATTATAAGTTGAATGGTTAGATGTTGATATCCTTTCAGTTTGGGAGTGTTGAAGGAGATCTTACTTTATACAGTTTGGCACATGTTAATGTGGAATAAGAACATAGTTTGATTCAAAGGTTCTCTTTTTGTGGTAATATTGTCTTCTTCTTGAAGGTTGTTGTGTTAAGAGAGATGTATTTTGCATATCATTGTATGCTTCGTTGACACTGTGATAGAGGAGTTAGCCACATCCTCTATGTGAAGTGCTATAGGAGGACTTGTTAATGTTGTGATCTTGTTTTCAAATTTGAAATTACTTGTGTAGTGTGAGTTCCAGAAGGTATATGTGCTCTGTATGAGAGAGGCACCTCTCTTGGACTGGTTACACTTTACTATAGTGAGTTACTTCAGAGGTTTTCTATTGCATGTCTATGTGTGTTATTACCTTGAAGTATTATTTTGTAGGATGGTGGATATACAGTGACTTTTTTGCAGATTTGGGTTGTTATGTTGATAGCATGAAGTTCTACCTATGATAATTTGGTTACAGAGACTTGGAAAAGGCATTGATTGAGAAAGTTGACACTTTGATCAATGTTGCATATAAGTTCTCTTCATGCAGGAAGGCCATTGGCCTTGAGTCTTTTACTTGATTTATAATAATGATTCCTTGTTTAGAATAATTGCAATGTATAATGTCAAGTGGGAGAATGTTGGGAATGGGATGCCATTTAATTGCAATCGTAAACATATTTCATGTATCTCCTAATTCCTTGGAAAGTATTCACCAACACTAGGATTACAAAGAGATTAAATTTGAATGAAATGAACATGTAAATTGACATTTGTAATTATTCCTAAACAATAGGAACATGTGGGGACATCCATTTTGAGCTCCTACAAGATAGGAGCACATGGAGTGCCCACATGGAAGGTGGAACCCACCTTGCTTCATTTAACTATTTGGGGGATTGGTAACACTTCAGTAATGCATGTTTTGTTCCTACAAAATAGGGGTTGATATTTACATGAGTGGAGTGGAACTATTAGTTCAATATCAGTTCAGTATCAGTTCAATTCAGTTTAGTTCAATTCAGTTCAGTTCAGTTCAATTATGGTTCAGTTATCTTTAGTTGCATGTAGTTATTTTGAGTTGCATGCTAGTTTACTTGAGTTGCATGCTAGTTGAATTGATTTGCATGTATTTATTTTGAGTTGCATGCTAGTTTACTTGAGTTGCATGTAGTTATTTTGTGTTTCATGCTAGTTGACTTGAGTTGCATGTTAGTTGACTTGAGTTACATGAATAATGACTTCGGTTGCATGATAGATAATAGGTGGATACTTTCAGTTAAGTGGGGATGATCAATCATTCATGATGTTTGCATGAATTGGTGGAGATATATGTTTTAGTTAACTAAGATTGACTTGGTCCCACCTTGGGCACCCAAGTTGGCATCTTTTAGTTAACAACTTTTGCATGAGAAGATATTTACAAGGTTCAATTAAGTGGGCCCATTCTTGGGTGCCAACTTTGAGGTGATGCTTGCAAGATATTTTCTTGATCAATGATCAGTTAAGTGTTCAGTTTGGAGCACCTAAATTGAAGAGACTTTGGTTTTGACTTCATGTTATAGTGTGGAACTCTACTTGCACAATCTAGGAATGGTTTTTTGTGAGGAGCTTTATGCTCTCGTATTTGATAACTCTTATGAGTTCACATGCTCATTAATTCTCTATTTATTGCAGAAATTGCATCAGAGTTTGTAGCAGGTTATCAAGTTGAGCTTGTGCATGTGTGAGGGTTTGAAGCATGGTATGGGATGTGCAGATTCATGCTTGGTCACATGGAATGCAAGGATAGATTGTGTTGTAGAAAGTGTATGAGAGTTGTGTGGAAGTTGTGAAGAAGGATTGTTGAAGGAAAGGAAGCATATCAATCAAGGATTGATACACTTATTTTAATCTTGTTCTAAGGTTAAATAATACAAGCACTATTGATTCTAGTGAAGTTTTTTCCTGAAAGGGTTTCTCCACGTATATTTTGTGTCACTTCTATCTTCTTGTCTCATTCTTCTACAATCTTTTGTCTCTTTTTACAATTGGTAAAATTGATCTAAACAAAATAATCATACACAATGAATTGTGACAAAGAACACTTAATTAGATCTACAGTCTCATAGTTTTATAAGTTTTAAGCTACAATGTTACCTTCATTTTCAAAAATAAGGAGAAAAGAAAAGAGTGGTTGGTCAAGAATATGAAAGAGGTAGAGGAAAAAGGTGTTGTAGGACATGATGATGAGGAAACACTTCAAGAGAAGATAAGATATGTAGAAAAGGTCAAGAACAATGACCCCAAGATCATGATTGAACCATCCACGGATGAAAAGGTTATATTGCAGCATGATACTCCAAAAAAAAAAATTGAAAGTTGCGAAGAAGAGATTATGCTTGATGACATGATGGCTAGAGATAGAAAGACGAGAAAAAATGCTCTTATTGAGATTGTGCATTTGGGGAGTGAGAGACCTAAGGTCAAAATGAAACAAGGTGTTGAAGGAGAGAAAGTTTCTATTGTAGTGTATGCAATCCATCAACAAGGAATGGATCAGCTACAAAGTAGAGTTAGCAAATGCAAGCAAAGGGTAGATGTGAGAAGAAGTGTTGTTGATTTCAAGGTTGAAGATTTGATCTTTGATTTGCACCCTTTTAAAGGGGATGTTGTTGTAGGTAATGGGGAAAATTTAAAATCATTCTTAGATGTTGGATGCTGGTTGGTTACACTGGTATAGACCTCCATTCAAGGGGACCTTGAATATTTTCTCTTTGGGGAGTATGGTGCAAGGGCATCAGGAGCCTCATAAGCATACCTTTTTGCCATTTCTGGTTTTTAAGTTGTTTGAGTGTTTTGGAGTCTAATAAGGTCTTTTATGACCATTTGGGATCAATTTGATCCATTTTGGAGTGTTATAGTGTAAGGAAAGCAAGGTGAAAAAATGCCTTCCAAATGCAAAATTATGAGGAAAGAAGTGCAAAAAAATTCATTTAATTAGAATTACAGTCATTAAGATGCATAACAATAGAACAAAAAATTTAACACACACAAAATTGAACACCAGATTTACATGGGGAAACTCTTATGGGAGAAAAACCCACACACCAAGTAAAGCCACTTTGTATTATAGTAAAAAAATTATACACAGAGTTACAAACTCCACTCCCAGGTGTTAATTCACAGTAGCATACATTTTCCTCTATTCAACCTCATACATAGATTTTGAATATAGTTTTGTTCTCTCACACTGTTACAATGCTCGTAAGCATACAATATAGAACAATAATCAACCAAACCCAACTCATTACAGAGTGTTACAATATATTCAGCATCTAGTCATAGTCACTTCAGTCCCAGGAAACCAACCGTTCCAACTGTTCACAAACCATCACAAACAACCTTCAACGGTCAACATCCAATCATCACTCTCCATCTTGGCACCGCTCGGGTCCCACCAATAGGTTCTTCATAAGCTACCAAGTCAACCTCATCGCCATATTGGGGGGACACCAATTCATCTCCCACCAATATAAGGAAGTCCTACCGATATTCACTTTATAGCTCCAAGTCTATCAACTCATCGAAGTCCCCGAGTCTCACCGATGAGAGTCATCGGTCCATCGAGGAGACTATCTTTAGAGTCCTACCGACATAGAAACATCCCCCTGATGCAAGCTTATCGGCTTGTCTTTGCGGTCGCTAAGTCAAAGGTTTCCAAAACCTCATAACTCCTGACCTTTAGTTCTAAAGTTCCAAACTTTTGTGATCTCATGATATTTCCATAGCTATTAGACCATCGAAGAGACTCAAGGAAAATTCCCTCCGATAAGACTAAATCACACCGACGAACACTATAGGAACCCATCATTGTATCGGGGAGACATGAAACAATGTCCTGACACTCTAACCACATCTCACCGATAGAAACACAACAGTGAACAGATAACAACCATTGGAACATCAATGGGACTATGGATAAGGTCCCTCCAACAAGGGTAAGTCCCATCGATGAAACACATGACCACCGATGAGTGATATCGGGTCATCGAGGGGATAGTGAACAAGGTCTCACCGATAAAGAAGAGTCAGTTTGATAAGGAGAAAACACAACTGCTACAAGAAGATGTCCACACTAGTAAATTTGAGGAACCTATTTCCAACATGCTCCCACTTGATGAAGGACTTACCAGCTTCCTCCAAACGTGAAGTTATTGTATATCATAGGCCCCAAGGTATATTGAACTGGCACACCACCTATACTTTTATGTGCTCGTAGGATTTGTCAATGCATCAGCAACATTCTCCAAAGTATCCACTTTTTCAAGATTAACCTTTCCATCCTCCACCATATCATGAACAAAATGATAATAAACATCGATATGCTTCATCTTGGCATGGAAAGTGGGACTTTTCACCAAACAAATAGCACTTCGATTGTCACAACAAATAGTAATTTGCCCTACATTAAACCCGATATCAGAACACAAACATTTAAGCCAAATGAATTCCTTATAGGCATGTGTTGTTGCCATGTACTCCACCTCAATAGTAGATAAAGCACTACAACCTATCACTTGCTCATCCAACTAATTGCACCACCAAATAATATGAAGATGTATCCACTGGTGGACCTTCTGTTGTCAACATATCCTACCCAATCAGATTCCACATACCCACGAATGTTAAGATATCTTTGTGATCCAACCGATTTTCCATGATAACACAAAGCATAGTTTGAGGTACCCTTCAAATACTAAAACTCTTTTTATGGCATCCCAATGTGACCTTCTTGGATTAGCCATAAACCAACTAAGTACTCCCATTTTTGGGGCAATTGTTGGCTTGGTAAAAACCATTGCATACATTAATCTGCCAAATGCACTTGCATAAGGCATCCTGGTCATGTCCTCCATCTCAGTAGGAGACTTCAGATAATCTTCAACAAATAGCTTTGTTCCCTGCAACACTGGAACAACTAACTGATTGCAATTTGTCATACTAAATCTTTCAAGGACAGTATTAATATACTTACTCTAGTTGAGCTAAAGCTTTCTACTTCCCCTATCCCTTTTAATTTCCATATGCAAAATATACCTTGTTGTACCTAAATCTTTCATTTCAAACTATGTTGAGAACTGAGATTTTTAAACAAAAATCATACCCTTACTACTCTCAAAGAATAACATATCATCCACATATAGGGCAATAATAAGTAAATGGTCATTTTTCAATTTTTTTGTACACACAATGATCAGATTTTGATCTCACAAATCCCAATGAGAACAAAAAACTATCAAACTTTTGGTACCACATTCTAGGTGATTTCTTTAAACCATACAGAGATTTCTTTAACTTGAAAACCAAACTTTCTTTACCTTTCTCAATGAAGTTCTCTGGCTAGGAAATATAAATTTCTTCTTCCAGATCTCCATGAATAAATGTTGTCTTCACATCCATCTGCTCAATCTCTAAGTTATATGCAGCTACAAGTGACAACAAAAATCTGATAGATGTCAACTTAGCTATAGGAGAAAATATTTCTCCATAATACATTCCCTCTACCGGGGAATAACCTTTCGCAACCAACCTAGCTTTATACTTCTCTGCACTACCAACCAGACCAATTTTCTTCTTAAATACTCATTTATAGACAACATTCTTTTGACCTTCAGGCAATGGTACCAAATCCCAGGTTTCATTATTTTTCAATGATGCCATTTCCTCATTCATGGCTTCCAACTAGGAATCTGAATCAGACATATTGATAGCCTCATTTATAGTCCTAGGATCATCAATGCTAGTAATCAAAGCATAGGCACAACCCGAATCCAACAAGGAATAGCCATACCTTTCAGATTGTCGCTTCTCCCATGTAGACCTCCTCACAAGCTGAGGCTAAGGTTGTGGTTCTTCTTCCTATTTAGAATTTTCAGAGCTGCTAGAACTCTCCTCAATGTTAGGTACACTTTGAATTTGTAGTTCCTCTTTATCTAGAGTCAGAGGAGTTTCAACTACATCATCCTTCTTTTCTTTTTCTTCTATCTCTAACTGTAGATCAACTGTAGAAGGTTTCAACTCCTGAAAGATTACACTTTTGTTGTACACAACCTTCTCAGTAACAAGATTCCAAATCTTGTATCCTTTCAAACGAATGTCATAGCTGATGAAGATACATTTTATAGCTTTTTTTTCCAACTTAGATCTTTTCTCATTCAACACATAAACATATTCTCCGTATCCAAAGACACGAATATGTCTCAGAGAGGGCTTCTGACCAGACCACACTTCCATAGGTGTTTTGTCAACAAGAGCCAAACTAGGTGAACGATTAACCAAGTAACATGTTGTAGCCATAACCTCAACCTAGAACTTCTACTCAAGGCCAACACTACTCAACATACTTCTCGCTCTTTATATCAGTGTCCTATTTAACCTCTCAGGAACTCCATTTTGTTGTGGAGTGTAAGGCATAGTTTTATGCCCTTTAATTCCATGGTCTTTGCAATACATTTTGAAATCTACAAAACAAACTTCATCGCCATTATCGATCCTTAGGCATTTAATTTTCCTTCCAATCTGATTTTCTATCATGTTTTTAAACTCTTTAAATCAATTAACACTTATGATTTTCTTTTAAGAAAGTACACAAATACCCTTCTCGAATAATCATCAATAAATGAAACATAATATTTAGACTTCGATTACAAAGGAACATTTACTAGACCAAATACATCGGAGTGAACATAATCCCGTATGCCAAAATATCTATGAGGACTAGAGTAAAATGAAACACAGTGTTTCTTTCCATAAATGCAATGTTTGCAAAAATCGAACTCAAGGTTACAATCATCAAGCCCTTCTACCAGGTTTTTATTTTTCAAGGCTTTTAATCCTTTTTATCCTATGTGATCGATTCTATGATACCATAGCATGGTTTTCTCTATTGAGAGTTTCAACTCCAAAGAGTTTTCAACCAGAGGAACTTCGTTCTCCTTCTCTACACGAGAAACCTTGCTTGAATTTGTAGAGGCACTATTGTATTGAACAACTTGTGCATATAGCTTGTTCATAGTGCCTATTCATGCACCCCTAGCCAATACCATTGAGCCTCTATTCATCTTACAACCACCACTTGAGAATGAGACTTGCACACCAACATCATTTAGCTTACTAATAGAAAGAATATTAAGAGCTAGACCTGGTATGTGCATTACACCATCAATTCCTTTTATTCTTCCATCAAGAAATTGAATTTTGACTCTTCCATGACCAACAATTTTAAGAGATGAATCACTTGCCAAGTACACCTTTCCACTAGTAAACTTTTCATACTTTGTGAACCAATCTCTATGAGATGTCATGTGAAAAGATGTGCCTGATTCAATTAGCTAGACATCATCTGATGCACGAGTTGCCAAGGCTGCAATGAAGGCATTTGAATCACTCTGAGAAGAATCTTTGTCAAAAGAGTTGTTCTTCATTTTCTCCTCTTTACAATCCTTTTGGATATGACCAGTCTACCCACAATTCCAACATTTCACCTTGGAATTATTTCAAGGATACTTTGAACTCCCTTCAAATATAGATTTAGAATTCTTGTCTTTCTCCTTTCCTCTCTCCTTTGATCTACCCCAAACAACAAGGGCCTCCTTATCCATCTCAGAAGATTTCATTTGCATTTCTACTAACAACAACGAAGCAACAACATCTTTTCTCTTGAAAGTGGTTGTTTGACTTCCAATATCCATCACCAGATGATCCCATGTGTCAAGTAAGGAACATAACATAAGCATATAGAGATCCTCCTCTATCTTCACACCCACAGAGGCCAACTAAGCAACAATCATATTAAATGAATTCAGATGGTCTGCTACGGATAATCCTTCTTCCATCTTCAAGGAGTATAACTTCTTCCTTAAGAAAAAATTATTCACCGAAGACTTGCCCTGATAAATATCACCAAGTTTCTTCCATAAAGAACATGCACTCTTCTCCTCATGGACATTCAGGAGAACAAAATCATCCAAACTAAGTCTTATCACCCCTCTGGATTTTCTATTTACAACGTCCCAATCTTCTTGCTTCATACCTGATGGTTTTGTTCCCATAACAACAATCCAAACATCTCTATCCACCAATAGATCTTCCATTTTGAGTTTCCACAACTCGAAATTGCTGCCATTGAATTTTTCAATTTCTATAATTCCTAATGTTCTTGCCATCTCAATCTATAATCAAGACAATCAGTTTTCTCTGCAAGACTCCCACTGAATAGAATTAGCACAAAAAACTAGCCCTACCCACAAGGATAACACAACCGGTCAGGCTCTGATACCACTTGTAAGGAAAGAAAGGTTCAGAAACGCCTTCCAAATGAAAAATTCTCAAGAAAGAAGTGCAAAACAATTCATTTAATTAGAATTACAATCATTAAGATGCACAACAATATAATAGACAATTAAACACACACATAATTGAACACTAGATATACGTGGGAAAACCCTTATGGGAGAAAAACCCACACACCAATTAAAGCCACTTTGTATTACAGTAAAACAATTACATACAGAGTTACAAACTCCACTCCCAAGTTTTAATTCATAGTAGCATACATTTCCCTCTAATCAACCTCATACATGGATTATGAATACAGATTTGTTCTCACACTATTACAATGCTCATAAGAATACAATGTAGAACAAAAATCAACTGAACCCAACTCATTGCAAAGTGTTACAATATTTATTCAACATCCAGCCATGGCCTCTTCAGTCCCAAGAAACCAACCATTCCAACTATACACAAACCATCACAAACAACCTTCAACGGTCAGCACCAATCATCACTTTCCATCCTGGCACCGATCGAGTCCCACAAAGACATTCTTCACAAGCTACCGAGTCAACCTCATCACCATATTGGTGGGACACCAATTCATCTCCCACCGATATAAGGAAGTCCTACCAATGTTCACTTTACAACTCCAAGTCTATCATCTCATTGAAGAGACACGATTAAGATTCCCACCGAAGTCCCTAAGTCTCACCGATGAGATTCATCGGTCCATCAAGGAGACTATCTTTAGAGTCTTGCTAACATAGCAACGTCCCCCTAATGCAAGCTTATATGCTTATCCCATGCGGTCCCCACTTCCATCAGCTTGTCTTTGTGGTCGCTAAGTTGGAGGTTTTCAAAACCTCATAACTCCTAACATGTAGTTCTAAAGTTCCAAACTTTTGCAATCTAATGATATTTCCATAGCTATTGGACCATCGAAGAGACTCAAGGAAGAGTCCCTCTGATAAGACTAAGTCACACCGATAAACACTGTAGGAACCCATCGTTGTATTGGGGAGACATGAAATAATGTCCCAACGATCTAACCACATCTTTCTGATAGAACACAAGAGTGAATAGATAACAACCATTGGACCATCGATGGGACTACGGACAAGGTCACACCAATGAGTGATATCGGGTCATCGAAGGGACAGTGAACAAGGTCTCACTGATAAAGAAGAGTCAACCCGATAAAGAGAAAACACAACCGCTATAGGAATATTTCCATGCCAGTAAATTTGAGGCACCTATTTCCAACATATAGTTCCATTGGTCAAAAATTGTAAATGTTGTCAATGTTGCTCAAAAGTTGTCAAGCAACATTTGCAAAAAGTGGCAAATAGTGATTTGTTAAAAAACTAATCAAAAGGTGGTTTCCAATAGTTGGTTTGGATGGTAAATATATAAAAACACCCTCAAAACTTGAATGGGGGGTTGAAGACATGGTTGTTGAAGTTTTGGTGAATGAAAACATTGATTTCTCTGTGCATTTCTAATGTTCAGGCTTGTTTTGTCATGTGGTACGGACTCTACGATCCATATTTTGATCTAAAATCAATTGGATTTTGTTTCCATGTGAATCTAATTCATTTTTTTTCTGGCATCAATTTTCATCAAGTATTTTAAAAGTTATAGCATTTTCTTTAAAAACTGCCAAAACCCTACCTCGGGTATCTAGTGAGGAGAAAAAATGGTGTAACTCAACCTTCCACCACTAGGTAATCACCAAAATTGGTGGAAAGGTCTATACTTATTTTTTCTATCATGTCTCAAATCAATTGGAGGTTTTCACATTCCATGATTCACCAAAAAATATGATATTTGTATGTATCAAATTGTGGAACAACAATGACAAGGAAGAATAGTTGAGTAAAGAGCCTAATATTGCTTATTTGTCTTTGAAAGTGGTAGAGGGATTTGTGGAGAGATCTTGCAGACCTTTACAAAATGGTTTTGGAACATTCTTGAAGATTTATACAAGTCTTGTTGCGACTGTTCCAAGAGGACTAGTTATATAGTCATAGGGAAGGTGTTGGAGTCCAAGCAAGATAGGGTCTTGGTATGAGTCTAGGCATTGAATACTTAATGGAATCACCTTTAGAATGTTGGAAACAGGCCTCCAAGTCCATGTTGAGGATTTGAAATATTCCATGTTGGTTTGCCTTAGTTCATTGAAGTCATCTCTCCTAGGTTGAACAATACAAAGGTTTTGTCTCATGAACTATTGCATTGTGAATCATCACATAGAATTTGTTCATGGTCCTTTAGGTCCTTAGACAAGTCTTCCATGACATTTTCACTGTCTCAAAGTATGCTAGATCAATGACTCTAAGGAAGTTCAATGCTAGGGTCTAGAAAGGTGTACATAGGAGCAACAATGGAAAAGATATAAGAATAACCCTATCTTTTTGAGTTGATGTTCTAAAGAAGGTCCTTCCTTTGCATCAAAACCTAGTGGATCTTACTAGCTAAATATTTTGATCAAATTCATATGATACCAACACTTAACATGATTAATTGAGTCCTCCCTTACCTATTAATACTAATCACATTATTTTTCCCATTCATATCCAGGTATTAATATCTTAAAACATTCATTTAATCACACAACTAGATAATTCACATCACAACGATAGAGAACATGCATATAGATTACAAAATCAATTTTCAATTATGAACAGTTACTAGACTACAAAATTGATTTTCAATTATGAACAATTATAACTCATACACCCAAGTATACCTAGACCAAGAATGGTACTAAACATTCACTTAATGTGAGGAATCCAAAAAGGAAAAAGGATAAACACTTAAGGCCTCATTGATAATAGAATATCTCATTCTCTAACATAAAGTATGTTGAGTTCTTCACTCTTTCTTGTGACCTAAAATCTACAATTTTTCTAATACTTTCATGGAGATATTTACCAAAATAATGAAAATTATTGTATTAATCTTGGTATCAATAATTTAATCTCCTCTCTTAAAATTATTACACATTGGGTATATATAGGGGCATGTCCTTTAGAATCACCTAAACCATTCATATTATCATGCATAAACTTTCTTATAATTAAATATAGGTCGCATGTATCTTAAAATACATCATGTCCCTAAATACAAGTTATGTATGATTATCTCCATACCCATAGTTATTTGTGTGTGCATGATACCTAACCATTCACTCTCTATCTATAGTGAGGCACTAATCTAATTTTTGTTCAAACATACATTGAAATTAACCACATGCACTTCAAGTCTAACTAAATTTACATGAATTTTTTGTATCACTCTCATTATTACCCTTCAAAGAGAATTCAAATGGTTAATATTTCCTATTCTTTTATTTTATTAATTATTTAATTTTTGGAAGTAGGAAATATCACTATGAATGATATTTAAATTTTTCTTAATGGGGCCATCCCAAAAAGGCCTAGACAATTTTAATTTCTCATTATAACTTTGTTGTGCATTTGTCAAGGTGTGATTTTTCTTTCTTAAATCATGTTTACACTTTTATATAATTTAAAAAGGTTGAACACTTAATATTTCATTTGTACTAGCATATATCCTTGACTCACCTGTAGAATGGTGAATTCTTCACCCTTTTTTGTGACCTAAACACTACAATTTTTAATCTAATACTAATAATAATTCATAAAAGGATTAACCAAAAGCATGAACACTTTTAAATTAATCTCCATATCAATCAATGTTTCTCCTTTTTTAGTATGATTATACATAGAGTATATATAGGTTCTTGCCCCATAATAATACTCAAAATGTTCATAGAACCACACATAATTATAGCATTAGTGTAGAATTTCTTATGATTTATTGTAATTTGTAAGCATCCTAAAATACAATATGTCCCTAAATATAAGTTATGCATGATTATCTCCTTATCCCTACTTATAGAGATACATTATAATTAATCATACTCTTTATCTATAGCTAGGTACTAATTTAGGCTCTATGACAACATAAATTACAATTAAGCACCAACACTTCCATTAGAACTAGCTTCACTTCCTTGTTATATATCCCTTTGATTATTGTCCCCCAAGAGAAATTCCAAATGGTTATTATTTCTCATTGTTATTTTTTTATTTTCCATTTCCTCTATTGAATCTAGTACCATCACCACCAATGGTAAAACCTTTTCTTAAAGGGAGGAATCCAAAAATTCCTAGAAGATTTAAATATGTATTTATAACTTTGTTACACATTCATCAAGGCTTATATTTTCCTTTCTTTTTGAAGTGACTTTTATAACATGTTCTATTTATCAAGACCATGTAGATCCAAATTCACTTAAATTCTAGTATTAAATGCCAAAATAAACTTCTTGATATAGAATTCTCATCTAGTAGATATAGTGGGACATAATTGACAAGTTAAGTACAATTTTCTCAATACTTTGTGACAATCATAGTTCCTTATTTCAATTTGTGGAATCTAGTCATTTTTTATCAACTTCTAAATAGGAATACAAACTTAATCCTTATGTTACATGCTCCTTGGAAAATCCTAGCTCTCCCTTCTAGTTTTCTCACCATGATGCAACTTCTCCTATGATTTTGTAGGATCCATGCACAAAATTTGTAGAATTTGAATGGTTTTTGAGATAAAATAACTTACCTATCTCTATTAACCATGTCTCAACCTCATCTCATTTTTGGTTCCATCACATTTTGGAGGTACCACTTTCCTCAAATATCTTACCAATTCTTGGCTAACTTATCATTTTCAAACCCACTTGGTCTAGATACATTTACTTTTACATTGCACAGGGGAAAAAATCTAACTCTATATAGTGAGGAAAAATGCATTTTACTCTACATAGTGAGGAACAAAAAATTTTAGATAAAGATAAAAAAAAAATTGTTAAAAATATGGTCCATGAGGAAAAAACAAATATTCTACATCATTCCATCCACAAAAAAATAAAAAAATATCATAAATGAAATTATTGTGCATATTCTATGAATGTCACTCAAAGAATATCTACACATGGGATGAAAGCTTATCATATGTCCAACATAGATATAACGTATATCTTCATTGCTCCATAATACATATCATATTTTGAGTTTGTGCTGATTTATAATTATTAACATGGATTTGTATTTATTTTCCTATGCTTATGTAGTGTAAAAATCATAATTATTATCACATTATTATAATCCTTTCCATACCTTAATCAAAATTTTATGATGTCTACTCTATCTTTAAATTTATAATCATTTATCTTATTCCTAGTTTGAACCTATGTTTTGTTTTTTTAGGAAAAAGTGGACAAGCCACTATAATATATTAATAAAAACTGATTCAAAACTCAACCGGGAAAGAATCAAGAAGAAAACCCGGCATCGTCGCTTTAATATATATAATAGTTCGAGGAAATACATTTTCGAAGGAGAATGCTTTCACATCTTGTGTATAGTAAGATAAGCTACCTCCCCTCATGTCAAATCCCAATTACAAAATTCCACAAAACTTCAAAAAGAGTCTAAAAAACCTCTTCACTCTTCACTCCTCCATGACATCACCACCTCGAGAACCAGTGCACCCATTGGGATCATCCTCTGGCCAATTTTCCTGCCGCTCTTTAGCTAAATCTCCCTGTTCTCGGGAAGACCAGAGAGAAGTTGTATCCCCCACACGAACACCTCTTGAAGACACCACCGAGCCCCACCCAGCACATTCATCCACTAGTCTTTCGAGAGACCAACCTGAACCCTTCGGCTTAAATGGAGACGAAGACTACCATGCATTCCAATCGGCCTCCTTATCAGTCGAGCCCCTCGAAGGCACCTGCACTTGAGGATTGTTAGTAAACCTCAACAACTCCAATATTGCAAACCCCTGATTTTTCACTCTATCCTCTAGATGATATCCCAGTGCACGAGCAGTGACTTGGAGCACGGCTTTCATGTGTGACGAACTGCGCATTTCCACTGCTTTTTTCTATCTCTATCTTTAATTTGGGGATGAAATACCTTAGTTACATATACCATTATTTGACCACATGCCTTATTGCATTCCTAGAGCCACATTGGGTAAATTCATATTTCCTATACTATACACACTTTTATGATTGTTATCTGCAATTTAGAGATACCTTGCATTTTTATATTTTCCTATACTTAAGAAAAATGTATACACCTTGACAATTAGATCTAGTCTATAGTCTTTCTCAATATTATTATTTGATATGTTATACATTATTATCACATGATGCTACATATGACACATTAATTTACATGATTTATGTATTTATATGCTTACATTACGTTTACATGTGAATGTTTCATTAGGATATTTTAGTACCACTTTTTTATAGGTAAAATTTCATAATCCTACTCTCACTTTCTCCCTCTTTTTCATTGATAGTTGAATCAACTTTAAAAAATTCTTATTTTTACTTCTTGACAAAAGCTACTCATTGCACATATTTCCTATATTTTATAATTTCCTATGGAGCATCTTACTAGAAAAATGGTTATTGCATATTTACTTTTTGTGAAATAAAATAGGTACATATTTGTAATTTTATTTTTTTGTTTTAATTAAATTCACATCTTTGTATTTATATAGATATGGCTAATGATCAAGTTTCACATCATTCCACTTAGTCTCAAGAGGAAGCTCGGGCTAGGTCTAATTTTTATAATGATGGAATTAGGAGATTAGAGATTGCTTTGAGATGTTTGGATCAAATAATATAAAACTCCCCTAATCAGGCTAATAGAGATAGATTAGTTAGTATTCAATAGGAGATTACATGTATGATTGACATGATTCAATCATACAATCCATATGATGACGTCAACGTTGAGGATTTTTATAGGTCCCTTGCTAGGAGTGTTATTGGCATTAAGAAAATTCAATCTGTTTCTAGGAGAGTTTCACTAGATAATATGCATAGTATGTTCCCTCATTATATGGGATGAGATAAACTTAGAGGATATACTATTACTAGGTGTAGAGATGAGCTTGTAGCTCCATTTATATATCCCAAATGGTTGGTAGTAGATGGCCTCATAATGACGAGTTACCACTTTATTTTTGCAAATAATTATATGCCAAGTTTCATTTAGGGTTAGGTGTGGATTACACATCTATTCCTCCACATGTTGGACAAGGCAAAGCGAGGTTTTCCTACAAACCTTAATATAGACACGTAGATTCACCACCGCCCATCAACAAGAGGGCATTAGTTGGTCCAAACCTTTTGTTTCTTCCAAAATATTTGGAACTATTAGCAACAAGAGGTACGGTAGTAGCACCTACTAGATCTGGCCTTTTTGATAGTATTACTATGATTGCTATTCAGGTGAATCATATATCATTTGATCATGTAGGAAGATACTTATTATGTCCACAGATTAGCCTTCCTCCCATTGAGGCTACAACCACCAATTATGATCCATACATTCATGCAGAGCTACCATCACCATTAGATGTGGCCCTGATGAATGATGCCACTATGTGTAATGTGTGTTCAACTTCCATCACCAATTTACTATCAAAATACCACTTTATCAGTGAGGATTATGGGATTCATTTACATGTGCTAGCTCATATTAGATGACATTATGGTAGATAGTCAGGTCAAAGTGAAGCAGCTTCATAGGACCGTATAGAGGGGTACCAACATATTCCAGACTAGCCTACAACCCTCGCATATCATCTTCCAGATTGGGTTGAAGTTATTGCACCTGATGTACATGGCACATACAACGCACTTCTCTTTGACACTGGTCCTTTACCATGTATAAGTGTCCTTGATGTGACCATGCATTCTTGTGACATCAGTGGGATTGGTAGAGTGCTTTAGGATGCAATGTAGGTACTTGAATAATTTATATATTTTGCATTCTAAAAATTCATGTGTATATTAAATAAAATTGACTTTAAAGTAGTTATCACTCTTCATTGAAATCTTGTATTTGAAAATTTCTAGCAATATGAGGATTTGTCACGATTTGGAGATTTGGAGCATGCAGACGGTTCTCTACATGGTACATTTGAGGTACATTTATAATATTTAAATTACTTGATACATTCATACATTGAAAGTACAAAACTTTAAGATGACTTTACATATACACATGTAAATTAAATTAAATTATAAATGCTTTCTTGTGCAAGGAGGTGGATTAGGATAGGGATCAAGATAGGGATCGAGAGAAGGATCGGGATAGGGATCGAGACAGGGATCGAAAGTGAGATCGGGACATGGATCTAGATAGGGATCGGGAGAGAGATCTATCCATAGTCATATTAGACATCCTTCTCTTTGACTTGTTTTACACGCACACACATGATTTGTTATACATTTTATATTGCGGTTTGTCACATTATGGTTCTTATCATGATCTTCACATTATATACATTTTACATTATGGTTTCACATTATGATCCATCTTATTATGTTTTATAGTATATACATTTTACATTATAGTTTCATATTATGGTTTCACATTATGGTTCTTATTGTGATTTTTCACATTATGGTTTGAATATGGTTTCTCTAATGATCTCTCTAATCATAATGAATTTTAAATTATATATCTAAATTTAAGAGTACATGCATGTTAGATAAATTTAAGGTCACATTACTCAAATTTATGTTAAGGTTTTGATACTAATAAACTTGTCATGTATTTTTTAGATATTTTTAGCTAATTATATTTTGGGATAAAGATTCATCATATCATAACTTATATTTCATATTGCATGACAAGTAATTAAAATCTAACATTTTTGGTCTCATTTTTGGATACAGTAATATAGAAATTCTTGAAGCTAATTAGGGTTTTTGAGTCAGGAAACTCTAATTGTCTTGCTCACTTTCAATCTATAAAAAAATGAGTTAATTTAATGATTTTTGGTTCAATAAGGTAGTTGGGAATGGTGGGTTGAATAATCAAGGCTTTACAATGGTTTTTTTCATGAGTGGGTATGGATAATTTGTTACATGGTTTCAACTTGAGTTTTTGTTTTGTGAAATTTGGCTTGGTCTTTGTTTAATCAATATGCAAGCTCTAAATTTTTGAGTTCAACTTTTTATATTGCATGTAAGATTGAATATAAAAAATTTGCTCCAAAATCTAAGTTGATTTAGTTTGGATTTAATTTTACATCTCTTATTTGAAATATTGAACTAAACACTTGAAATTTAATGGTTTTAAAATGGTGTTTTATAAAGTGAATATGGTTTTGTTATGCTTTAATGTGAAAATATTATAATATTTAGGTTGAGTTTACATTGGCCTTGTGGGGTGTACAATTCGATTTAAAATTTTATTAGGTTCAATATTAATCTTGAATGATTATTAATAATTTGGATTGAGAATTTGATGCATATTTTGTGCTTTTATATTTTGTTGATGTTTTTTTATTCTTTTAATTTTTGAGATTGGGAATAAGGTATGGGAATCCACCAAAGCATAATGGTAGGGGGATTTTCTTAAAATTTTGTAGTTGTAAGTCACCAAATATAAATTTACATAGAATGTAGAAGCATAAAAAGGCAAGTGAACTATTTATAAAAATGCTTCAAAGAAATTTGGGTTCATGGAATGCATTGATTTCAAAATAGGATAAAGTCAACATAGGTTTTATTAAAAGGCCTTATAATCTTATAATAAAATAAAATGGATAACTATTAATACATATTACCCAAACATTTTCTAGCATCTTTTGCATCTATACTCAAATTGGATATTTAGAATTAGAGGGTATGACCATCCATCAAAGAGTAATTAGTGATCAATTTTAAAAAAATAGTACTTTAAAATGTCACTTTCCATCATCATAATATTTGAAATAATATTTATTCACTATTTCCTATTGGTAAACTTTAATAATTCAAATATAGTTTCTAATGAGTTTATTATCCGACCTAGAATGTTTTTATATTAAATTTCACTTAGGAACTCATATTAAGGGATAATTTTTATTATTATTTTGATTCTTCATAGAAGATATCCCAAGGACCTAGGCCATTTATTTGACTCAATTAACTAGGATGCTCATATTTTTTAGGATTTATGTTTTGAGATTTAAATTTTCCTATATTCACCAAGAACTAGGATAGGTTTTAAATTAGGGATCCATCAAAATGTAGGAAAAATAAAACATGCCCTACAATTAATTGATTGATGAAGTCTAATTGGATGATTAAGAAAAAAGTAACAATCATATTTGAATTTATCCAAGCTAAGACAAAAATATATTGTAATGATGAAGATTTTATGATTCATATAAATGATAATTAGAATAAAAAATATGTGTTAACATATATTGTGGAGCGTGTGATGGATTTTGGAAAAAGATCTAAACTACATGGGACTATATTATTAACTGTTGTGTGGTTTTATAGAGGTGGGAAATTGTTGGGATGAATCGTATTTACTAATAACATAGGCTTGAGATGTAAAAAAGAGATATAATTTCACTCCCAAATTTTAGAGATTTATTTTTTCAATTGATTCCAAATTTGGTGGGATCCAATAAAATTTAATGACATAATTTGTGTTCATGAATTCTTCATTAAACAAATCTACTACCATTGTACCTAGTTTAGCTAGTGCTAAACGAACTTCTAATAAAATGAAAAATTATAAATTTTGTTGGATCTAATAACATTTGATGAAATAATTTAAACATGACTTCTTCATTAAATAAAATTACTACAAATAAGATCACAAAAAAGAAAGCTTCATGGGCTACTAATTCATTCAATGTCTATTTAATTATATACATAAGAACATGACATATCGACCTATCTAAATTTGATGAAGCCTAAAAATATCCATCTAATCCAACAAAAAATCCAAATTTAGATCACTATGCATTGAATGAAATTATTTTAATTCAACATAAAATAAAAATATTTTCAAATTTAGGTCCAAATGTTACATGTATATATTGTCATAGAAAATATATACGTACAAAAATAGCTTAAAGTTCTCGGTACATATAATCTGGATCCTCTCTATATTTTGTTCTCTAAAATATTTTCATGATCTCCAATAGGCAACCTCCACCTTTGTTTGGCTCATCCTCTTTTTGGTAAAGTTTTGATATTTATTCTTGTTGTTATAAATAAGTGACTATAATGTAGAACCTTTTGACCTAGCATATAATCAATAAATATAATACCATTTGTATCTATCTTTGTTTTTTGATATTATGTGCCTTTAACAACCACTAATCTAGTAGGATACTCTTTTTCGTCACCATTTGTCATTGATTCTAAAAATTTGCATTTTGGTTGTGTACATCTTAGTAGATAGTAATCTACACCTTCTATATTGTCAAGATCTGCGAGAACAACAAAATATATCCTATACACACCATGTAGTAAACCATGATCAACTTAGGTAGAATATAAATCAATTGTAAGTTAAAATCCAATCTAAAAATTTAAAATTTACCTGTAACAACTAAATCTAATACATGTTTGTAATTAGGTGAATATAGAGGATCATAGACATCTACAATGTTATTATCTTCAAAAGGGTCCAACATGACCACTAATTGTTTGATTTCCCATTGTGAAACCTACACATCTCTAATAACCTCACATTGTAGAGTATTTGCATTGTTCTCAATGCAATCATCATAAAAACATGATTTTTCTCTCACTTGAATTACAATACCACTAATTGTTTAACAATTAGTAAGACTTGATTGATCAATATTTTTAAATCTCAAACATCCATTTGAAAAGTGTATAAAATTGAAAAATTCAATTCATTTACACATTGAAATTCAAAAAACAAATTCATTTATGTACCTTTAACTTCCCAAAAATAGTGTCTTGTATATTGAGTCACGGACAAAAAAACAAAATTTTCACCATTCAACAATTTCATTTGAATTTTGTATGGCATTACCTATAAGTTCATGTTGGTGAAATGTTAGGTTAAGAGGTTTTGTAGTTGAAAGGAAAAAATGATCTCAAAAAGCATAATTAGATTTTGAAGATGCAACATTGGAAATATCAAAACCACTATTGCATAATGGTAAGCTTCCACTTCTCAACACATGTAATATATTGAGACACCTTTTTCCTAACATGTTTAAGAATTTAAATTTCTAGTCCATATGGTGTTACCTGAAAGTTCATGTTGGTGAAGTGCACGCTTCACACATGCTCCAGCTCCATCATGCTCTCCTTTTCCATGTCCACTCTCATAGAAATTCCACAAGAAATTTATGTCACGTCTAATATGTTGTTGGCTTAACCAATTAAAATATTTTATAGACTTAAATTGTCTTGTGAAGTTACAAACAATTTTATTTAAAACAAAATAGTAAAAATAAATTATATGTGTACAACATATAAGTAACTGAACAATTCAAGTCTTCAAGTTAAGTAAACAAATAAATATGTAATTTAAAAAAAAAAAAAAATCAACACTTACCAACACATCCATCAGTCCATATCCAGTGTTGTAAAGCATCTATTTAGCGTCATCTTAGGTCTTCAAAAAAGATTCCAAAATAATGGGCTACAATTTACATAGCTTATATCATGACCTGTATCATCACTGATATAAAAGTAAACCTCTTTGATGATTATTTATTCATCTTTTCTACTTTGTACACCATCCACATGTTCTTCAACATGCCTATAGAAAACTTGTACAAATATTGCAACTTGATTTGAATGATAATATTAACTTTGAATCTTAGTTTGAGGACTAAATATATATTTCTCAGAGAAATCAACAATAGAGAGAATACAACTTGGTGGAAAGAAATTCTTTGAGCGAAAAAATTGCTTAGCTTTCCATCTAGCACCATGAAAATGTTGAATATTTGGATATATGATATTGCAAAATTTATTCATAAACTCATTGTAAGACAACTCACTCTCTTTGAGAACAATTTTTTTGGCCTCAACTCCTAACTTTGTTGAGTATTTCTCATATTCAAATCTCTTCCACATAACTTGCATTGAATGATCAATATTGTTAACCTATAAAAGATTCTTCAAATTTTCACAATCATTACATATATTTTTTATACACTCCACTTTGAATTCATTTGAATCTTTTGATTTTTTCACATAGAAGAGACTTCACAAATTGTGTTGTACATCCAAGGATGACTATATTTGGATTAGTTACTGCCATAGTTTTTTTATATGAATGTAGGTGTAGATGAAATTCAACATGATTTCGACAACAACAAGTTTCATGTAGCTTATTTATACATACAAAACTTGGTTTTAGTCTCTCAAACATCCTTTGACAAATCTTCACATCTAAAAATTCTTACTTGAATGCTTCAAAAAGTTCACTTTGTTGTGTATCTATAAAACGTTTTGGATGTGAAATTTGTGAACCATCTTCACCTTTAATTTGTATAGTGTCCATTATATTGGAAGAAACATGAGAGTGGCTGGTCCAATATTCAATCACATGCTACTTTACATTTTCTAAGATTCTATCTTTTTGGGGAATCCTACAAATATTTACCCACTTATTCTCAATATTTTCATCCAATCTATTTCTCTTTGCAATATATCTTTGAATAGTTCTCCTAGAAATATTGAGTAATTGGGAAATTTCTTGAACTTGTCTTCTATGTGATAGTTTCTTACTAGAAATTACAGTCATCAATACTCTGCGTGCAACACTAAAATCAACAACTCGACTCTTACTTCCAATAGAATTCAATGCTTCTTGTAGGTTTTCAACTATTATTTTCTTTAATGAATCCAATGAATTTTTATTATTATCAATTGTTAGAGTAATAATTTTATTACGCTTAATTAATTACATCATACTGGTTAATTAATTAAGTCACTTATTCCTCTAGTTGCTTAAGCTAAACTTAGGCACATTAATAATTGATTAATTATTAAGTGTGCACACTAGGGTTTCATTTAGGGTTTCTTGATCTCCTTCATAAGGATTGATCTCTTTGTAATAACCGAGATTCTGATAATGCATTTTACACTTTGAGGTTTGCAGAACATCTTCTTGGTTTTGCATGTCTTTTGCATGTGACAGGTATCCATTTGCATGCAGGTGATCTTGGATTCTAACATGGTATCAGAGCTCCAGACCTGCAGTTGCCTGTTCGTGATCTAAATATATGGCTTCTCAGTGAGTTTCAAGTGCAAGGGTTTCCACAGGCATCTTTTCTACAAGATCTGGGGGTAGCTAATTTTTTGGCACACTATGGGCTCAAACGGACGTCGCCATCGCGTTCGCAGCGCCCCAAAACCCTAGAAACGCCTGTCAAATCGTCCATTTTCGAGCAGTTGGTTTCTGAGGCAAAATTTTTTTGCTAGGGAAGCCGTACGGCCTCCCCAGCACGCTTCACGAGGCACGAAAATCGAAAAAAATTAAAAAAATTGATTTTTTGGGGATCCACGCCGGCGCTTCTAGTTCATATGGTTCTCGCCGCCGCCGCGCCACCCAGTGGCCACCGGCCCGCCACCGCCGCCGGTCTTCTCCACCGCAGCACCGCCGGCATCGCCCAGCCCCTGAGGGTTCCAGTGCCAGCCGCAGCGGTCACATGGGGGACCGGGAGCTCCGCGCCCGACCCCCGATCAACTTCAGCCCCCTGCGCCCTGCCTGCGGTCATATGGCGACCAGGGGCCAAAAATTTTTCTGCAGGGAGGCCGATTTTTTGCGACGATGGTCTACAGGCCGTCAAATTTATGCCCGTGAACCGCTGACGTCAGCATGACGTCAGCGTCTGTACGGCCCCTCCTTGCCCCTCCTAACCCTAGTTTTCTCTAAAGAAGCAGTTTTTTTCTTTTTTGCATAACTTGGGCATACGGTATCGAAATTGGGCAAACGAGATATCGCCGGAAAGCTGGTTCCGAGCACTTTCATTTGGTGCAGTTTATTTTTCAGTGTTTTCCTGTTTTATTGCATTTATTGCTGTTTGAAGTCAGATGTACTTTTTATGCTTCCGAGCTCATAACTTTTTGCCACGATCTCCGATTTTCGCTATCTTTGCGGCGTTGGAAAGGTATTGAGGAGCTCTATGTTGCTGTCCATGCACTTTTTTCTGTATCTGTCCCAGGTTTTTCGTTAATCCAGATTTGGCCCGATGGGTGTTTTGGAGATTACCTGGATTTTTTGACAGTTGGGAGAGTGCTTCTTGCATCTTTGCACTTCATTTTCAGTGATACATCATTTAATAATCGACTGCTGCTTCATAGATTCCAGAGTTATTCCCGTTTGGAGTTTTCGAGTGTTCCGTGGCATCGGGTCTGCTGTTGCATCATTATGATTCCGATATGGTTTCTTGTAGACAGAAGTATCTTTCCTTGCTTGCCAGATTGCGGTTCCAGTGTTACTCTACAGTGTTCTTCCAGTGCTTCTTTGCAGCATGTCATATCATTGTAGGGGGTTTTGTCCCACTGGGTTTTCCTCCTCTACCTCTTTCTTGCATTTGTAAATGGGTACCTGATCAGGCCTAGTTGCCGGGACCCATCTTTTCTTGCATGCATCTTATTCTAGTGTTTTAGCTTCTTCCTAAGTTCATCTTAAGGGGGGGTGTTAGAGTAATAATTTATTACGCTTAATTAATTACATCATACTGGTTAATTAATTAAGTCACTTATTCCTCTAGTTGCTTAAGCTAAACTTAGGCACATTAATAATTGATTAATTATTAAGTGTGCACACTAGGGTTTCATTTAGGGTTTCCCTTTAGGGTTTCTTGATCTCCTTCATAAGGATTGATCTCTTTGTAATAACTGAGATTCTGATAATGCATTTTACACTTTGAGGTTTGCAGAACATCTTCTTGGTTTTGCATGTCTTTTGCATGTGACAAGTATTCATTTGCATGCAGGTGATCTTGGATTCTAACATCAACCCCTAACAACTCCAAAACACGGGTCATTTAATTTCTTTCCTCCTAAATAACTTTGCAAATAATTGTGCTCTTCTAATTATAGAGTTTTCTTCAAAAACTTCATCCCATATTCTTTTAGAGTGTAATTTTACTGTGCTTTTAGATAACATATCTTTAGATGAAATATTATTGAAAAGAGAATCCTTATCCATCTCCATTAGATTTTCCATACCATGGAAAAAAATTCTATCACCACCTTCAATCTATTTTGGTACCTATACTCCTTGGTCATCAACAATTTTCATGGGTTGTTGTTGAGTAGATGTTCCTTCATCCACATTTGTAGTATCTCTTCTTCGATCATACAACATTTTTTTGTCTTTTTATTCTCCATCACAAATTGCTCAAATTTGAATTCACCTGCATACAAAAATAACACATACAAATACTTTAACCTCTATTTTTAAAGATCTACCTACATTCAAAAAATCAACGATTTAATCAATTACACATTTCAGATCATGGTACCTGAGAATACAACTCTACCCCTATCAAAATCAGTGTTTTTTTCTCCAAATTTTTAAATTTTAAAAAAGCTAAAAAAAAAAAAAAAATTAGTCCAAATTCATTTCAAATCGTGCTATCTGAGAATATAACTCTATCCCTAACGAAATCATTTTTTTATTCCAATTTTTTGTAATATAATAATTAAAAAAATATAAAAAGCCAAAAAAACAAAAATAAAAATAAAAATAAAACATGCTTTCGACCAAAAGGGTCCCGGTTGAAATAGTTTCAACCGAATCCTTTTCGATCGAAACCCTTTCGGTTGAATGGATTCTGGTCAAAACCTATTCAACTGAAACTGACCAAGTGGCATCCCACTTGGCAGCCAAGTCACCATTTTTTAAATTTTTTTGAAAATTCCAACTTCTGATACCCTTTTGTAGAGCTCACAGTGTCGAATCCAAATATATATATATATATATATATATTGAATAGTTTTAGTATATAAATATTTTAAAATAATGCAAGTAGGTTGTTCAAGTTCAAAAAGAGGTTGATTTGAAATTTAAAAAAATAGTAGAACGTGATTAAAAAAAATTGGAAAATATATGATGCCCTAGAGGAGAGAATCCTCTTCGAAAGGGTATAATTTGTTTTTTTTAAATGAAAAAATTAAACAATAGTTGACATCAACTGAAAACTATCAAATTCTAGTAAGTTTGACTTTAAAACATTATTACAAGAAAAATTTAGATCAAAATTTTATTTTTTTTCTATGCCTTAGATATTGAAGTCACCTATTTAGAAAAAAAAGGGAGAAAATGAAGTTTCTTGATGTCAATTGAACATCACTTTTTCTTGGAATTTTCAGCATTATAAAATGTGATCAGATAGACTTGTATGGGCTACATCAAAATAAGGTTCTTAAAAAGTTAAGCAAGGTTACAGGGCTCAAGAAGAATTTTTAAAGATCAATTTTGATGGTGCCTCAAGAGGCAGTCCAAGAGATTCATGGGTAGTTATATGCTTAAGAGATTCAACTAGAAAGATAATATTAGTTAGCTCTTGTCGGCTTCCAAAAAGAACTATAATCTTGCAAAGGCAAAAGCAATTTTGCTAGGTTTAGAGATAGCTTTGAAACTTGGTATTACAAAGCTACAAATTGAAGGAGGCTCCTCACCAATTGTCAATGCTTGCAAAGAAAGAAGAATTCATAATTGGAACCTAGGATACATTCTTCAAAAAAAATTGTATTTTCTAGATAAGCTTCAGAGCTTCCAAATCACCCATACATTCCATGAAGACAATAGATTAGTAGATTGTCTAGAAAAAATGGGATGTAATAATTAGGAAATATATCTAGTTCAAGATACTAATCGAGTCAAAGAATATCCTCAGCTGGCGGAAATTGCAAATCAAGAAGCTCTTGTACTAGAATAGCCTCAAGCCAACAAAGGGTGCAATGTGTTAGTTTAGACTATAAGTTTGAATTTGATACATAATTAACAAGCCATCATAGTTTTCACATGTGGGGGATAGTGATACATAATCTATAAATCAAATTTTAAATGCGGAGAGAAAATGGGTATACTGAATTGAAGGCATATCAGAAAGCATGAAGATTAGATGTACTAGAGCATGCAAGAAGTACCATAAAACTTTTTGATATCATGGAAAAATGAAGCTTGTCGTCGATCATAATTTATAATCTAACTCTTTTTTGTGTGAAAGTAGGTTGCTTGTACTAATTAAACTTAAGTCATCATTAATCAACATGTTTTAAAATGAGGTGGAAAATATAGCCTTCAGTTGAAGGTGAGGCATTAAATCGACATGACAAGAGTATCCAAATACTTCCTTTCGAGAAAGATTTGGAGTGTGTCTCGTCTCTCAACTTCATCATTTCCGAGACTGGTTTGGGAAATGTGAATTTTGAGAATTTCCTTTAAATTGGCATTCAACAAGGAAAAAAATTGTATTAAGAAAGGGTTTGTGTGGTGAAAAAATGTTGAATAGGACAACTAAGAGGGGGGGATGAATCAGTTGCCACAAAATTAAACCTTTAATTCAGTTACTGGAACTAATACATGAAACTACTTAAATGATTAATCATCAAATGCCAATACAAAAACTCAATTCCAACACATAAACACAATGACACCAAATTTATGTGAAAAACCCAATAAGTTAAAAACTATGGTGACAACTAACTCACCCTATAGATAACATCAAAACCAATTACAAAAAGGCTCACTTCCTGAAACAAGGCTTGTAATACCCCTCTGTTTTGATCTATTGTTCGAACAATGTTGTTTCCCTTTTATGCTTTAGTATTTTGTTGTACTTTGACTATGTACTTGGTTTCAATTGATCACTATGTTATCGAGATGTATCTTGATGAGATGATACTATATTTTGATGTGATTATTATGGCATGTTTGGAATTAGCATATGTGGATATTTAAATTTATGATGTTTCATGCTTTTGATTATGTTGCTATGTTAGATGCATCAATTAGTACTACTGTATTGGTGAAGAGGAGGATATCGCATCACTCGCTTGCGAGTGCCCTGCGATTTCGTGATTTCCTCTTCACAGTGTGCCTTATTTATAACATATTATTGCATGTGGATATACTATTTGTTCGCAGGTTGACAGGTACAGAACATCGACTCCACCTGGTTTCATAGGTTCGAGCGTGTCCAAGGCCAACAACATTCGATTGGGAGATAGTAGCTAGGATTTTTGTGCCAAGTCATCACCCTGGTCATAGTGTGTCATCGGTCATAGTGTGGTCCAGTTGTTTTATATTGTTTAATTTGCCTTGTTTCAGTTTATTTTGGAAGTTAGAAGGATGTTAAGTATATGCCTTGTAGTTGAGTTAGTAAGCAAATTTATCTGGTTAGATGTTAGAAAAGTGATTTAATTTATTGATTAATTTAATTTAATTAATAGATAATTTAATCCTGTGTTAGATTTACTTTATTAATTAATTCAAATTATTTGTGTTGAGATGGGTAAGATCATTCATTTTGGAAATGCATGTATATTTGGTTTGAAAATGGAAATAAAAGAAAATGTATTAAAATTTCAATTTAACAATTTTGAGTTCAAAAATTTGAAAAAAAGACTTTTGCTATTCTATTTTCAGAAATTGATGAGGCTGGTTGTAGGATTTTTTTTGGAGGAAATTTTCATTATTATGGGATTTCCTTCACAAGTTTTAGAGGATGGAGTTTTGAGAAAATTGGAAGAGAAGATGAAGAAATTGTTCAACTTTGTGGGTTTTTGGATTAAAGCTTGAAGAATCTGAAGAACTGAAGAGGGAATCAAGGCATCAACAGGGTCTTCACTCAACTTCAAATAAAACAGGTTCATGTTCTTTAAATGAAATTCTAATTATAATTTATTATTTCAAATTCTATTTGATCTTCATTTTTATTTTTTTCAATTTGATGAAAACTTCATTTGGATGAATGAAAAATGTGTATATATATATGCTTGTGTTATTTTTTTTAAATTTCTCCCTATTAAAGTTATGTTGGCAATTTTTATTTTTTTTTAAAATCGAAATTGCAAAAGCCTGTATTTTTTTAGCTTCTATTTTTCTTTTAGTTTTTCAAAAAAGAAAAAACCCAAAAAAAACATAGTCAAAAATTTATATTAAAAATTTATTTTTTTGTTGGGGGCTAGGGGCTCACCCATCGCCGCCCCCATGGGAAGCGGCGTGGGGGAGCTACACCTAGCAATCCCCCGCGACCGCGTGGTTTGCGCAGCCGCGACCACCACAATGGTGGTCGATTGTGCAGTGCACAGCCACACCACCATTGGTGGTGGCCAACTATGCTTGCATTGTCCACGCCTCCAACACCCGTGCTTGATCTTCACACAGCGTCGCCCAACAGCCATGTCTGTCGGCCCCTATTGAAACCACCGTCGTCGCCGCTTGGGAAAACATGCGGCCAACCCTTTCTTCCGCCCAACATCCTTATGCACGCGCCCCAAGGTCACGCGATTCAACCCTAAGGGTTGACACGTGAACCGAGGCACATTCCTTTGGATTATTTTTTTTAAATATAAAAAAATAAAATAATAATATTATGTTTTATTTTAATATTATAATTTTTATAATATTTTAATATTATAATTCTTTATGATATTTTAATATTATAGTTTATTATTATATTTTAATATTATAATGTATTATAATATTAAAATTCATTTAATAGAATAATATTATGAGGAGGTTAAATAATAGCAACATTATTAATGTTTTAATATTAACATATTAAAATGAGAAATTTCATTTATTATTATATTGCTTAAATGTGAATGTTTTCTTATGGGTTTTATTGAAAATGGAAAATAATATTTTATTTAAACATGGGAGTTTGAATTGTTGTTAAACTAGGTAATTTATTTAATTACTAATGTGGAAATAAAATGATTAGTATTATTCCTCCCTTATTGGAAATAGCATAATTAATTCAGTTAATCTAATGAATTGAGTATTGAATTTTAGTGAGGAAATGGGTTTAGTGAACCCAAAGTAGGTTTGATTCTTGCCTCGTTTTTGATCTGTTCATATGGTCATTTCGAAAATATGGGTCTTAGCAATTGATAAGTCTTCCAGTTGGACCTTCAAGTTTGTGGGTTGTCGTACTATGTAGTCAACCTTTGGATTGCCTTGGGTAGTGCGTTTAACTAGTTTGTTTCTCGGTTATCACGAACGAGAGTGTGTTTACTGTATGTCATGGTTAGGAATGTGGTACCCTTATGTCACACTTGTGTACCCTTGGGTTGTGGAGTTGTTCCACGTGTTGTCTTAGAGGAGTGGCTTGTAATGAGGGCCGGCACACAAACTGGTGCCAGGATAACTCATTTCAAGTTAGTTAATCCAGTGATAACTTAATTAACTGATTAGAGTATCACGTAGTATCAAACACTTAATAAGATAATTATGCTTCGCTCATGAACACAAGGGCTTGTAAAGACTTGGGTTGAGACGAGAAGGACTGGAATGGCAAGATCGTTATTTTGTCTCTATGAAAGATAACTGATTCCGCATTGGATTGCATGAGGGGTCGGAAGCCGTTAGAGGTTACCAGGATAACCTGAGTTGGGGGTCGGGGCCTAGGAAGACTCACCAAGATAACCTATGTAACATTGTGATGACACTTCTCCTATATTGACTTTATGTTTGCATCAATGATGCAGTTGATTATGTTAAATTTTGGAAGCATGCAACCATTGTGTTAGTGATTTCATTGTATTTATTTCAGTTCTGGTTGTGTTAACCTATATCTAGAGGTAGACTTCCTTGGTTAGAAATCCTTGTTACTATCTCCTAGCATGGGGGGTGGACCTTTGGGTTCCACTTGGTTGGGTGGAATGTGCACCTTTCTCCGTTGGGTTCTCTTCTTGATCGTGTGAATGAGACTTCCAGTTGGAGAGCTCATATGGTCCAGTTTCGTTTCATGCCTTGTTATTTCAGTTGATCTTGTGTTATATTACCCCTCATTTTTATCGAGGTGGAATTTGTAATTGTAACCTTATTTATTAGAACTTGCCTCATTCAGGGAATGAGTGTTGTAACCTTATTGTTAATGAATGGATTAATGCATTTGAAAGTTATCTCTTATGTTTGATGTAAATCATCTTAATTGGAATGTATGTGTTTATTTATAATTTAAAAATTGGCATGGTTTAAATGTATGCTTTGTTGAGGTTCTATATAACCTCTGTCTCATATCTTTAGAAGTTATTGGCATTAGTTAGTGAACTTACTTATTAGTTTTACTTAAACAAAAAAAAATTAGACCGTTTAAGTAGTTCTTTGCAACTTCCTCTAGGGTTGCGTGGTGGGGCGTTACACATGGTATCAGAGCCTAGGTTTAAACACTGGGTACTCTGGGATTATGATGGAACCATTAAGCTTTTAGTTGTTTAAGTTTTGAGCTGTATATTTTGCCTAATACCTTGAAGTGTCTGTGCAGGAATATGCCTCCCAGACACGGAAGAGGTAGAGGGCGTGTTCATTGCCGTATAGACGGTCGTGGTGAGAGTCAGCATGACTCTCCTCCTCTAGTTCCTCTTATCCCAGATCAGGAGGAACAACAGGCATCTTAGAATGCACCAGGGGTCAGTAATTATTTGCAGGATCCAGCAAGGTTTGAGGCCGTGCGTAGAGCACTTGAGCAGGCTTTGGCACTCCTTGGTCTGAGGCAGGTAGAGGTTCAGGTTAACCCTGTGGTGAGGGAAGCTCCTCCCCAATCTGAGTCACACATGAGGGACCTACTCAGGGCACACCCTCCATTATATGATGGATCAGGTACTGGTTTAGAGGTCGAGACCTGGCTTATAGACCTGGATAGGTGTTTTGCCATGCATCTATATGGTAGTAACACCAGAGCTCGTTATGTTTTCATGCAATAGAGAGGGTTTGCATCCACTTGGTGCAGACTAGAGGAGTAGAAGCTCAATATTGACATTCACACAACATCATGGGAGATCTTCCTAGAGAGATTCAGAGCTCGGTTTTTATCTGATAATTGGCGTCAGCGTCGAGGCGACAAGTTCCATGCCTTGCGTCAGATGGCATTATCTGTTGAGCAATATGAGTGATGTTTTTATGAGCTCAAATAGTATGCAGGGATTGGTGACGACAAGAGTATGTTGGTACACCATTTTGTTAGGGGCTTAAATGCTCATCTCAACAGTGGTGTGAGGGTTTTCGAACCCAAGACCATGGAGGTGGCAGTAGAGAAAGCAAGCCTTGTTGAGGAGAATCTAAGTATGACACTTGGAGGTCACATGAGTGTCCCAGTTGGTAGTAGTTTAGTGGCAAGATCTAGTGCTACAGGAGAGCAGTCCCAGGGAGGTGTACCTCCTAGGTCTCAGCAGGGGCCATCTCAGGGTGGTCAGCAGCAGTAGCGGCAGGTATCACAGGAGAAACGTAAAGGTTTCCAGTTGAGACAAGGGGACATAAATTGGAGGCATGCGAAATGCTTCAGCTATGAGCAGCCATCACAGAGTTCGCAGTCTACTTTCAGGGGTAGTGCACAGTAGTCTAGCGCACCATCTGGGGGTAGAGGTTATGGCAGAGGTATTGAGTGTTTTGCATGTGGTCAACAAGGTCACATGGCTAGAGGGTGTCCCAACAGGGGCACATTTGAGTTTCCATAGGGACCAATGGCATCTGAGCCAACAGTTGGTGATGCAAGAAGAGGGCATCAAGTTTTTGCAGCGGTTGATAGCCGCCAGACAGAGCATCAGGGCATTATCATCGAGACATATGGTATGTTGATGGATAACCCAGTTACCATCTTATTTGATTCAGGAGCGTCAGACTCCTTCACTTCGACATTAGTCGTGTCGTGATGTAGACTAGGTGCGGTAAGGCAAGGTGATAGGTGACAGGTAGAGCTAGCTTCGGGTGTGAAAGTTGCATCGCATTCCCTTCACTTCGACATTAGTCGTGTCGTGATGTAGACTAGGTGCGGTAAGGCAAGGTGATAGGTGACAGGTAGAGCTAGCTTCGGGTGTGAAAGTTGCATCGCATTCCCTTGTGCCAGAGTGTAGATTGGAGATTGGACCTCTCCAGATGATGATGGACCTCTGAGTTATTCCTTTGGGTTCTTATGACATCATCATAGGGATGGATTGGTTGGAGGCACATAGTGCGGTCTTGGATTGTCGACGTAAGTCAATTCGATGCAGTGAGGCATCTGGTAGAGAGGTAGAGATAGTGGGGGTCCAGAGGCCAATTTCTTTGAGGGTCATCTTAGCTATGCAGTTGAGAAGGTGTGTACGTCAGGGTTGCCAGTTTTTTGTTGTCATAGTGGATGATTTGGATCTAGGAGGTGGAGAAGAGAAAGTCTCTCTTGATAGTCACCTCGTCCTTCAGGAGTATTCTGATGTCTTTCTAGATGAGATCTCAGGGATGCCACCTTAGAGGGATATTGACTTCAAGATTGATCTTATACCTGGTTCAGAACCCATTTCTCGAGCTCCCTATCATATGACTACCCAGGGGTGAAAGAGCTTTGTTTACAGCTTGAGGATTTGTTAGAGAAGGGCTTCATTTTCCCTAGTGTTTCACCATGGGGAGCACCAATCATTTTCATGAAGAAGAAGGATGGTTCACTTCGGTTATGTATTGATTACCAATAGTTAAACAAAGTGACCATCAGGAACCGATATCTGCTTCCTAGGATCGATGATCTTTTTTATCAAATCAAGGGTGCCACCATCTTTTTGAAGATTGATCTTAAGTCAAGATATCATCAGCTTCGGATCTTTGACTCTGATATCCATAAGACAGTGTTTCGAACGCGGTATGGTCACTACGAGTTCACAGTAGTACTATTCGGGTTGACAAATGCACCTTCGGTGTTCATGAGTCTGATGAACGGTGTATTTCGTACATACCTAGACAGGTTTGTCCTTGTGTTCTTTGATGACATTCCGATATATTCCAGGACTATGGTAGAGCATGAGGAACATTTGCGGTAGGTATTTCAGTGCTTACGAGATAATCGGTTTTTTGCTAACCTATTGAAGTGTGAGTTCTTCAAGTCTAAGGTACAATACCTTAGGCATGTCATCTCGGGGAAGGGTATTTCAGTGGATCCTGCAAAGATCCAAGCGATCTCAGATTGGCCTGCGCCCATGAATGTGGCAGAGATACGTAGCTTTATGGGGCTAGCGAGTTATTACAGACGCTTTCTGCAGGGTTTTTTGAGGATAGGTTACCCTATCACCACCCTTTAGAGGAAAGGGAAGAGGTTTGAGTGGTCTGAGAAGTGTGAGGCAACATTTCAAAATCTTAAGGAGATGCTGACTAGTGCATTGATACTTGCTATACCAGATCCGACTAGGGACTTTGTAGTTTGTACAGATGCATCCTTGGAGGGTCTTGGTGCAGTGTTGATGCAGGAGGGTCGAGTCATTGCATATAAGTCACAAAAACTCAAGGATCATGAGTTGAACTACCCCACCCATGATCTTGAGTTAGCAGCAGTTGTGCATGCATTGACGAGATGGAGGCATTTCCATCCTGGCCATAGGTTTGAGTTACATAGTGATCACAGGAGTTTTCAGTATATCTTCACGCAACCCAACCTTAATGCCAGGCAGAGGCATTGGATGGAGTTCCTCTATGAGTACAAATTTGAGGTGAAGTACATCCAGGGGAAGGAGAATGTCGTAGCGGATGCACTCAGTAGATGGAGACATGAGATATCCGAGTTGAATCTAGTTGTGGATTTACGGATTGGATTCTTTCTTCCCTTCTAGCAGATAGTTGGTACCAGGAGGTCAGGACAGTGATAGAGGCAGGTAGACCTCTTGAGGGTAGACATTCAGGATATTCTCTAGATTCAGATGAGTTATTGAGACACACGGGATGCATATACGTTCCTCCTTCTGATGGTCTTCGCACCTAGGTCATGACTGAGGCACATCATGCACCTTATTCAGCCCATCTTGGGGTAAAGAAGATGTGTGCAGATTTGCGCTAGTTGTACTTTTGGCCAGGGATGAAGCGAGATATCGCAGATTATGTGTCATAATGTCTAGAGTGTCAGCGAGTTAAGGGTGAACACCAGCATCCACCAAGGCTCCTACAATCGCATTTAGTACTAGAGAGGAAGTGGGATATAATCTCATTGGATTTCATTGTTGGTTTACCCAACTCTTCGAGATGGCATGATGCGATAATGGTGACAGTTGATAGGTTGACGAAGGTGGCTCACTTCTCACCTATACGCTTATCCTATACCGTATCGTCCGTAGCTAGAGTGTTCATGGAGGATATAGTGAGGTTACATGGTATTCCGCGTCGGATTATCTTTGACAGGGATCTAGTGTTTACCTCGGCTCTTTGGACGTCATTGCAGCATGCGATGGGGATGCAGTTGAACTTCAGTTTAGCTTATCACCCATAGATAGACTGACAGACCGAAAGGGTCAATCAGATCCTTGAGGATATGTTGCATATGTATGTGATGGACCATTAGACACGATGGGAGGATTATCTCTATTTGGTAGAGTTTTCCTATAATAATGGTTTCCAGAGTTCCATTGGCATGCCCCCATTCTAGGCATTGTATAGGAGACCATGTCGTACCCCCTTGAGTTGGGATCAACTGGAGGACAGGATAGTGTTGGGTCTTGAGATGTTGTAGGATATGGAGTAGTAGGTGGATAGGATTAGAGAGCACTTGGTGGCAACACAGGATAGGCAGAAGAAGTATACGGATGTGCATAGAGTGGATCATCAGTTTGTAGTAGGCAATAGAGTCTTCTTGCGGGTGCATCTGTGAAAGAGTTCCATTTGTTATGGGAAGGGCTCTAAGTTGGTGCCTTGCTTTGTCGGACCTTTCAAGATACTCGAGAAGATTGGTCCAGTTGCTTACCATCTTGCTTTATTACCCAGTCTCTCGCACATTCATGATGTGTTTCATGTTTCAGTTCTTCGGCCGTACCATCCAGACATTTCTCATGTCCTTGATTGGAATGCATTGCAGGTAGAGGACGGGTAGCTGGCTTTGGAGCCCATGGCCGTTGTGGAGTGCAGAATGCTCGCCCTTTGAGGGTGAGATATTGATCAAGTTAGGATTCAGTGGGATCCTAGGGATGACACGTCATCCACATGGGAAGATGCAAATAGAATGAGGGAGCTTTATCCCTATTTGCTCGCAGGCTTCCAGGAGTAAACCCAACCCTAGGGGGGAGGATGTAATACCCCTCCGTTTTGATCTATTGTTCGAACAATGTTGTTTATGTTTTATGCTTTAGTATTATGTTGTACTTTGACTATGTACTTGGTTTCAATTTATCACTATGTTATCGTGATGTATCTTGATGAGATGATACTATATTTTGATGTGATTATTATGGCATTTTTGGAATTAGCATATGTGGATATTTAAATTTATGATGTTTCATGATTTTGATTATGTTGATATGTTAGATGCGTCAGTTAGTACTACTGTATTGGTGAAGAGGACGGTATCGCATCACTTGCTTGCGAGTGCCCTGCGATTTCATGATTTCCTCTTCACGGTGTGCCTTATTTATGACATATTATTGCATGTGGATATATAATTTGTTTGCAGGTTGACAAGTACAGGACATCGACTCCACCTGGTTTCACAGGTTCAAGCGTGTCCAAGGCCAATGGCATTCGATTGGGAGATAGTAGCTAGGATTTCTGTGCCAAGTCATCACCCTGGTCATAGTGTGTCGTCGGTCATAGTGTGGTCCAGTTGTTTTATATTGTTTAATTTGCCTTGTCTCAATTTATTTTGGAAGTTAGAAGGATGTTAAGTATATGCCTTGTAGTTGAGTTAGTGAGCAAACTTATCTGGTTAGATGTTAGAAAAGTGATTTAATTTAATTAATAGATAATCTAATCTTGTGTTAGATTTACTTTATTAATTAATTCAAATTATTTGTGTTGAGATGGGTAAGATCATTCATTTTGGAAATGCATGTATATTTGGTTTGAAAATGGAAATAAAAGAAAATGTATTAAAATTTCAATTTAACAATTTTGAATTCAAAAATTTGAAAAAAGGACTTTTGCTATTTTAGAGGATGGAGTTTTGAGAAAATTGGAAGAGAAGAGGAAGAAATTGTTCAACTTTGTGGGCTTTTGGATTAAAGCTTGAAGAATCTGAGGAACTGAAGAGGGAATCAAGGCATCAACAGGGTCTTCACTCAACTTCAAATAAAACAGGTTCATGTTCTTTAAATGAAATTCTGATTATAATTTATTATTTCAAATTTTGTTTGATCTTCTTTTTTGTTTTTTTCAATTTGATGAAAACTTCATTTGGATGAATGAAAAATGTGTGTATATATATATACATATGCTTGTGTTATTTTTTAAAATTTCTCCCTTATAAAGTTATGCTGGCAAATTTTATTTTTTTTAAATTTCGAAATTGCAAAAGTTTGTATTTTTTTAGCTTCTAGTTTTTTTTTTTAAAAAAAAAAAAACACAGTCAAAAATTTATATTAAAAATTTGTTGTTTTGTTGGGGGCTCACCCCACCGCTGCCCCCATGGGAAGCGGCGTAGGGGAGCCGCACCCAGCAACCCCCCTTGGCCACGTGGTCTATGCAGCCGCGACCACCAACAATGGTGGTCGGTTGTGCAGTGCACAGTCGCGCCACCATTGGTGGTGGCCAGTTACGCCTGCGCCATCCGAGCCTCCAACACAACCACCCAACCTTCACACAACGCCGCCCGGCGGCCATGTCTGCCGCCCCCTATTGAAACCACCACCACCGCCACCTGGGAAAACCCGCGGGCGACGCTTTCTTCCGCCCAACATCCTTATGCATGCACCTCGAGGTCACGCGATTCAACCCTAAGGGTTGACGTGTGAACCAAGGCACATGCCTTTGGATTGTTTTTTTTAAATATAAAAAAATAAAATAATAATATTCTGTTTTATTTTAATATTATAATTCTTTATGATATTTTAATATTACAGTTAATTATTATATTTTAATATTATTATGTATTATAATATTAAAATGCATTTAATAGAATAATATTATGAGGAGGTTAAATAATAGCAACATTATTAATGTTTTAATATTAACATATTAAAATGAGAAATTTCATTTATTATTATATTGCTTAAATGTGAATGTTTTCTTATGGGTTTTATTGAAAATGGAAAACAATATTTTATTTAAACATGGGAATTTGGATTGTTGTTAAACTAGGTAATTTATTTAATTACTAATGTGGAAATAAAATGACTAGTATTATTCCTCCCTTATTGGAAATGGCATAATTAATTCAGTTAATCTAATGAATTGAGTATTGAATGTTAGTGAGGAAATGGGTTTAGTGAACCCAAAGTAGGTTTGATTCTTGCCTCGTTTTCGATTTGTTCGTATGGTCATTTGGAAAATTTGGGTCTTAGCAATTGATAAGTCTTCCAGTTGGGCCTTCAATTTTGTGGTTGTCATATTGTGTAGTCAACCTTTGGATTGCCTTGGGTAGTGCGTTTAACTAGTTTGTTTCCCGGTTATCATGAACGAGAGTGTGTTGACTGTATGTCATGGTTAGGAATGTAGTACCCTTATGTCACACTTGTGTACCCTTGGGTTGTGGAGTTGTTCCATGTGTCGTATTAGAGGAGTGGCTTGTAATGAGGGCCGACACACAAACTGGTGCCAGGATAACTCATTTCAAGTTAGTTAATCCAGTGATAACTTAATTAACTGATTAGAGTATCACATAGTATCAAACACTTAATAAGATAATTATGCCTCGCTCATGAACACAAGGGCTTGTAAAGACTTGGGTTGAGACGAGAAGGCCTGGAATGGCAAGATCATTATCTTGTCTCTATGAAAGATAATTGATTCCGCATTGGATTACATGAGGGGTTGAAAGTCGTTAGAGGTTACCAGGATAACCCGAGTTGGGGGCCAGGGCCTAGGAAGACTCACCAGGATAACCTATGTAAAATTATGATGACACTTCTCCTAGATCGACTTTATGTTCGCATCAGTGATGTAGTTGATTATGTTAAATTCTGGAAGCATGTAACCATTGTGTTAGTGATGTCATTGTATTTATTTTAGTTTTGGTTGTGTTAACCTATGTCTAGAGGCAAACGTCCTTGGTTAGAAATCCTTGTTACTATCTCCTAGCATGGGGGGTGGACCTTTGGGTTCCACTTGGTTGGGTGGAATGTGCACCTTTCTCCGTTGGGTTCTCTTCTTGATCGTGTGGATGAGACTTCCAGTTGGAGAGCTCGTATGGTCCAGTTTTGTTTCATGCCTTGTTATTTCAGTTGATCTTGTGTTATATTACCCCTCATTGTTATTGAGGTGGAAGTTGTAACTGTAACCTTATTTATTATAACTTGCCTCATTCGGGAAATGAGTGTTGTAACCTTATTGTTAATGAATGGTTAATGCATTTGAAAGTTATCTCTTATGTTTGTTGTAAATCATCTTAATTGGAATGTATTTGTTTATTTATAATTTAAAAATTGGCATGGTTTAAATGTATGCTTTGTTGAGGTTCTATATAACCTTTGTCTTGTAACCTTAGAGGTTGTTAACATTAGTTAGTGAACTTACTTATTAGTTTTACTTAAACCAAAAAAAAAATAGACCGTTTAAGTAGTTCTTTTCAACTTCCTCTAGGGTTCCGTGGCGGGGCATTACAAGGCTCACTACCTAAAATAAGGACTCATTGTCCAATAGGGCTACAACCTAGAGGGATCACTGCCACAGAGATACAAAGAAGAAAAAGAATACTTGTTACAAAGAGACTACAATCCCAATGAAACAAAGGATTCCACCACAATCACTTGATCAGCTTGCATGAATGATAGAGTTTTCCTTTTGATCACTACATCTGAAAACTCAACATTAAGCTTTGCATTGATCTCCCACACTTGCAAAACACACACACACTTACTAAATAGAATCGATTTCATGTCAAACTACACATTCTCTTTTCTCTTATCATTCTTCTTCTTCACTCTCACATCTCCTGATTTCATCATTAACTCATCTTGCATTTATACCATCTTCAACTTTGAAACATATCCAAAATCGTCCATTGAAATTCAAATTAGGTCGATGCAAAAACATCCTAGGGTGGAATTAGAATGAGGGAAACCCAAGCACATGCTTCAAGGGACCCAAAAATATCCAACACACTTCATCATTCTCGAAAGTAGTATTTCACAAAAGGTCAACCAAACTAGTGTAAAACACATAGAACCATTAACCACGAATCTTTCAACCACAAAAACTATCTTCAATAGAACTAGGGAAACACAACTCTAGAACCTCAAGTCATAAGACTTCATCAAAGAGAAATCTAGAACAACAACATTTCTCCTAGACCTCAAACAAAAACATAGAAAACCATAGTTCACAACTGGGGAGCACAATTTGCACTGAACAACGAATCAACAACCAAAAATCTAGATATTACATATGTTAGCAACCATGAACAACATATTTGAACTGCACAACCATAGGAGAAAATATGGACAAAAAACCAGAGCAACCACTGAACACATGCAACATATCTTTATTACAATTTTCTCAAAATCCTCAACATATACAACCAACAACAACTAGTAGATAACTGGTTGACCAGTTGACATAAATGACAACACCTACAAACAACACTTTCATTCTTGCAACACAAAATTCTCCTTTTCAATTCTTCTAGGGTGAAGGTGTACTTTGTATTTGGCTGTTGCATTTTCATTTGGAATCTCATGTCATAGTCCCTAAGTTTTGAACAGAAAACGGTGGGTGTCTTTTGGCCCTCAACGTCTGTAGGTTCAAATGGGAATCAATGGTCATCACTTGGCACTCGAAAGCAACATGGATTATCAACCACACAATTATAGAGTATCTATTATTTTCTGGCCATGGGAGGTACCCTTCTTAGGATGTATTGAAAAAGAAAATTTGCAGCAAATTTTCAAGGTAAACTACCCATCAATTCTCAATTGCATCAAGTCTGTAATTGGAGAGGAATTTTTTCACATTGAGTCTCAATGTATCATTTTCCCTACAAATATTTTGTCAAATTTTATCTCCAATGTCATGGTTTTAGTGAAATTCTTTAACTCACTTCAGTCTATTGCAAGAAAAGTAGTCAATGTAGTTTATTTGCAAGACGGTGCTTTGTTAAAGAGTGTTTAGGCTTATGAGTTCACTCAAGGTCAATTTTTTATGGGTGGTTTATTTCCAAGGCATTATCTCCTTTACAAATAGATATATTTGGATGCATATGAATCCATGAAATTTTCTTTTCTCAAAGGATCGTCGATCTATTTGTACATGGCATTGAACAGGCATCACTTTGAGTTTAGCAAGGAGGAAATTGACAAGTTCAAGAAAAAATATTATGTTATTTTTTTTATTCTGTCACATGATTGCCCTCAAGTTCTGCAAGTGAGTATTCCTCCACCAGTTCGTCATGCAAATAGGGAAAATCACCAAGTTCATGACATTAATATAGCAATGCATTCTCAAGCACTAGCAACAAGTCGAGTGCATTTGGTAGCTCGTGAGGGATAGGGCGAAAACTCAGTGAATTTTTCCCATAGGGGTGGTTAAAATGTTATGTTTGTGTTAAATTTTTTCATACTCTGAATATATTAGTATATGGAAGCACAAGCTAGGGTGGTAGGGTTTCAAAGTTTAGGAATATGGGTAGCAGTAAATTTGTATAAGGGGTAAATCAAATTTTTGTAAGTATTTTGGACAGTTGGGTAAAAGAAAGGCTTTTATGTTATTTTGGATATAAATTTGGTATGCTTTCCATCATTGGCATCTATGTAATTATCTATTATAACCTATTAATATAAATATAGGCACCTAGCCTTTTGACTAAAAATAATAATCTTAAATTGATAAAAAAAAATATCAAAACAACTTTTAAAAAATCTAAAAAATTGTGGGAATAAACTTTAACAAGAATTCTACATTTTATTAGTTTACATCATTTTGAAATTCAAAACATAAAGACCACTTTTATGTGGTTGAAGTTGAGAAATTTTTTTCAAGTTGGTTGATTCATTTATAAAGTATGACATAGGTTTGTACTTTTACCCAACTTGAGAAATTGGAGAGTTGAGGGCATTATACAGTGATATGGGCACTTAGGTATTGGTATTTCTTTGTTTATTGCATATGAATGGTGGATTGAAGTTATCAATGACTTCTCCTTTCCCATGCTTCATAGTGGATTTATTCATAGGGCACGATTTTGAAGAAACTATGTCATGGTATATGATTTACACCCTCAACAAGAGCTCTAAGCAAGTGGAAGAAGCTAGATGGATTGAGATATGTGGTGAGCTTCATGGAGGAGGTGCTTGAAACATTAAATAATGTTCCAAAGAGTAAATAAAGATGTGGGGTAGTGTAGGTTTTTTCTGTTATATGTGGTATTCAGTGTTTTTTGTTTAATTTTTAGCTTGGATTAGTGGTTTAATGGGATATAGTATTTTATGGGAGTACATGTGTAGTTTTTTTATTGTTTATATTTTGAAAATTTTGGTAATTCTTATATAGCTACTAGAATTTTAAGTTGTCATTATAGTGAACTTTAAATTTCAAGGGTGGAAGCCCTAGTAGAACCCTCACTAAATCATATAAAAAGTTATTATTTAACCATATGAATAATATATTATATTATATTGATATTTGACAACATCTTTTAGATGTATGTATTTAAGATATTTATAATAGTATTGACATAGGAGAAACTAATGCTACCTTTCTTTAATACTATAATGATACAAATTGCACACCTGACATTTTTACCATTAGTTTTTGGACTCAGTTTGACTAAGTTATCCTTTATGTAGTAGCTAGTGTACAAGTTCCATGGTTTTATATAAAATTTTAGCAAATTACACAAGCCATGATCAATCCCAACTTTATGCATTCCAAGAACCTTTAGATTCCTCATTCCTTATCTTAGACTAAAATCATGGCACAAAATTAACCCTTGCACTTTTAAAATTCAATATTAAATTTTTTAAAACTAGAGGCCCATTCCCTCCTCTTACTACTGGTCATTATCTACCAACTTGAGCATAAAATATTTCAAATTATTTTGTAGAGTGCTGTATAAAAGGGTAAACTCTAATTCATTTTAACACCTACGATTCACCTAGATCTCTCAAGCTCTTTAACCATCATTTAAGGAGCTACGAATCTAAGAATTCACTACCACATCAACATCTACATACTTAGTGATAAATATAAATATTGCTCAATTTTTTATTATGCTCAATATTTTCTCATAGGTCATTAATCATTGTGCCTAGGGGTCAAACTAAGGAGAACATGAATCACACTTATTAGGCTCCCCAAAGGTGTTTCCAAACATGATTATTTATTCATTTAAGATCGATGAACCATTTGTTGGGTAAAAGAACATTAGAGATCACTTTTGCATGCAAGTAGTTGATTTCATACATAGAGTTCAATTGATTATACATTGTGATTTCATCCCATATCAAAACAAATTTTAGTATGTTGTCTATCAAATCATTGCAAGGAAAGATCTAATATCAAAGTATCATTTTAGATCACAAAATGATAGTTTAAACCTAACACCATCAAGCCAAACCTATAGCTAAACAACCTTAACCCCTCTTTTCATGTTGAAAAGCATGCTAGTATAATGTCAATTTGATCCCTTAACACTTAATTCTAGGTTATTTATTGTATTTAATTTCTCTATTTAATTCAATGGTCTTAGATATTTAAACGTATATTTTATTTCTTTATAAATGCTAACACTATTATTGTTAGAGTAATCATGCATAAGCTAAAGATTAATTTAATTAATTACTAGTCTAATTTATTCTCATGCACTTAAGCTAATCTTAGGAGTTCTTTTATTAGTTGAGCTACTATTAGATCATTTTGTCTCAATGTATGAGATGTTGACACTTGTTATGATCCAATCTCTTTCTCATTTAGGGTTTTTCTCTTATAATCACTTAACTCCCATTGTATTATCTCTCTTCTTCTCTCGATCTTTCATACCATTTTGATTGTCTCTTGCATTTTGTAGTTTTTTTCTTGTTGAGGAATAAAGCAATTCTTTGTTTGTAGATCTCTTGCATGGAAGGTGTCTTTGTTTGTTGTTTGATCTTATGGCTCATATTTTTCACAATTTTAACATGGTATATGTAGCACCCCTTTGTATCAATCATTCTCAAAATTTGTGTAAGTATTTATTTGTGATTTTATGATTCATTGTGTTTCATTTTGTCTTATTTCATTCGTTTTACGCGTTAATCTTAATATGCTAATTGTTCGATTCTAATGCGTTATCATTATTTAGTGATGGTTATTAATTTAATTAAGCATCAAACTTAATTAGTAAGGTGATTTGTGAAATTACCTAAGAATCAAATTAAATTAAACATTATGGAAGTATTTATTTAACTATAATAAATTAAGATTTATTGTATAAACAAAATATTTAAATTATATATATATATAGTATGTTTGTGCAAACAAACTTGAAGAGAAATTAAATTCATAATTTAAATTATTAAATTATTACTTTATTAAAGATGAAAAATATAAATAAAACATAAATTGATATTTATAAATAATGTTTATTTTCAAATTTAATATACTGGATTAATAATCCACTTATTAATAAAGTCTATTTTAAATTTAAAGTATTTTAATGAGAGGTATTTAATAAAGTATTATATTTGAAATGATAAAATAAAAATAAAAAATAATATAAGTAAAAGATTTACGTAGATTTATTTAATTTAAAAAAAGTATGACATATTGTTAATGGGTAACATATTAAAAAATTATTTTATGTGTTTGTTATTCTTAAGCAGCACATACTTCCACTTGCCTGTCATTTTCAATGAAGCTTCAAAAAGTTTATGAATATTCTTGTAAATATATATATGAATATAAAGTTGTTTATAATTGGTTTAAGCATGCTCGTTGTTTGAGACAGTAGACTAGGTTAAAATTTTATGTATTTATATAAATATAAAATATATATATATATATATATATGTTTATATGTTTTGAGTAAATTGATGTTTTAAAACAGTAATTATTTTATTTCAAATTAAATAGATATATATATATATGGGTAAAAGTAAGTTGTATTAGCTAAGTGAAATTGGTGTATAAAATGTAATTGCTTAATTATTATCCTTTGTTTATTTCGGTGGAAATGAATTTGTTTTGCTACTGTTTGTAAATTGCATTTTTCTGAATATAAAATAACCATACTTATATGTATATGTGTGGTGTTCTATAAATAAGTATTTTTTTAGTTTTAAATGTAGGGTTGTTTAATTAATTCGGTTAAATATAATTAATTCTGTAAAATATATATAAAGAGAAAGAGAATATGAAACTTGTTTATATGGACACTTTAGTTAAAATATATTTATGTTATTATATTTGTGTTTTATATTGATATTTTATGAGGAAAAATTTATATGAATAAATATATATGAGTATATATATATTTTGTTGGATAATTGTTAGAAAGGAATAGTTAAATTTGTTAAATTTAAGTAATGAGAATCATTATTTGGCATTAATTTTATTTGATTAAAAAGGAAAATGTTAATGTAATTGTTGAAAAGGATAAAGATTTAAATTATTTTATTTGAATTAAAAGTTATAAATTTTAAGTTATGAGATTTATTAAGGTTAATTTATATAAGCGTATTTTATCTATATGTTATTAAATTAGGATTACAAGGTCATTTAAAAGTTAGAAGCCGAAATAACAAATTCTAAATAAAAGCATGTAAAAAGGTTAAGATTTATATCTACTTTATATGTTAAAAGAGATTTACCTTTTTATCATTTTGGTTTTCTTCCTAAAGTTAAGTATTATTTACATAAGAAAATATATTATCTTCCTTACTTTAGGTTCTTTCTTTTAAAAACATAAAATAAATAAATATATAAATGAATGGAATAATTTATTAATTATAAAAGAAAGTCACTATTATTATTTTAAATTACTTCTTAAGATAAATAGAATATTTTATAATTTATTAATTATAAAAGACAATCACTATTAATATTTTAAATTACTTATTAAGGTAAATAGAATATTTGTGTTTAGAGACTAAATAATGATTGATTAGTGTATTTTTTTATTTTTAAATTGGATAGTGTATATGTGAAATAGTTAGATTAGAATAAATAAAAAAGTGGAGTTTTGCATGTCAAGGTTGCCTTTGTAACGCCCCACCACGCAACCCTAGAGGAAGTTGCAAACAACTATTTAAACAGTCTAATTTTTTTTTGCTTAAGTACAATTAACATGCAAGTTCACAACTAATGCCAACAACCTCTAAGGTTACGAGATAGAGGTTATATAGAACCTCAACAAAAGACATGAATTAAACCATGTCAATCAATTACTTAATAATTAAACACATACATTCCAAGAAGATAATTTCATCAAAGCATAATAGATTACTTTCAATTTCATTAAACCATTCATTAAACAATAAGGTTACAACACTCATTCCCTGAATGAGGCAAATCCAATAAATAAGATTACAATTACAAAATTCCACCTCGATAACACAAAGGGTAAATAATAATACAAGATCAACTGAAATGCAACAAAGCAAGAACTGATACTGAACCCAACGAGCTCTCCAACTGGAAGTCTCGTCCACATGAACATGAAGATAGCCCAACAGATTAATGTGCACACCACCCAACCAAGTGGAACCCAAAGGCCCACCCCCCATGCTAGGAGATAGTAACAAGGAATCCTAGCCAAGACCAACACCTCTAGACACAGGCTAAATCATAACTGTACCAAACTGAAACAACCAATCACATGAACCTCACAAGTAACACAAGTACAACACACATACAACTCAACATGGTTACATTGCTTCCAGAAATAAAGCAGGTCAAATATGTTATGAGAACCATACACATAATCAAACAATAACCATGGTCACATCAGGTATGTTACGGAAACCATACCCACAATAAACAAGTACCAACTATTGTCCTAGACAGAGTGTCATCGCACAGCTCGTCATGAGTTACCCACTGCGGATCGTCAGGATGGTGGCCTCAAACTGATCCTTGGCCCTCATACTTACTAATGTGGAATCAAATACCTTTCATACAGACAAGATAGATGACCTTGCCATCTCCGACCTTCCCACCCATCTCGACCCTAACCGAGCAGTTGGGTCCATGAGTGAGGTATAATTATCTTTTTAGTGTGAAGTACTACCCAAACTTCTAAGTACATTGATTTGGTTATCACTTAATTACACCACTTCCGAAGGTTACCCAGTCTTACCTCTTTTGGGCTCTGGCCCCTACGGAAGCCACTCTTCTACTTGACAACACACATAACATCCAAGCATCAAGGGTACAAAGTGCAACAAACAAGGTATTACAACCACTTCCTTTCTCAGGAGGCAACCTAAGTTCAAACCCTCTCCAAACACTAGAGGTACAAGGTAACAAAGTCGCTCCTGACAAGGAGGCACAACTCACGTAATCCACTCCTAAACCAAGGAGGTACAAAACATCCCCGTTCGTAGGAACCGGGTAAATAACTGATAATTTCCCATGCACTACCCAAGAAATTCATAACAGATTGACTACTCCTTATGACAACTTACTACTTAGAAAACCCAACTGGAAGACTTGTCCAATGCTATGACCCACATTTCCCAAATGATAACATAACCAACTCAAAATCAAGGCAAGCATTAAAATCTACTTTGGATTCACTAAATCCATATACTCAATCACATTCAATAATGCATTGCATTAGATAACTGAATTAAATATGTCATTTCAATAAGGAAGGAATTAACACTAACCATTTAATTTCCTTATTGGCATTTAAATAAATGATAAATTAACTACTTAACAAATAAATCAAAATTCTTTCTTCTCTCCTTAAAATAATGCTCTAATAAAATAATGATTTTTGAAACGAAATAATACTCTCATGCCCATTTTTTATTTATTTATTTTTCTTCAAATTAATCTACTTCGTGACCTCTACAACATCATTAAAAAAAACATATACTCATACAAAATATCTACACATTCGATTTTAAATCAATATAATAATATTAAAGGTTAATATTTTAAAATTATAAAATATAATAATAAAATATTAATATAAATATTTTACTATTATATAATATAATAACAAAATAAATCTTAATATAATCATATTTTATTATTATAATATATAATAATAAAATATTTAAAATAAAACATACTTTATTATTATAAATGATAATAATAAAATATTAAGAAAAAAAACAACTTAAACTTTTATATATCTTTCTTTTGCCAAAGTTGGCCGGCCTCGAACCGCGCGCTACAGATTAGGGCTAGGCGAACACAGGCGATGGCCGCATTTCTTATCCCAGGCCACAGAAAACACAGTCGACGGCTTGTATACTCAAGCGGTTGCGGTTTGTGACAGGGGCGGCAAAAACGCCAGGCGGCGGCAAAGATGTCGCCAAGGGCAGTGCTGAGCGAAGGTCACAGGAGATGGTGGGAGGCACGGCGCTGCATAGCTAGCCGAAGGCGGAGGGAGGTGGAGGTCGGCGTGGGTGAAGGGGAGAGGGGAGACCGCACTGGACGCGGCTCCCTTCCCACACACCTCTCATGGGGGTGCAGTGGGGAGGTGAGCCCCCAGCGCTACCTTCCACCCCAAACTTCATTTATTTTTATTTTTTTTCCATTTTATTTTATTTTTATTTTTATTTTTTTAAACACAAAACCTGATCCGCCAAAACCTGTGATTTTAATCCTACCAAGATTTAAATATTGGAATACATTTTTTTTAAAACAACACATATATAAAAATATATGCATATCTGTGTATATAGGTATATATATATATATATATATATATATATATATATATATATATATATATATATATATATATATATATATCATTATATATATATATATATCATTATATATATATATATATATCATTATATATATATATTATATATACTCAAACAAGAATTTTCAGAATAAATTGGGAAAACCATACATAAAATGATCATTTTTAAACCAAGAACACTATTTTTTTATTTTATTTTGAAAAACACCATTTCTAAATAAAGTTTTCACAATTTTGAACCAAGATTTGAGATGGGTTTTTACTTGCAAATCAACCAAACTTAAATATTTCCAACAACATATAAAGTTGTGATTCTTTTCCAAAATAAAACCAATTTAACAAAAGAAAACCTAATTCTGCCAGAAGCTTGAAAGGTTAACAATGGTGTTTTGGGTTCCTCCTTGATTCCAGCTCTTCCAACAGACTCAACCTCTTTCCAATCCAAAACCAAAAAAACAAAATTTATTTCCTTCTTTACTTTTTCAATCTTTCTCCCAAAACTTCATGATCATAAATTTGTGAAGAAATTTCCATAATAATGAAAATATCAAAATATCTCTACAACCACCATAATAAATTTTTGAAAACAGAATAGCCAAAAAAAAGTCTTCCTTTCAAATTTTTGAATTTAAAAATTGCTAAATTGAAATTTAAATGCATTTTCTTAATTTTCAATTCTAATTCAAATATGCATCCATTTCAGAATGGATAATGTAAATCATTTCAACATAAATACTTTAAATTAAATTAATTAATAAATTAAATTTCATTTCAACCATATAACCAGATTAATTCACTCACCCACATAACTACAAAGCATACTTTAAAACCTTTCTAGCTTCCAAAATAAACTGAAACAATGTAAATCGAACAATATAAAACAACTGGACCACACCATGACCGACGACACACTATGACTAGGGTGATGACTTGGCACAAAATCCTAGCTACTATCTCCCAATCGAATACCGTTGGGCATTGGACACACTCAACCCTATGAAACCAGGTGGATTCGATGTCCTGTACCTGTCAACCTACAAACAAGGAGTATATCCACATGCAATATATGTCATCATTAAAACACACCATGAAAAGGAAGTCTCGGAATCGCAGGGCGCTCACAAGCGAGTGATGCGGTACCGTCCTCTTCACCAATACAGTAGTTTTAATTGACAAATCTAACATACTAATATAATCCTAAGCATAAACATCATTAATTCGAATATCCATTTATGTTAATCCAAAACATGCCATGGTGATAACATCAATATAAAATACCATCACATCAAAAGATAATATTAACGTCGCTTTATAGATAGCGATCAAATAGAAGTCAGGTACCATAGTCAAGGTACCAACAGGAAGTACAACATAACAGAGCATAACACTATTCAACCAGAAGGTAAAACGGAGGGGTATTACAGCCTTATTAATTATCCATAGTATTCTTAAACATTTGAACATCTATGTGTAGTATTGGCAACTAATAAGAGGGTTTTACTGTGTTTCTTTTGTTAAGTGATATTGTTGTCTTAAGAATATTTGATTTTGTAGGAAAAATAGATTAGGAAGGGAATGTAATTGTTTTGTAACAAGTGACTCAGTGAATAAAATAGAAAATATAAAGAAATCAATGTTCATTTCTTTTTACTTAAAATTGAAAAGTTAAATTTGTAAATATTAATTTACTTTAATAAGTTAAGATGAGTAGGTAAATTTTGGAATACTAATTTACTTTAAGAAGTTAAATTAGTTCAAGAAGTTAAAATGATATTATATTGGAGTAAGCTATTACTCCAAGAAAATTAGTAATAGTTAAGTACATATAAATAAATAAATAAAAGAAAAATATAAATAATTCAATATTTATTACTTTTTACTTAAATTTGAAAAGTTTAATTTGGAAATATTAATTTACTTTAACAAGTTAAAAATGGACCATACTGTTGTGTTTCTCACTTAGAGGAAGGGTACACTAGGACTATGCAAAAATTTTATGGTATTCTAGAAATTTGTATCCTAAATTGTAGCTTGTATATCCAAATTCATTCCATGATCATTTTATTAATCCAAGAAAGAGATACATGAACATATAGATAGTTTATTGAATTTTATATTAGGTTATGAAATTATGTTGAAGTGCTTTTAGAAGTCAAGGGGTAATATTTAATATTTTCATAATTAATAATAACATTGAAGTGAACCTTGCTTAGGTGATTGTTTTCAATGTTTGGAAGTTAATAAAATGAATAAGGATATATTTAAGTTTGGAAAATTTTATCGGTTACTTATTCGCTAATTCTTAAGTTGTTATCTAAGTGATCATCTGTTTGTATTGATAAAAGATATATATATATATATACAAAGGTGGCATTGATTAATTACTAGATGGTAGACATTGAATAATGTTAGAGTATGACCATTAGGCAAACTATTATACTATCCTGGAAGCTATTGAGAAAACCTAGTTCTTGTTAAGAATTTATACTACTTAATGGAGCCATGCTTACCTAAAGGTTATCTATATGAGACTCTATTTTAATTGATCTAATTTTTGCAAATGCCTTCATTATGGTTAATGAGCTTGTTGCATATGTTAGTTACATATTTGTCTTTTAATATCTTATGAGATGCAAAGGTACTCATGATCACATTTCATTGATTGTTTGTGCCTTGTTATTTGGTCGTAATGCTTGAATAAGTGCTCTCTTTGTATAAGTAGTTAATTAGCAAGAGTGTGAAGAATTTGGTTGGTTGTTCAAGCTGAATTATTGGATTGGTTTTCAAGTTGAGATGTGCTCGGTGGATTGTCATTGTTGTCATGAGTATTACTTTTATTCTAGAATTGTCTCCTTTGTAGATTTTACATAGTCATTTTGGAGTCCCATGATGTGAGTTTCTTTGGGAACCCAAGTATTTGCGTACCCTTCAATTGGGAGTATATGAATATTGGTGTCATAGAATCCCTTGCTTTTCCTTTGTATGCCTCTGGAAGAAATCACTTTGTAAGTGGCCATTGAGAGTGTTGTATGATATGTTTTGGTTGATCTTGTGGTTTCGTCTTGTAATCGTTATGCTTATTTGTCTTGGTTGTGGGTCCTTTCTTGTCATCTCCTAGCACGAGGGGTGGACCTTCAGGTCCACGCGGTCAGGTGGAAGGTGCTATGTACCCCATTGGGTTCCCAGGTTGTGTACGCAATGCAAAAGAGGATGCAGAGTTTACAGAGCTTCACGTTGTTGAAGACTATTCCCCATTTTTGTACCTTATTCTTCATTTATGCAACATTCTTGTATTTAATGCACAAAGTGATGTGATGTACTCCTGAAGTGATGTGATGTTCTTTTGAAATGGTTGTAAAGTATTATTTTACCTTTGTAAACCATTTGTGGTGGTCGTTATCTAATGTGTTGTGTCTGTGGAAATATGCTCCACAATTGTACTATTGATCTATGAATTGAATTGTAATAGAATGGTGTATAGTCTTCCTCTCTATTGTTTATGGATGATTGTATGTTATCATTATGTAATTTCGGTTATTTTAAACTATGAATTGAAATGTAATAAAATGTTGTATGTATCATTTTCCTCTCTTTGATCACGGATGGTTGTGTGTCATCATCATGTAATTTTGGATTTCATTCGCTTTCATTTTGGTAAAAGTTTAGTTTTGTAATGCCAACCCATGTACCCCAGAAGATGTAGATGATGTTGTAAATGTATAGTTGCTCTTCATGTAATGTATGTACATATTCATCTTATGCAATGTTTCACTTTCAAAAAAAAATTAGTGTGGTATTTTTTTGTCCTTTTGGGATCACACGGCAGGGCGGTACAGTATCAGAGCATGGATTCAACAAACCCCTTCTCGATTTATGAGTTCTTTTTCTTTAACAAGGGTTATAAGCTTCAGATCTAAAATACCCTTTGGGTTTTTTTGCAAATTTTGGAGGTGGGAAAAATTTTGGTGCATCTAGGACCAAAATAGAGTCTCCTATTAGATTCAAAGCTATTGAGAAAGTTAGTTTTGCCTTCCGTTTGGCCTTATTTGAATTCCTGAGGTAAGATCTATGCGGGTTTGAAGCACTTTTTTTTCTTCCAAATCTGGAGGGTAGCTACGATTTCATAGCATTTTGAGCCAAAAAGGACCTCATAGTTGCATTCAAGAGGCTGCTTCGATGAATTTTGACTATAAATTTGTCCAATTTGGCCATTGGGAGCTTCTGAGGCAAAAAAAATTGTCTCAGGGGTCGTACAGCCCCTGCATGCAAATCGAAAAAAATTAAAAATTCAGGTTCCACATATTAATTTTGTAAATTTCTTTATTTTAGAAATTTTCTAAAATAAATAAATAAATAATTACAGGTTTTATTGGGTGGATTTAATTTGATTTAGGTCTCCTTTATGAGGGGTACCCGCGGGGTACCTAACCCATGTGGGGCCCACTTCCCCTATCGATGGTAATCCCAACAGTAATTTTCTTAGCCATTGATAGCATTCAAAAATGTCAATGGTATTTTTTTTCTTGGCCTTATTTGCTATCCCTACCAATTTTTTGCAACCAGAAAACAAAAAATTGGTGGAGTTCAAATTTTTACGATGAGCACTTTTTTTCCAAGAAGAATCTTTTGAAATATTCCTTCTGGAAAGCTCAGTTTCCAATGGCAGTGATTTTTACCTACACGAAGAATCTTTGGAGTATATTCCATTATCCAAGGAATATTCTAATCATCGGTTTTTTATGTAGGGGTCAAATTTTTCTCGACTATAGGGAATATTTTGCTCACATTAGCATGATTTCATGCTAACATCAATGGTATGGTTGTTGGACATTGCCCCTTCAAACCCTCTTTGTGCCCTAAGGTGTTTTTTTTCATTTAGTCATATCTTGGGTGTATGATGCCAATTTTTGGAAAATGAGATATTATCATAAAGTTGGTTCGATCAACTTTCTAATGGTGTGGGTCTCATCACTTTTTTTGCTATTGGTGCATTTTATAGCCTGTTGAAGTCAGAGGTGTTGTTTTTCGTTCCAAGCTTATAACTTTTGACCTATTTCTTCATTTTTTGTGATTCCAGCGATGGGATGTTATTTTTTAAGGGTGTGCAAACTAAGGAACACATGCATGATGCAAGAATCATTGGGATTCACTGTTTTCATGGAAGGGACACTCACTTGACAAAGATGTGATGGAAAACCAAAGGAAAACATCAACCCCATGAAACTTTATATCATAGTACAAATACAAAAGGCACAACAAGATGTGCAAAATCCCCAAAAAGTATACATCAAAATGGCACTTTATCTTAATGCATCTATTGTAGTGTCCCTCCGTTTTAGCCTTCTGTGACGTTTGAGTAAGTAGTTTATTCATTATGTCATGTGATTTTGTTGTTTAGTTTGTGTTATTGAATTGGTGGCGAATTTATAATTTTAATGGCCTTGTTGAATTAGTTAATTAAATTAAAATGTGAATTACAAGGCAATTTAAATAAAGTGGGAATTTAAAATAAGAATTAAATAAATTAATGTTATGAAAAATAAAGCATATGGTTATCAAATAATTAAATTAAGATGGATTATAAGGTAACTTAAAATAATTGGGAATTACATGATAATTAAATAAATTTTGTTTATGAAAAGATGGTATATGTTCTTTGATTATTAATTATTAAATTAAATGGTGAGATTAAATGTTTAATGATAGAGATAAATAATATTGTCATTAGGATTTAATTAATTAAATGGGAAAGTAATTTACTTTTAAAATTAGATAAAAGAGATAAGATTTTCAAACTGAATTGTAAAAGCAAGAAAAGATGGCAAAAGATGAAAGTGTGCACATGCACGGCTCGAAACTGAAATTGGAATGGGAAACTTGTTATTTTTATTGATTTTTGGTTTTCAAAAACTTTTCTTTGGTTTTATAGTGCTAGTTTTTGGATTTTTTTGGGGGGTTGGTCTTTCATTTTCAAAAATAAAATCTTATTCTGCAAAAATGGTTTTGAAAACAAGATAGTTTGGGGTTTTGAGGTGGTACGAAGGATAACAATTATTCTGAAAGTGCCTAAGTTCTGGAGAATGGATCATCAGCTGCGAAAGAAATCTGATACAACACATCTTCTCCATTAACGAGCGTAGGACACCAGGTTGGTCTTTAATTTTTCTTTGTATTTATTTTGTTTCAAAGGTCTAGTGTGGAGATTTTATTTGGCATGCTTGATATCTGGTTTGTGTAGTGTCTACCTGAAGATTATGTATTTTTATTCTGTATATTCGATACCCCAATCCTCACTGTCTTTTGGATTCATCTAAGTAATCACTTTCGGTCTGTCGTGGGTTTTGTAGAGTTTCATTTCTTCTTGTCAGTCGATGTGTATATTATATCCTTCACTTTTGGTTTGTTTCGAGCCTTGCTTCGATTCTTTGGCAACAATGATTGTTTGTTGTGCATTTAAAATTCATTATGGCAGCCAACTTGAAGTGGGGAGATCGACTTATCAGCCTTACCAAATTGTGCCATATTGTGTCCTCCATTCTTTTATTATCTTTTTCTTCGGTCTACCAGGAGTCATTTTCCCCTCTCTGGTTATTGTTTTCACTTTTGCATTCCTTAAGTATTCAATTTATGTTCTTTCATCATATTCTTCAATATTCGTTGGTGTTCTTATTTGTAGATGTTTAATTTCAATATACCCAACATATGTTAGGGCACCCTCCCTTCTGTAACTTCGCCATTTGATTTAAGTGGTTTTTGTCTTATGGTTGGAATCAACATCTTCTAGTATTTGATGGACCTATAAAGTGTTTAAAATTTTTGATTGCATGTGTTAAGGGTCGGCTATGTTTTTTTCTGTTGTTTGGCCATGCTTAGCCGTGCACTTTCTCTTCTTCTTTTTGCATTACATTGGCTGGGTTCGATCTACATACTCTGGGTATTCTTTTTTTCATTGCAAATGTGATTTATGTGGAGAGGCATTTGATTTTATTACAGTAGGAGTTGTCTTTTTTTACTTTTCCCCTGCTTCATGTGTCTCACCTCCAGGGCACATTATTGTGCTGAACCTTCAACATTCGATTTGTTGTGCCTCCCTTTTATTCCAGCGCCTACCTTATATTTTATGAGTTTTGCATGTCACCGATTTGAATATGTGTGTGTGTGTTGGTTGTTTGTATGTATTACGATAAGTTTTTCGGCTGGCTATGTAGGATAGCCAAATACTTCATTATCAGCTGATTTAGTAAAGAGTTTCTAACATTATAGCAAGTTGTTATGTCTGATTTAATTATTTTTATCTTCCCATATATATGTGTGTGTGTGATGTATTGTCATTATAATTTCAATGGTAATTTGCATGTATAAGTGAAATTGGGAATTAGAATTAAGAGTAAGTTATGTGTGTAAAAATGGGATTTGGGTATTTCTAAAATATGACCCTAAAGTTTCTTTAATTACTTAAATGATTTCCTATTGAGTGTTAAATAGAGAAAAATTGGTTGTTAAAGGGTTCCTTATAGTTTTTCATTGAAGGTGTTAGAGGAATGAAATGATAATTGCAATGTTCTTTGAAAACTTATGTCTTTTGATGGGTTGGTGAAAATTAAAAGATATAATGTAATTGATTAATTAATGTTCCTTATGATTATGAACGTAGGATGTGTAGTGAGTTAGAAGGATGATTTAAATGTTTCCTTGTTAATGTGTCTCTGTTTGGAGTTCTTTTGCTTTGAGGCAATTATCTATGTTGAAATTTTGTGTTGGAGTCATTATGCCTTGTTTTGCCTCGATTGTGAATTCATGGGTGGTCGGCACTAGACTTATAGAGGTGGGGAAAGTATTTCTTATGTCGTTGATTTATGTATTGGTGATTTTGTGGTTTTTAGCCTTGTACTTGGAAGTATGTTATTTTGATGTTCTAGCGTGGGATGAAACTTGCCCCACTGGGTATATTTGCTTATTGGTTTTGATAGTTGTGCAGTGGCTTACTCATTGTGATTATGTGGTCTTTTGCTATTAGGGAGTGTGGCTTCACATAGGGGCCAGAACCCTAAATGGTATCTTGGGTAACTCATGTGGAAGTTGAGTTAAATAAGTGACAACCTACTAATTAGTTAGGGGGTCGGTAGTAAACACACTAACAAAAGATAATGGATGCCTTGCTCATGGCTCAAGCGCTCGTTTAGGTTTGAGATGAGACGAGAAGACCTGTAATGGAAAATCAACTACCTTCTCTTCAAGAAAGGTAAGTTGATTCTGCATGTGTAAGAATGGGGATCAGGGATCGATTGAGGTCACCAAGGTAACCCTGGATGGGGGTTGGGACCTAGGAAGATCTACATTGGGTAGCTCATATCGAGCCATGTGATGACACACTACCCTTTAGCAGCCCTGTATGTTTGTATTTTTCCCCTTGTTTTTCTTGTACCTCTAGAAGTGATTGTTCTTATGTTTATGTCTTGTTGCCTTTTGGATTGTGGATTCATGTCAACCTTGTACACTTGATTGTTTTTATGTTGTGGGTCCTTTTGTCATCTCCTAGCATGGGGGGTGGACCTTAGGGTCCACATGGTCGAGTGGAACATGCTATGCACCCATTGGGTTCCCCACTGATGATCGTGATGCTGCAGAGTTGTATCAGTTGCAGTGGTTTCTAAGCTTTCCAGTGTTGGTGACATTTTTGGTGTTATGTTCTACTTTCCTTTCTTATGTATCTCATGATGTAATTGTGGATTCCTTCCCATTGTTATAAGGGGAAATGGTTGTATTATGTATTGTTTATCCCATGTATGGGTATGGTGTTGTAATATTTTATTCGCATACATTGCACTTATGAAGTGTTGTATCTATGGAAATATTTATAATCATGCAACCTTTAGATTTGATGTGTATTCACATGACAAGTGTAATGGATGTATATTTTGACATTATCATGTGATCACGTATGTATGTATATGTATGGAATTATGCATGTATTTACATTGTTCATTTATTTTATATAATGGTTTTAAATGAATGCATGTGCATAGTTATCATCGTTATGGGTTTCATGTTAAGTTAGAAACATTGGCAACATAATGCATTCATGTCACCCCAGAGGACTAGTTAGGTGTTGTATATGCATGATTGCAATATTAGAGTTGTAATGATGGTTTACATTTCATGTTAGTTGTATTTTATTCTTTTAAAAAAAAAATATTATGCGGTTATTGTTAGATGTTTTGTTGTCCTTTGGGGTGTGTGTGGCGGGGCGTTACATCTACAAAAGAGAATGTGCATGAAAAACATGTCTATAATGCCCAAATAGGAAAAAATACTAGAAATACATATAGAACAACCAAAAATGAGTCATCCCATGCAAACAAAAAGTTTCCAGGAGCTAAGATGTCCAAGTAATTCATTAGAGTGTGAAAACACAAAAACTAAATAAAATGTACGTAGAGAGAAATCTAGAAAAATTGCATGGATGGTTGTGAAGAGTTCTAAAAGACCTTTCTAACACTGTTGGAATCATGAAAAATGAAAAAATAGGTCAAAATTTATGAGCTTGAGACTGAAAACAACACACCCTTTTATTCGCAAGTTGTTTCTCCTACATGCACTTCTTGGTTTCACACAGTTTCAATGTACTTATCTTGGCTCTCCCTTGTTAGCATTATGGGGGGGTTTCTACTATTCATGCTAATGCTTCCTTGGTTTTGCATCTAAGTGATCTATGTATCTAGTTCTTTTTCCTATGTACTTTCAAATTCAGTGTACATCAATGGCTGGTTACCCATGTGATGCAAGAGCATCCTAGGTGAAAAAGCAATGAACATCAACAACAAAAAAAATCAAATTTTAAATTTACATTTGTATTTCATGTTAGCAGTTAAATTCATGTTTGGATACTAATTCGAATAAGTTGAGAATAATTATATTTAACTAAATAAAATCATTTTGTTATGCAAGTTAGCAAGTGGAGATAGTGAAGGTGTAATTGCTTTTTTTTTTGAAAAATCTGAAAAGGCAAGTTTAGGCGTTGGGATTAGGAGTTACAAAATAGAATTAAAAATCATTTATTTATTTTTCTATTGTGGAAAAATCTCATTATGAGGAGGTGGTCATGATTTTTTCAAGGAGAGGAAAAAATCTAATTTTTTGGATTTTTGGTGAGGGATTTTGTTGCATTTTTTGGCATTCATTTGTTGCTACAGGTTTGGGGAAAAGAGAGAGCTTGGCATGGTATTCTAAAAGGGTGTTTTGAAGATTTCTTGTTGTATATTGAGAGGATTATGACAGCCATAAAAAAATTGAAGGCTCCATGGGTGAAGATTTAAGGTTCTGGGTGATTGATTGCATAAGAAAGGTGTAGATTTAGAGGTGCTTGTGAAGCACTTTTTTTTGTTTGTTGTAGTTTGTTTTGTGTTAATTTTCAAATTATTTATGGGGCATATGTTGCTTCCCATCAGTCATTTGATGACTGAAAATTAATATGTAGTCTGATTTATAGAATGAGAATACCTTTTGTTGCCAACTTTAAAGTAATTTCATGAGACTATGTTGCAGATATGAATGCATTGTGAGGTTGTTTGAGTTTTTTTTTTCAAAAATAGGGTTGTTGAGAACCCCCGTTGCATCATCATGTATTTCAGTGAGATGGATCATTTACCATATGGAAACTCTTACATTCTTGTTTCTGGAGGTTCTTCATTTTAGCAAGTTATATCAATCATCATTCAACAACAATCTACAGATTTTTTATGCTTCAGTGATGTTCTACATGTTCCTCTTCTTTTTGGAACATTATTTCAGTTGGGGGCTTCTTAGTCCTTCACCTTGATTTGGAGGTTTTTTCAATCCTTCATTCGCCTTTCTCTCTTTTGGAGAGGACTTTTTCCCATGTGGTTTTATCCTTTTCTCTAGTTGTGAAAGATTAGATTATTTGTACATGGGTACCTCACCAGAACTTGTTTATCGGGACCCATCATGCATTCTCTTTTTAGGGTTTTTATAGCCACTCCCTAATTTCATCTTAAGGGGGGTGTTAGAGTAATCATGCATTAACTAATTTAATTAATTATTAGTCAAATTTATTCTCATGCACTTAAGCTAAACTTAGGAGTTATTTTATGCTTTTATTAGTTAAGCTATTATTAGATCATTTTATCTCATTGCATGAGATGTTGACACTTGTCATGGTCTAATGCCTTTCTCATTTAGGGTTTTTCTCTCATAAGCACTCAACCCTTATTGTATTATCTCTCTTCTCTCAACCTTCCATACCATTTTGATTGTCTCTTGCATTCTATAGTTTTTTCTTGTTGAAGAATATAGAAAATTCTTTGTTTGCAAATCTCTTGCGTGGAAGGTGTCTTTGTTCATTGTTTGATCTTGTGGCTCGAGTTTTTCACAATTCTAACAATTATAAGGGAATAAAATCATTTTTTCATAAATCTAGGCTAATTAAACAAATTCATATAATCAAACATAAGCTAGCCTAGATTTTAAAATTAAATGAGAAGGATAGATACAATTAGCTCTAAATTTGAGATAGAATATGGAATATAAAGATATACAAAATCAATTCAATAATTTCCAAAAAATGGTCCTCTAAATGTTTTTAATATCTCAAAACCATAACATACTTAGAATTTAATGTAGCCCAATCTCAAGTGATGTGGATTTGTTCTTTGATGTACAAATCTGATCTAGTAGACAATAGACTTCTACAACTTAATTCATTCAATTTGAGCTAATATTTAGAAATACCTTTGGAAAAATGCCAAATCACTAGGATCAAATTCTCTTGGGTCAACTCCCCTGATGGGCCAATTTTATAACCTTGGATGAACATTCAAAAATAGTAGACACAAGAATGCATATGGCCTATATACAAATTTTAATGCAATAGATCTTTTAAGCTTTAAATCCAAATGTTCCTAGAATGATTTCTTCTTGACAATAAGATGTTCCTTGTTATTCTTGGATGTGTTTAATTGCACCAATGGATGTATTTAAATACCATGACAATAATAAGTCACACAATTTTGTACCAAGTCAACTCATAATAATCATTGAAAAGGCAAGAGAGTTTGAGAATTTAATTTTTTAATTTTAGATCAAATCTTGAATCTCTCGAGATTGAATTCTAGCATTACAAGATTGACTCATGATACTAAAATGTAAATCTTAAATTACAAACACGTGTATTTAAAATTTTGAGATAATTAAATAAATGTTTGAATATATATATAAATAATATTACAATAAAATTAAATATATAAAAATAAAATAAATTTAACAAATAAAAATCTAAATATTAATCAAACTTAACATAAAATTATACCACCTATCAATATAAAATTATATTAAATTTTAAATTTTATAAAATATTATTATAAACTAAAAAGTATTATAACTAAAAATATTAAACTTCAAACACAGAATAAAAAAACCATAATCTTAGCCTAGTAAATTGGCCATCCTCTATGATATTCAACAAGCATAAAGTTATTTTTTCACAACTTCAAAATTAGGATCCTAATACACCATGACATGGACTTACTCAAATATCATTATAAAGTTAGGTACATTACTCATTGATAATACACCTTAAAATAATCTAAAAATGCTAAAATAATTGATGCAAATTTGATCTTCAAAGAATTCAAACATTCAAATTAAAAAAATTGAACTCCTCAAAAAAGAATTAAGAAAAGAATAAACTCTAGCATTGTAAACATACCACAAGAAAAACTATAAAATATATAGCTTAAAAAAATTCTACTTCTAAATTAATTTTGTTCAAATTAGATTCTACTTTACTTCAAGAAAAACTCTAAAATTTTAAGTTACAAGTTAAAGTAGCTCCAATATATAAATAAAATCTTAAAACATAGTTTGTTGAGATATTGATGAAAACTACAAAAGACTACTTAAGCAACAAGTTTTACATTAAATTGTTCATGCCACCAAGATCACTAATCCATCCTTAAGATTTTGGTTTTCATACCATTAAAAAATGACATGAGGTTATCTAAGAGTCACACATGAATTTAGACTTCTTAAATCAAAATTGCCCTTAAAATGAATGGGGTTCCTTCATTAAATAAAATTGGCCAGAAACTCCATCAGGCAAAAATAGAGCTAACCTTACACAATTCTCTGCTCCTTGAGAAGGACTTATTCCTATTAGGTGATTTGTCATGTCAGTTTGAACTACACCCGGATGTACATTGTTCACATAAATCCTCTTCTCTTCACTAACTGATAATTTTTGGACTAGCAAGCGAGTGTATAAGTTCAAAGCAAGCTTTGACACACAGTATTGAGGATTTAATATTGGCCAACCCTTTTCTTCCAATTGACCATTTTTCATGTCATCTAAAAATCCTTCAATCATCTTATCAATGAACTCCTCTGATACCTTTGAAACATCTGAAATCTCCATTCTAAGAGAATCATTCCTTAGCCACTGTAATTAACAAAAGAAAATCAAAACAAAACAAAGCTTTATAATGTATTATAGATTTAAAACATTTTAAGAGATGGTCATGTTCTTTGTTGGCCTTTCACTATTTACTTTGTTTTCTCCTTGCATCAGGTGTAATGGTTTATCATTGCATTATGCATTTTATGTTCTTTACTATTCTTCATTGTCGTAGATTTCTTTTCCCACTTCTTTATGTGGGTTTGACCCTTTCGATTCAAAACTTCAATAAAAAAATATTTATAATAATAAAAAAACAAGATAAAACTCAAATTATCAATATATAAAAAAGTTGAAAATAGTAATAAGATAATTATACCTGTACCAATCCGCCCTCTGAGGACACATTGACAATGCGAGCTCCAACAAGAGTTTTTTGGAACAATGGTAGTAATGCTTCAGTGATTCTTTTTGTTCCATAGTAATTTATCTCCAAGCAATTTTTTGACATTTCATAGCTGGTTACAAATACTTTGGAAAAACCAGGATGGTTCTAGAAAACCAAAAAAGGAACATATTAATTTATTGACTAGTGAAGTATACTAAAAAAAAAATGAATTGTGATTTTAACTTCTTACAAATGATACGCTTGAAGGGTCTATATCTTTTGCGACATTCATTACAACATCCATGTCAATGGTGGAACCCATTACAGCGGCATTATTAACCTACACAAATCAAACAAAAAATAATATTAAACAAAGGTGAATGTAGCACATCACATTCAAAGTAGAAACTTTGTTAGAGAAAACTTTAATTCTTTCCTATTCTATTAAAACCAAATGGAAGTCTATTAGAGTTACACTTGAAACAATGAAATGAAGTAGATTTACACACTTCTTAATGAGTAAATCAAAATGTTCGTTATTAGATAAATATTTTTGGATGGAATTATAAATTTGAAGGAAATTTGAAAAAAATTGAAATCTTAAATATCAAAATAAACTATAAACAATTATAAATAAAGAAAGAAAGAATTTTCCATATAAAATTAAATATTAAAAAATTCATAATGTTCAAAACACTATTCACAAAAGATCCATACAAATAATAGGGCTACGTGAAAGCAACCATCAAACCTAAATAGTCATAGAAAACCAAAATATTAAAGAAATAAATGACTATTTATCCTTCACAATTAATACTTCTATTCTACTTTAGATGTTAGATAATGTTATGTAATACTATTTAGGGAAAATCAATCCATTTGTCTAATAAATAACAAGAACAAATTTTCTCACGACTTCAAGAAAGTGATTGTTTAACTCCAATGAAGATGGGTGATATACACATAATTTAAAGTTATAGAACCAACCTCAAAAAATTGAACTCTAGATGAAGGGACCCAATTGCTCAAACATGTGCCTTAATCACACTAGCACTTTGCTCCAAACATACATATTTGAAAATTGATTTGGTACACTACTTTATGCTTCTTTCTTTTTCTCTATAAAAAACTAGATTCCCCAAAGTACCCAAAATGTCCGCTATTGTCTTGTCAACTAACCCTATGGGCAATAGTTTTTGTATCCTTTTATGTCTCATCTATGTGGGGTTTGTTGCAACTCTTCAACTCAATTGTCACACCACCATTTTTTAAGATTTATAACACCTCTTTCTTCATAAAGAAGAAGAAACTAATAACCTTCACTTGAGATCATATTAATTTTTATTTTCTTATACATCATTTATGTCAATTATTAAAAATCATATTAGATCAATAAAAATAGAACAAATATCTATCATTTTTTGGTTTGGGTAAGGTGTAAAATTATTATTGATTATTTGACCACTAAACTAAATGATGTTTAAGGAGAATGCACCAATCTACAATAAGATTATCAACTTTATGATGTACATGGTAACAAGCTCAAAGGATCATGCATGTCACTTTAGTCACCCTTCAACTGATTTAATTGATTAGAAAGGTAGTGAAGGATACAAAGTTTTTAAATTTCATCTCCCTAGTGATATACTAGATAAATTATAGCTAAACGCAAAAAGAGAGTGTTATTGTCTTTTCAAAAGGGTACTCGATGCACTATCACTTTTACAATTATCCAAACTCAATGGGGAAAATAGGGGTTGGAATCTAGAGTCCATTAGGGGGTTGGAGAGGGGGTATGTTTATCACAAGTCTAATGCCCCTACATGCCCAAGTAATGTTACCTTATTGAACTTTGAATTTCACCTTCAGGTAACGTCTTAGTTTCTTGTTATCCCATGTGGGTGGACTTCTTGTTCCTCATTCTTGCTATTAGACTATTTCTCAAAGAGATATTTAGACAATTGTTTAGGGTTGTTTGATGCAAAGATAAAGTGGAAATTTTATTAGCTTGCATTTTTCATGTGTTCAATCATGAGCATGCATCAAAATCAATCTCGCCCTTCCTCTGTGCCTAAATCCATTACTCTTTGGCCCCAAATTTGAAGTCACTAAACCTATGGTTTTCTTAAACAAAAAAATGGTTGTTTTGTTGTAGAAGAGAGGGATAACTCATCTAAGACTACATTATTTTAAATCCTAAAGATGACTCATCCAAAAAATAAGAGAATTATAGATTCAAATGTACAACACCCAAACCAACAACAAACCTCCATGATTTCCAAGTCAAATATTAACTCACCAAGATAAAATATTTTACCTAAATAGTCAACATTTCAAAACATATAGTTGACTAAAACTAGAATAATAATAGTTGAATCACACTTTAATTTGGGCCCCAATGTCCCAAAATGGTCCCACACAACCAACACTTTTAAATAACTTTAGTAACTCAATCATGTCAACCATCTCTCTATTATTCTTGTTGGCTCAATCTACCACACTCTTTCTTTGAATGAAACCTTTGAAAAGATGACACCATTAATGATGGTTGGATAATTCTCTAAAAATTGAAAGTACTAGTTTCCTCTTCAATAAATTCATAATACACTTCATTTTGAGATTGTTCCCTTAAAAACATAGATAAATATGAGGAAACATGTGATCCAAGTGACCTACATGTTAAACCCCCTATTGTCATTCAACAACAATTTTATTCCCTTTTTGGAGATTCCTAAATCTCTATCAATTCCCCTAAAAGCTAAATGATCTCCTTAAAAATATTGCTTCTAGTCTTGACCATTAAAGCAAAGGACTTTGTTCCATCCTCTTAATGAAGTACACAATAATTTTTTGAAATGTATAGGGAATCTCAATTCATTTCCACAAGTATTAGTTCAAGTAGCAATTTTCTAATTGGAAAATTGATGTCACTTCCTCTAAGATATCAAATCCAAATCCAATCCAAGTGACCTAAATATGAAACCCCTTTTCACTCACCAACAATTATATTATCTTGTTGGAGATGACTATATCTCTATCAATGCCTCAAGTAGTTGAATTATCTCCTTAAACAACTTGCTTCTAACAATGATTGTTGAAGTATGGGAATTTGTTTCATCCTCTCAATGAAGTGCAAAATACTTTCTTGTAATATACCGGGCATCCTCATTCTTGTCCAAGACTATTTGGTTAAGTAGAAAATTTATAATTGGCAGCTTGATGCATCTTTCTCTAAGATATCAAATTTATAGGAGCTAAAATTGAATTCTCAAAACTATTATGAAAGAAGCATAAGACTCAAATTCTTCTCACCTTGACAATAGCGAGAGTGTTTTTGATAAATTAAGTTGCATATATAGGGTGCAATACCCTTTACACATGAATCCCAAAGGTCTAAAAAGAGACCAAGACCAAAGTTACAACATTAAGCCGAGACCAGAAACAACAAAAGAAACCAAAAACACACAAACACAACGAACCGATAGCAAAGAAAGACCCACCCAGCCAAAACACAGACCCAGCCACTACTCAGCTAGTCCCTCCCACTTCTCAATGAGAAGATTCAAGAAATAATCACCAACCCATTTAGGTTCCTCACCCTCAGTCTTCTTCTCCACTTCCTCTTTGAGTACCTCAGAGAGAGTGACAACGGACCTGTGGATGATTTTTATCATGAAGCGCATCAACCAAGTAAAATTTTGTTCAAGTTTGTCCACCCAACCTAGTAGTTTGTTGAAATCCTCATCCTTACCATTTTCCCCCTTAATTTAGCCTCCTCCTCCCCAACCATATGGTCTGAAGACCAGGTGGTAGAATCATATTTTATCATTTTTTCAATTCTGAGAAGTGAATGGGGCCTTCGACAAACTCCTCCAATTCCTCAACGGTATCCTACCGCTTACATGTCATTTTGCCATTGGTCTGCTCTAAGTTGCTAGATATCTTGTCAACAAGCACCTCTTTCTTGTTTTTGGCCAACCTGTGAGACCTTCTAACATTGGTTTGCTTCATCCCGATATCCACACTTGCCGCCACCACAAGTATCACCTTTAGAATCTTTGTCCATAGGGCTCCCTCTCTCATTGTTCGCGATTGACATCTCCACATGACACAAGGTGTCCTTTTTTCCCTTGGTCTTGGACATCGATTTTTTGTCCTTCTTCACGAGGGTTATTTTTAACTCATAGAGCCTGGCTGCTACCTTTGACTAGGCTAAACCCACACCCCCCTTCTTCTTGGTACAACTATGTGATTTAAGGGAAAGTTCAATCATGAAAAATCCCATTATATCCCTTGATCATTCATAGTGTGATTTAAGGCATGTCATCAAAATGGCGATTGACTTTAGTACTCCCATTCTAGAGGAATAACTTATTAGATCCTTTCCAATAGGGTAACTATAGTTGTACATAATCTTTAACTAGTCATTATTACTTTTTTTCATACTTTCCAACTAGTCAAAAACTAATTTTCATCTATTTATTATCTTATTATTGACAAAGTAAAATAAAAAATAGACAAAATATCATTTATCTCAAAGGCTATTACATTGAAAATTTGAGTACTTATTACAACCTACATAGAGATTAAGAAAAAAATAACAATGACATTTTATAATACAATTCAAAAATGAAGTATCCCAATTATCTCCAATATTTATTATCAATATCATGGTGATGTGACTCATGAGATGCTACATCACCATTTAAATACTATACTACTTATTAGTGTCTCTTATATGTTACAACTCACAAGTGTCTACCACATTTATAATCTACCCACTCTTATTTTTTGAACTGATATAAAAATTTATGTTATGCTAACATCTTTTATTATTATATTTACTATAAATATTATGTGAATAATTACTATCTAGTATTTAAACATTTAATAATATTTATATAGCATACATTAATAATATTCAGTTTATAAACCTTAATTCATAAATGTTACATAATTAAATAATATGTAACTATTATTGTGGATAAGGGTATACTCTACAAATTTGGTTATTTTGACAATACCATAATTAAAGTCTTAGAAAAATATATGAATGGCCACATGTATTTATTTTCCTAGTTTTTAATGAACAAACTTTTTTTACCAAACATAAGAGTCTAGCTTTAACACACATTGAAAAATAAGTAGATTTGTTTTTAAAATATTTGCACACTATTTTAATGTCCTTATTTCAAACAAAATAGTGTGGATATATAAAAAAAGGTTACGCATTATGAAACAATATTAATCATTATCAGATATTTTGGTGCATGAAAGTATCTCAAGGGCTGCTAGGGGTCTTATTTAATCTTTGGTTGTTATTATATTCATTGTAAATGATTGTGTCCAAACATTTCATGGGGTCTTCATATTTATAGCAGATGGTTGTGGCCAAACATTTCATAGGGTCTTCATATTTAAATTCTTCAACTTTGTTTGGTTGATGTAACATATATCTTTTTTAAAAGAGGGGTAAAAATTTATTCAAACCAAAATAAAGCAATACAAAGCTAGGGCATTACACACCCTTGTCAATCTCCACTAAGTGGTCCAAATTTTGAGAGAAATTGATGTAGAGCAAGGAGGGAGAAAATAAATCAATTCAAAACTAACTCAAACAAATCAAACTTTCAAACTTGGAACCTTAGTTTCATGGGTTTCTTTTAAAATTTCACCATTCTCCTTGTAGCATTCCAAACAAGCTTTTCCTAACACAATCTCCAGACCAATTCTCAAACCCAAAAACCAATCACCATTCCAAATACCCTTTTGGGAGTTTCAAAACATGTCAAAATTGCAGGTATGGTTTCTTTGGAAGATACCCTTCAAAATTATGTTGCTATGCTACTCTTTAGGCCTAATTAAGCTTGTTTGATGCTAGGTTTGTATCAAAAAGTCATCACCAGGCTTCAAATCCCATTCCAAGGCTTCCAAAACATCAATTAGGGTCTGCACACTCATCCCCAATCATTCCAAAAAACTTTTCAAGGGCTTTCCTATAAACATCAACTCCTATGCAACTTTTGTACTAAAAAACATGAAGGTTTTCAACTAGGGCATCACCAAATATTTATCAATTTGCCTCCCCTACTCCTGCAAACCACATGAAAGAAAAACCTACACCTAAATTTACCATTCCACCAAGTAGAGCTTTTTCTATGGGGTGGAATGGCTCACAAATCCATTTTCTTCAATCAAACCCTCAAAATCAGCGTTTCAAGGCAATTTTTTTTAAAAGTACTTTAAGTCCCTCAAATCTTGATGAAAACAGATGAAATAAAATGAAAATGACAGGTGATTCACTCCTCCATCAATTCTAACTCATAATTTTTCTCTTATAGGCAGTACAAGGCCATACTAAGGTCTATAGCAGCAAATTTGGCCTTTTCAATGCAGAAAACAAAGCTTTTATTGAATTTCAATCTTCAAATCAACTCCCAAAACATTGCTTCGACCCTTACATGGTGTATTTAAGCATTACACATCAAAAACCAACCAAAACAAATGACTCTAACAACCTTTTAAACTTCTTGACCGTTTAACTTCCCTTTTACATCAAAAAGCAAAAGTTGCTAGGCAACTTTTTTTACAATTTTTGCAACTTTACCAAATTGGCTCAAAATGACTCCCAAACCACTACAAACAACCTAAATTGACTCCAAAAGCATAACAAGTGGTCTTTAAGACCTTCTTATAAACAAAAAGACCTAACATCTAACTATTTCCCTCATTTTCACCTTAAAAGCTATGGTGTCCTACACCACAAATCCAGGGGTAATTGACCCCTTTCCACAATATCCCAATTTTGCAAATGATCAGAAGCCCATTTAGCCAAACAATCCACAACCCCATTCCATTCTCTAGGAATGTGACAGAAATTTATTGATTCCAAGGAACCACACAAATTAAGAATCTATTTTATAATTACAGCCAAATGCCAACTGACATCCTTCAATTGTTGCCTCTTCAGCAAAGTCACCACCACCTAAGAATTAGATTCACAAATGATCTATCTCCACCCAAGAGCGCAACTAGGCTCCACAACACATAAAATGTCAAGATCCTCCATCACATTATTAGTATACCAACCCTTATAAATAGAAAAGATAAACTCAACAATCCTAGAACTATTATGCCCAACACTGCCAATTTCTTTTTCATTGAAAGGGCATGCTTCAAGGGGCCACTTTCCATATCATCAACATTTCATATGGAATTTGTGGTCATCAAATATTTAAGCTAACACGTTTTTTGTTGTAGGTAAATAGTGTTTAAGCAAGCATTTAATAATTTTTGAATAAGCTTGATTTTCTAGTCACAATCATAAGTACCTCCTAGCAAGTGACATCGAGGTGGCTCGTGGAAAATATTTCAGGTAGGCTATGAGATTACAAGTGATTTTATTTATTCGCATTCCTTGTTTGGGAATTTGTTGTAATGAGTGGGGCATACTTCTTTATAATGTTTTTCTTTCTGTCTTTGTCTACCATTTCTAGATGCTTTGGTTGGCTTTGTTTGTGGCTGGTGTGGGTGGCATAGTGTTCTTGTTTGTCTAGGTGTTGTGGTGTAATCTATGCAGGGCTAATAAGGAATATTGTCCATGGAACTTTAGGGTTCCTTTAAGTTTTTGTGAATGGGAGAGACCCTTCATAGGTTTCATCTCACATGAATGTCTTGCAGAGATCTTCATTGTTGATTGCCCTAGTGCTGAAGATTGTATCCGCACCATAGTAGGAGTTGAGGTAATTGACCCACAAGAAAGGAGGATGATCTTCCCCCTCTCAAGTATTATCAATATTCATCTTGAATATCCTTGACCTTTTACAATCATTTGATTTAGTGTTTCATATTACAACTGAGGTAGTCAAGGAGCATTTCATACCTAGTGATTCTCTACTAAGGGGTATTCAATAATATGATCTATTCAAGGGAAAAGGGTTCATAGGGGGTATTTTCCCAACAAAAAAATTGAAACAAAGAAGGGATTTTGTAATGTTGTATGAATTAAAAAAATGCTTGAATGTGACAGGGTGTTATTTTATGCTATTTAGCAAAATGCAAGTGAAATGTGCATTGATATGGCTTCCAAATTTTTAAAAAAAGTAGTTTTCTATCTCATTTTTGTTGTCACGTGTTGAACACCCAAATTCAGTTGTTGCTCTATTTCCAATGTTGCCGCCAATGGTGCAAGTTGTTTCATTCCAAAATGAACAATAGGGGAAAATTGTGTTGGTTTTTCCTATATGGAAGAATATTTTTTATCTTCACAGTTAGAAACATCATGCTTCTTATGGGCTCCAAAGAGAATTTTATGGTGCTCAATTGCTTTTCCCGCTTTTCTATTATATGTTGCTTACTTTTTGTTAGCTTTGGGGCCTAGTTTTGGCTCATTTTGAAAAAGGTCCTATATGTAAATTCTATAATATCTGCTAAAATCTTTTCCATTTTTTGTCATGTTGGCATGTGTTTCCATGTAATTCCAATATTTATATAATATATAGGCTATATGTCTTTTTCTTAAAAAAAATATTAATTTAAATTATAATTAATGTAAATTAAAAATTAATAATAAATAAAATATACAACAAAAAATTATGAAAATATGCATGCACTAGATATTAGTGTTACAATCTATGTTTAAGAAATTATAAATTTAAATTGTTTATAATATATTTGTATGTTATGAAATATATACCACTTATTAAAAATACTATAAAGTATAAAGATTAATTACTAAGAAATTCTTAAAAAATGAAATAAATTATTTTAAATTTTTTTCAAATATATATATTTAGAATCTATATAAAATTTCAAAAATCTCTACTTCACATCATCTTTAATTTCTTAATAGTTTGCTTGCTATATAAGTGACAAAAAGTGAAGATTTGGTTTAAAATATTGATTTCAATATCTCAATTAGACTAAAAAATGTGGCAAACTATTGTTAGATCACCCAATATTAAATGCTTATACAAAATTTTAAAAATAATAGAAAAGAGAATGGCTTGAGATCTTGATTAAAACATGTAAAGTTACCTTAACGGACTAGTTAATGTCTAAGGTTTAATCATTTTTAGAAATTCATGGATTGCCGAGAAAAACATTGTTTATAGATTTAGATGAAGAAAATTAATCTTTACATAATTTGGTGGAGTCTCATATTTATTTCATTCTTTTTATTTATTTATTTGCGCACTCGTATGGGTATCAATTTTCATTATTTAGGCACCAATGATATCATGTTCAAGTTCCTTTGAGAAAAAATATGAGATCTCCCATTTCAATACATTTGGAGATGAAGAAAATTTCTCCCATTTTTATTTGGATTAAATAAAACAAGAGATAACACATAATAGATTACGTATGTATGCATGCATAGTTGATACACCATCAAGCAAACTAGTCAAAATATATAATCACCACTAAATATTATTATTGTAAGACATTCTCATGTCAAGACATAACAATGAGTATAAAACATGAAATTATTGTAGGTAGAAAAACATAAATTGAAAGTTGTAACCATCTCATATCAAAAGTAGAATACACAACAATGCTAAATAAATATTGGACTAATAATAGAGAAGATCCATAGCATCAATACAAATAACAATCATTCATCCCTTTGTATATTGCATACATAGAGCTACTAAATAGAAATAGGTCGTCACATAATAGTGCATCCACTTTTTAGCCTTACTAGAATACTCAATTTTAGCACTTTTTAATTTGTTTCAATTATTGAGAATAATGATCAAGAATTTAAGGATGATGTAAACTAATAAGTTGTGGAATTTTCTATGTAGATTGAAACTATGATTTATTTTTTTAAATAATTATTTTTATAACTTTATATTTTATTTTTATTATTATTTTTTATTGAGTGGTATTATTCCATAATGCATAACTTTCACTAATAAAAAATTTCATGAATTATTGGAGTTAGATCTTTAATTCCCATGTCTAATGCATGGATATTTTTGAGATTTTTTTATTAAATAATTATTTAATAGTAATCTTTGAATTAGTACTAACAAAAAATTCAAACCTATATTATTTGTAACATGTTTCTCTTAGTCTATCATGGCTTGAAGATGGCTCAATAGCAAGGTTATGAGAAGGTTTGGATTGAGGGAGACTCTCTTAATATTATCAACAATCTGAAGAAGTCTTTTGTCCCTTCATGGAGTGTTGAATCCATTATCATGGATGCTATTGAAATCCTAAATTCCTTTGATGAATGTTACATCTCTCATATTCTTAGGGAAGGGAATGGATTAGCTGATGTTTTTGCTAACCTTGGCGTTAGTGGTTCTAGGGTGTGGGATGTGGACGACCCCCTCCCCATTGAGGCTATTGCTTGTTTAAATCATGATTATCAAAATTGCTAACTCGTATGGTGGCCTCATTATGTTTTGGGCTTGCATGACTATAATCACATGGCAGTTAATTGTTTGGAGTGATGGTGAGTTGGATCTTGATCAGGTTGGTCGTACCTTGAGTGTTCTTTGTATGGGGCGATGTCCTGGGATCATTATTTCTCTCTGCCATAATGTCGTTGCCAACGGACTATGGGAATTTTTTGGCTCTCCTTCTCGAGGCTTCTCTTACTCATTTGCAAATTTCTCAAGCTTCTAAGTTTTGCTAATTTCGAGGCCATGGGAGGCGACAGAAATAAAGCAGAGCCTTTCTCCTATGATACTGTTAAGAAAAAGGAGGTGTGGCGTATACTGCAGAAAGGTGGGCTTACACCATATTTAGAGAGGCTACATGGAAATAACCCGCAAGCCACAACCTTGTTTGCCAAAGGTTAGAATAACAGGGTTTTGAAATTGGGTGGCACAAAATTTGATGTGAATGAGGATTCCATTGCAAAGATCACAGGTCTCTCTATGGAAGGCAAGAAGGTTTACAGAGAAGAAATAATCTAAGGCGGCCATGTAGATTTTCTTCAAAGGGAATGAAGAACAAGAGCTTAATTAGGCCAAGAGTGGTGGGTACCAGCGTATTTCGATCGAACTTCTTTGGGGGGATGTTGTTGGGGAATTAATGAGGTACATTACTCTTGAAGGTCGATTTTCTATGGTTAATTCTTATCATTTTGTTCTCTTGAATCATTTTCACCATAAGAAGAAAATTTCCTTTCCATTTTACCTATTGGTTTCTCTGGAGTATGGTCTGAAGGATCATAAAAGGAACCATAAGAATCCGGTGTTGCATGTTGGTCTTATTCTGCTAATTTTGGATTATGCTAAAGCTTTTGGGGTCTCTAAACTGCATGATATCTCTCCTAAGGGTAAGCAACAGAAGTTGATTGTGGAATATGAAATTGTTTGAGAAGATGAGCCTGTGAGTGTGAAAAGGAAAAAGAAGAAAAAAGTCATGGAGGAGTCTGATACGGAGGAGGATGAGGATTATGTCTCAGATTCTCAGGCCTCCATGGAAGTGATCTCACAACCTCCTGCTATGGGAAAGCCTGGTAAAGGGGATTCAGTTCCTAACCAAAAGGATTATGAGACCTGTAGTGAGGAAGAGGCTGCTATTCAAAACTGAGTAAAACTAAGTTTGTTGCTCCTTCTACTATCTTGAAGGATAGGATTGAAATTATTGAAGATGTGTCTTCGTAGTCCCCTATTTTGGGGACCAAGAGAAAGAAGGGTAGTAATAATAAAGTGGCTATTAGGTCTACTAGCCAGGTGATGGAGATGCAAGCTACTTCTCCCATGAAGTTGGATGGTGGGAAAGATGCTTTGGATTCTCCAAGTGTGGACTTGGAGATGCAGAATAGAAGGAGGTCTATTGTCGAGGACATTGCTAACTCTATTCACAAGATTCAAATGTCGATGGTTGGACGAAAAGGTAAGGAGGTTTGTGTTAGCCAGGATAAGGTTAGTTCTTCCGAGGAGGGTGATGTTGAGGTTAAGGATGTTTTTATCGGACCGTGAGGATGTGCCTAATGTTTTTGGGATGGCTAATGAGGGATCCATTTCTTTGTTTAAATCGTTTAAATTGTTTAAATGGGTTTTTCACGAGCTCAACATGACTAATGTTAGGGTAAGGGGTGCGGTAAGTAAAGTGGGTGAATCTTCGGTTCAGAATCAAGTTGATGAGTTGTTTGATTCCTTGAAGATTATTGTTGAGGAAACGTTGAAGATGAAGCAGATGTTTGAAAAAAAAATTATAACCCTCGAAGATCAAATGGAAAGGATTTGTGCAAAATTAGAGAAGGTCAGGGATGGGACTAAATATGTTGTGAAGTTTGAGTCTAAGGGCATTTATACTACTATTGGAATGGCCATGAAATGAATGGAGGTTGCTCCTGGTGAGGAAGCTGGTGCTAGTGAAAGGAAAGTGGAGGAGGAGGTTTATGCTGACAAGGTTGTTGGGTCACAAAATGTTTTGATTAGTGAGGTAAATGTGGTTGGGCCCGGTGCTAGAACACGTAATAAGACCAAGATGTAGGTTGGGGTCCTTGCTAAAGATATGTCTAAAGTCATGGATGATTATCAGAAGACTATGGAGAGCAACATGGAAGCTGCAGATATCGTGAAGAATATGTAGTGTTGTTGTTTTTATCCCTCCTTTTTGGTTGTTGTCATGTTGATGGTTTGTTGTGTTTTGGTTGTTGTTTGCTCTGTTTAGTTATCTTTCACTTCAACTGCTCTTTTTTGTAAAGGGTTTTGAGGCCCCTTCAAAACTTGTTTACCTCTAATCAAAAACATGTTTCTCTTAGTATATTTGTAAAAAAAATGGTCTTATTAAATAAGGATATCTATGTGGAGTGGAGTGTATTTTTTGAGATTTTAACAATGTTATATTTTCTAGTGTCTTACATAGAGGTCCTTACTTTTTTGTAATGGATCTACAATCATTAGAAAATTAAAAAATAGTATAGTAAAGAAAACATAATATATATTATGAGTTTTATAAAACTAATGTACTAAGGAATACATACTTATAAAATTAAAAAATTTAAATGACTTTATTTGATACCCTAAATGGTGAAGCAAAATTATTATTTTGTCAGTATTTTGATTGGTGTAGAGGAGACACCATCAAGGGTTTGATCTAAGCCTAGGGGTTTTATCCAAGGGGGTTTAATCTAACCCCCTTCAATAAAACCCCTTGAGACTTAAATCATTTTTTTAAATACGATTTCGGATAAAAATTAAAATGCCCCATAAGCATGACACTATTGTGGGATCAACCAAATGAATAAAGATAAACTAGAAATACATAAGGAAAACCTCAATAACACCAAAATAAAGCTAGAGAAAATATATATAGAGAAAATTATCATTCAAATTCATCAATCAACTCCCAAACAATTATTTCCAGTTTATTTTTTCCCTTCAAACACTTGGAGTTGTGATTATAGATTGTGTACAAGCCCTTCCAAATCAATTTTGGCCGACAATTATTTTTGAAGCACAATGGATAGGTTAGCAATATAAAGAGAAAAAATAGCACAAAATTTGATTTTCAATCTAAAAGGAAGAGATTGTATTGGAGAAAATTGTCAAGCAATGAAATTAAAGTTTGAATTTGGTGATCGCACAATAGTGTGTCCCACTTTTTGGCCAAAGTGGTACATTGAAATCGATATTTTTAACAAAAAAATCAGTTTCTTTAACACCTATAGCAATTAGATTTTTAAGAATTTGAACATGATATGAACTAGTGATTTTTGAGATTTGGTGTAGATTTTAATTTTTATTTATTCAAGAAAAAAATGTGATTTTTCATGTAATTTTTGATAACTTATTTTTTATAGTTAACAATATTTTTTAAAAGTGATGTTTATACCATACAATATAACTTTTTCAATAGAAGACATAAAATTATAAATTTTTAAACATAGATTCATAAGACCAATATCTAGTGCACAAATATATTTTCATAATTGTTTGTTGCATATTTTTTTAATTAATTTTTGAAGTGAGATTAATTATAGTTTCAACATAGGTTTATACCATATAACATAGAAAAATTATATGTATAATTAACCTTTTTTGTTGAATAAGAACATCAATACCTACTGTATAGATATTTTTAGAATTTTAAAATCTATTTTATTATTTTCCCATGTGTATGGAATAGAGACCTTGATGATCACTACAAAATCTATGTTCACTAAAAAAATAGTAAATGTATCTAAAATTATACTTTTTAGAAACCTTACTTTGAGGGCTACAATCGTATAAATTGTCCTTATAATTCATTTCAATTGTTGGTCCAACCCAAGGTTGAAAATATAAAGTTTTGAGGAAAATACTGACTAAGGTGGAAAGATCATTTCTAGGACCTTCTAAGGACCTTCAAACAAAGGTATGTCCTTTCCACACAAAAAAAAAAAAACTTCAAATAAAGGTAATTTCTATAAATGAAAAAAAGGAACCCTCAAACAAAGGTTCCTTTTTTCCATTTATGAAAATCACCTTTATTTGAATGCATTTTTATATTTTATACCTTTGAACAAAGGTTCATGTTCATTCAGAGGTGATTTTTAACTCATTTTTGAATGAATGAACTATCATTTGAAGAAATACCTTCAAATGAAGGTTTTTTCTTCTTTTCAACCCCATTTGAATTGAAAAATATAATGTCCCAAGTTTTGGACTGGCTATTGTGCGTTTACCCAATTTTATAATCATATTTTGTAGCTATGGCTAAGAATATTGTGGAAAGGAGAAACACCAAAAATGTGTTAGGATTAAGATGCCACCCATCTTGTAAATCCTATTTCATGGTTCCAACATCCTTGTAAAGTGTTTCTAGGCACTTAGGGTGTATTGGCAAAATATTTTATAATATTAATTCTCACCATTGTTTGTAATATACTCATAAGGGGTGATGGGTCCACTAGTAGTGGTAAAGGTGGGTTGTGGACATAAATATTTAATATTGTTTTCCCCACATGTGGACACCTATAAAGGGATAATAAAAGATAAAGGAAATGATAAATAAGTGAATGTTGGGATTCTCCAAGTGGGTTCTTCAAAAGAGGCAACAGGTGTCACTTGGTTTTCCATTATTTATTATATTTAATGTAATGTTTATCTCTCATGGTTGGGCACCCAAGTTGAAGGGAAATTATTGGAGCCAAAATTAATGTCCTTTCACATTTCGAGGAGGTAATTTCCAAAGGTTGGGAGCATTTGGAATGAAGGGTCATCTTTGGGCACCATGTTTGGTGCATTAGATGTCTCCACAAGTCTATAAATTTAGCCTCTTGGGTGTAGAAATTTATAGCAACAATTGTTCATGTAGTGTTACTCTGTAGGAACAAGGACAGGTTGAGGCATAAGGAGGTTGTTCATAGGTGCATAGGTGCTGCCATGGTGGAGGGAAAAAAGGAGAATGGAAGTGGTTGTATTGTAATCTCATCTATTTAATGATAATACATACTTGACCTCTCTTCTTGGTGGAATTTTTCCTACAAGAGTTTCTCTACGTAAATCTTTTGTTATGTGATGCTCTTTTGTTGCTGATTTGTGCCTCATTGTTGCTATCTTATGGTGATGATATTCTTTATTTATTGCTATTATAAGTTCACAGAAGATAGTGTTTATAAGAATGTTATGTGGGTTGATTTTTGGCATCATAAAGAAGATAAATCTAATCATGCTATTTCCATATAAAGGCAACTTAATTTTATAAGTTTCAAATTTTCATGTTGTTGTAGTCTAAGCCTTGTATCTCATCCATTGAAGTCATTTTTGGATAGAGATTGATTTTCCCAAAAATCAGTATTGAACCTATTATTTCTCATCATTTGGTATCAAAGCTTCAGGTGAACTAGGTTTTGGGTATTCTTCTTTTTTATTTCTTAACTTGGAAAGCTTGTGGGGTTTTTTTAGAAGGAATTGGAGGTTTTTGGAAGGATTTTCGAGGTAGCAATGAATGTTTTGTGAGTTAAATTTATTTTGCAGATTTGTGAGATTGGAAATCATGGATATTGTCAATGTGGTCTATGTTGGGCATTGGAATCTCATGTTTATGGATCTTTATGGAGTTGGTTATGTTTTGGTAACTTGGAGCTCTAGTTTGACAATATGTGTATATCATCTTATTTGGTGGTTTTGTTCCTTTACCTTGTGGTCATATGCAGCAAGAAGGTGTTCAACTTGGATGGGTAGAAACATTCTTGTCACATGGAGAAACACCCTAGATTTGGACTATAGAATGGAGTGCTTAAGTTGGATTCATGGCTTTAGTCCTTAGTTACATGAAAGAACTGGAAAATAAGCCACTAACTTCTTTGTCAGTTGTGGATCTGATATGTTTCATATTTTATAAGCTCTTCGGCAACTTGGTTTTCCTATTGGGTTGCAATTTACTCTTGATTTCAGATGTGGGTTAGTAGATCTATGCTTATTCCATTATCTAGATGACATGTTTGATGTGAATGTTTGGATGTCTGAATTGATTTCATGTTTACAACAATGGTTTTGCATGTTTTACATGTTAACTAAAATTTGTGGTATGTAGATATGTGATGAGACTATATTCAAGGTGTTCTAGATGAAGACAGTTAGAGTTTTACATGGTTGCTTGGAGGGCTCTTATTGATCTATGGTTACTTTTGTGTGGCTTTGTTTGGCAAATCAGATCGAGCATTGGTTTTGGTGTTTGAGTCTTAGAAATACACATGTTATACTTGATTATCTTTGTTTTGCATGATAATAATGTGGGGTTGAGTCTATTTTTCAATTATTTGAGATTTGAGCACTAATTATGTATTTCTCCTTCGAGATGTTGCATATGTGTAGATATTTTGAACTATTTGATGTGGATTCTATTTGGCAGGCCATGTTCTTGGTCACCATTATTAAATTGGTATGTCAATTGCAGTGAGAGATGGTTATTGGGAGTACCTAATATAGTTGTTCATTTGAATCTATAGAAATTGTTTATGGTGCATGAGAAGTTTTGTACACTTTTAGTAGAGTGTTGGAAATAATGTTGGTCATGATGCCATGTATAACTCGGTATTACTTTCAGTGGGAGCTTTATGTAGTTACATAAAGTGTTCTATCTTCTTTGTTTCAAGATTTTAGTTCTAAGGTGTTGTAGTATGTAGTGAGACATGGATAATCTTTGATTAGAAGATGGATGGTATTTTGCAATGGTTGTTGGTGTCATAAGGAGCTCTTGGATTCTTCTTTTGGATTGTAGTGAGAGCTTAATGGCATATTTTTGGGGATATGGTGTTGTACACCATTGCATAATTTGATATATTATAATGATGTAATTAAATAATTATTTAGTTGTGATGCAAGTAGGTGGTGTGGTTAATCATACTAGGTAATTATTTGGAGACCACTTTATGTTGTATTGTAACATTGTATTATTATTTAATGTGTGGATATTGGAGAAATATTAAATAAAGTGAAAACTTAGTACCCAATATTAAATAAGGGATTAGTGGTTTTGTGTTCACATGGTTTTGTGGCACATGGTTTTATCTTACCACTTGGTTGTATTTGTGTGAGCTTGAATCTATAAAAGCAAGCACATGTTTAGTGGTTAAGGTTGGCTAGGTGAGTGGGTTGTCATTATTGAGTTTTTCTAAGGAGTGCATATGTGAAGCATGGCATGGGATATGTGGAATCATGCTTGGACACATGAGGATGCATTGAGAAGCTTGATGTTTCAAAGGTATTCATTGTAACTCTTATATTGTTTTATTGTTGAATAATTTGATGGAGTGTGGATGCTTTTGGAGGCTAGGTTTCTCCCTTAAGAGGGTTTTCGTAGGGTATATCTTATGTTATCTTGTGGCTTGTCTATTTGATCTATGCATTATGGTTACTTATTTGCATGTTTATCTCTCATGGGGTTATGTAGGAAATGGAATAAGTATGTGGGTTGAATGCATTATTACTTGACAAGTGGTATCAGAGCTTTCATGGTTGATGGGTTTTTTGTTATAACCCTAGTTTGAGAGGTTTTTGCAAAGTTGAATTCATGGATATGCATGATAGATTTGAGACATTACAAGATATGGAACACATGTTGTAGGTGTTTGTTTGCAAATTTGGGGTTTTGGGTTGTCAAGATTTGTTGAGTTTATTGCAGATTTCAAGTTTTCAAAATTTGTGTCTAAGAGGGTTTCTTGGTTTGAGTTTTCATATGAGGGTTGTGTAGAGGAAATTTCATGGATGACCTCTTGAGACAAAATGGACCTCACCATTGGATCCAAGAGGCTTGAGACATGAAAAATGAAATAAAATTTTCCCTTTCTGAAAAAGTTGAAAAAAAATGCAAAAAAAATAGCCCCAACCCAGTCATACGACCGTCTAGGGCATCTGCACAAAATATTAAAAAAATAAAATAAAATAGAAAATTAAACTGCATTGAAAAATTCAAAAATATTGCACAGTAATTAATTTATAAAATATTGTGCTAAAGTTTATTAAAATCTTTGAAAAAATAAAAAAAATATTATAGCAAGTGGGGATCCGAAGACCCCCATACCTATGGGTATCGACGACATGAACAGGCCTTGTTGGCCATACCCTATACCTACTCTACCAAAATTTAAAACTGCCCATAGTTTAAAATGGTGACCAAATAAAGTCATGTTTAAAAGAAAACCTTTATATTTTCAAAACTTCAATATATGAAATAAGATGTTTAAACCGATCGTCCCCTACTCACCATTTATTAAAATTTTAATTTTAAAATATTAAAAATTCATTTTAAGAAATCCTAAACTTTAATATTTTCCAAATTAAGTCAAATTTGATTTTGGAGTTGGGTCCACCAAATAGTTTCTCATATAGCCAAATTGGACATTTTTTTCAAACTAGCATAACTTTTTCCCAGGGAGTCAAATTTTCAACTTCTTATACTCGTTGGAAAGTTGGTTCTTAGAACTACGTAGTGGTACAAGTTTAGTTCCATGATTTTACTATTTTGATCAATTTTGGGGGCCTAGAAGTTAGATGTTCTTGGTTGCACAGTTTTGAGCATAACTTTTACATACAAAATCAAATTTTTCAATTTTGAATAGACATTAGAGAGCATGTACAGCGTACTACACAATGGATTATATTGTTTATCAATTTATGGTGTAAGGAATGTATGGTACTTGTTTGATCACTTGTAGGTGTTTGAGATTCAAGGTGTGATTGTGTGAGCATCCAGACGAGTCGAGAGGTGAAACCTTGAGGGAGTACATGTTTTTATATGATATTTATGATGGCACAGCTGATTATCAGTTTGGTGCTTCCTAATATAGGTTTATAAGTTCTTTTTAGATTTGGACTTTGACGGTGACATGTACATAGGTTGTCTTTGGTTTTGAGGACATAGGTTGACACGAGTGGAGACTTGGAGTCTTGTATGGGTGATAGTTGAGTGTAGGTACAATGATGGCTATGATTATGGTGTCATGGATATGTAGGTATATTTATGCATTGGCACGACTTGATCATGTATGTGATTGTTTGGTGGTGATTTGGTTTGATGATTAGGATGCTATTCTTATCTCCTTGATACTTGATTAGTTCCTTGACTATGGTTACTCATTTATGGACATGTTTGGAAAATCAAACCTGAGGTCGATTTGGTGTTTGAGTCTTGATGTCTATAGGATTATCTTCTTTGATATCTCAGTTTGCAAGTTAACAATGTGATGATGAGTTTGCATGCTACATTGCTTTGATCATGAGTTATGCAGGTTTGTGGATTAGCTACCCATTTTCTTACAGTGGGATGACTCGATGTGGACTGTCTATATCCATGACATTGGTTCAATGTTGATGCAGATTTTTCTAGTTGACCTTGTCTATGATCATTTGTGCATTGGTATGTTTCTTTAAGATGTGAGGATGGATGGTTAGAGTGCTTGATTAGTTGGTTGTCGGGACTTGTAGTATGTGGTTTGATCACGATTTCATGATAGCTTGGTTGTATTTCATTGGTTATACACTTTCAGTGGGAGCTTTTAATAGTGATGACTTGGCGGTGTTGGATTAGCTTGTGATGGTTTGATGATAGTTGTATGTATCTTCTTGGCTTGGAGATATTAGTTTCACTTGATGTTACTAACATTTCAGTTGTGTGTGTAGACTTGGATGATCTTCATGGAGTAGATGGTTGTCACGATGCCATGTGTAACTCAGTATCACATTTCATTAAGAGTAGTCGGTAGTGACATGGATGCATCATTAGTGATGGTTATCTTCATGTGATTGGATATGTGGTTTCTTGGTTTAGAGTGTGTTTGCTATTGTGTCATGGTTTACTCTTGATACCGGTTTAGAGGTTTGACATGATACAAGTTCTCTTGAGACCAGGATGTATGCATTGGTGCATGTGATCTCTTGGGAAGGTTCTTGATTTTGTGGTTGAAGCTTTGGCATTGATCTTGGTGGTTCTCTTTGTAATGAGTGCATTGATCATTTCTTGATTACTTCATGATGGTTCTATGTTGCATTTGGAGTTTGGCATGTATTGATCGGTTATAGGTGCTCATGGATACATGGAGATGTGGGTGGTGGTTGGAGTTCTCTTGTGATTAGAGACATTTTCTTGAGGCGGTTACTCTTTGGAGGTTTGAACAAGAAGACCAAGGATCTTTCACCTAGGTATGGATGTGAGTTCATGATGGACCAATAGAGGAGATTGTTCTTGGAGTGATTCATGATGAATTGGTTATCTTGGAGTGATTCATGATGACTTGGTTATCTTGGAGGATCATTCTCATTCCCCACTCTTGGTCTACTTGGTGGTTTATCATTTGAGACGTATTTTCCCATTATTTCTTTCAAATGTGTTATGTTTCGTGCTTTGATTTCTCATGGGATTGAGTAGAGTCATGGTGATTGATTTTGGAGACTCATTTGAGGATTATTTAGCATGATTTTATGATGCTTTATCTTTCATTAATATGGATCTTGAGCTATGGATAACTAGTTCTGGAGGATTCATTTTGAGGAATGTTTGGCATGGTTATCTCCTTGTGCATTTGAGTTTATGTATCATTTATTGATGAGGAGTTTAGGAGATGGTTAATGGGCTGATTTTTCAGATTTGGGAATGGTTACTTTGAGTTTGATCTTCTTGGTTAGAGAGGCTTACATCTATATTGGCATTGTTACATGATTTTATATGTTGTTTGATCTAAGAGATTAAACATTGTTTTGGATGTTGTTGAGGCATCTCATTTGGGGTTGTTAGGAGATCATACTTGACACAACCTTGCACTTTTGAGGTGTTGGTATAAGGACATGTTATGGTTTATAGGTTTTCTCTCTTCATGGTTCCTTCCAATTTATGTTTATATGATTTGGGAGGATGGTGGTAACATGTTGTGAGAGATTATGAAACTATTTGGGTTGCATGTGTGGATCATTGTTATTTTTCTTGGTACTTCATTATCGATTATTTATCACACATTGATATAGTGTTGATCGGTAGACTTGATATGCTTTGACATTACCCATGCAGTGGGAGTTCTTGGATATGTATGTTCTTCATTGACAGGTTTGATATAGGGAGCTTGTGATTGTAGTTTATGGGCTATATATATTTTTGGCATGATTTTACTGATGTTATTGATACCTTGGAGGTATGGATGGTTGGATGTATTAGAATGTGTTGTGGATGTTATTTCCGATCATGTGTTTTTTTTACATTTGATAGCAGCTTGGTTAGAGCCTTTGTTATCACTTGGATTTGATGCTTGTGTTCTTGGATTGGTGCATCTTCACCTTGGAATGTTCATTTTCTTCCATAGGTGGCACGTTGGAGGATGAGAGGAGTTCTTGCTTGAGATGGTGGTCACTTTTTTCTTATTGTAGGTATCTTGACGGAGCATGAGAATATGTTGGAGATTCATATGGTTACATGTATAGATATAATGGTTTATTTCATGTATTGATCCCCTGTGCAACATATACAACAAGTGGGAGAATGTTGGGATATGGTGTTGTACACCATTGCATAATTTGTTGTATTATATGTTGTAATTAAATAATTATTTAGTTGTGATGCACCTAGGTGGTGTGGTTAATCACACTAGGTAATTATTTGGGGACCACTTTATGTTGTATTGTAACATTGTATTATTATTTAATGTGTGGGAGACATGTGATAAAATTTAATATTTGGGAAAATATTAAATAAAGTGAAAACTTAATACCTAATATTAAATAAGGGATTAGTGATTTTTTGTTCACATGGTTTTGTAGCACATGGTTTTATCTTACCACTTGGTTGTATTGGTGTGAACTTGAATCTATAAAAGCAAGCACATGTTTAGTGGTTAAGGTTGGCTAGGTGAGTGGGCTATCATTATTGAGTCTTTCTGAGGAGTGCATATGTGAAGCATGGCATATGATGTGTGGATTCATTCTTGGACACATGAGGATGCATTGAGAGGCTTGATGTTTTAGAGGTATTCACTATAACTCTTGTATTTATTTATTGTTGAATAATATGGAGTATGGATGCTTTTGGAGGCTGGGTTTTTTCGTCAAGAAGGTTTTCCCAAGTTATATCTTATGTTATCTTGTGGCTGGTCTATTTGATCTATGCATTATGGTTACTCATATGCATGTTTATCTCTCATGGGGTTATGCAGGAAATAGAATAAGTATGTGGGTTGAATGCATTATTTCCTAACTATATTTGGTTCTATAAACAAAGGATTTGTAGCAATTGTATCTTCTTGGTTTGGATATTATGGTTGTAATTTACCTTTTGGGAGCTCATGGTTTTGAGTTCTTTGATTGTGTTGGGACCATGGAGGATCTTTACTTAGGAGATGGTTATCACGATGCTTGGAGAGCTTAGTTATACAGTATAGTGGGAGCTTTGGTAGTGATGTTGATTCATCATTTGATGATGGATGGTTATTTTTTATGTGATCTCCTTGCAGGGGATGTTAGATCATGATGTCATGATATGCTCTTTTATCTATAGTTGGAACTTTGGCAATGGTCTTGTTTAATTCTCTTTGCTTCTGAGTATTATTCATTTTCTTGGATCTTTATGATTTTGCAGGGTTGCATTTGAAGTTGGCATAGATTGATAGGTAGATGCTCATGGAGACTAGAGAGACTTGGGTGAGGCTAAGAGATCTCTTATTTATGGGATCGTGTGTTAAGACGGTTACTCTTTGATGAGAATTTCAACAGAAAGACCAAGGAGCCTACACCTGGTTATGGATGTGAATCCATTATGGACCTAAAGAGAGGATTGTCATTTCTTGGTGTTGTGTGCATGACAATATTGTATCCCACTCTTGGTCTACTCGATAGGTATTTCCTTCTTGATTATCAGATGCATTCTTTATTTTGTATCTTGTCTTCTCATATGAGTTAGTCTTGAATATAAACATTCTAAAGACTTGTTAAGAGGAAGATGTCGGTGTGAATAAATGTCTTGTACCTAGCTAATTTACTCACTAGGTAATTAGGGGACATATTCACATGTTAAGTTTACTTATGATATAAGATTCTTTCTAGAAGTCTTAGTTGGATTTTCCAGAACTTATCTTATCTAGCTTGTAATGCTTTATTCCTAGGTAGATAGTTGTCAAATGTTATAGGATTAAGACACTTTTCATGATCTTTTATAATTCTATCTATCACCTTACCTTGATAACAAAGGCATCTTATGTACATTTGCATACTCAACCATTATTCAATAATATTTAACTTACATTATTGAAGCAATCATTCTTGCCATTTTCTCTCTTGTGGAAGATATTTTGGTCTAGCAACTATTCCTAGGCATGTTGAGGAGTCACCATTAACTCCTACATGGTATCATAGCTCCAATTTTGCAAATTCCTTCCTAGATTTGAGGGGTTCATGTTGGCTTGAAGATTTTTTTGGGTGTATTTTGGGGTTTCAAGGACCTCACAATTGAATCCACGACAACAAAGAAAGTCAGGTTTTCCTTTTGTTTCGTCAAATTTAATTATGTTCTAGCTGATCTATGAGGGTTTGAAAAGTGTGAAGAGTAGCTGATCCAAGTCACTAATTTTTCAGAGCACTTTGGGCCCAAATCAGCATCACCGTTGTGTTTAGGAGGTCAATTAGATGAATTTTTACTATAAATTTGTGTATTTTCGGTAAAGTTATTTTTTAGGCAAAAACAATTCCTTGGGCAAGCCGTATGCCCCCCAGGTGGACATATTTTCATAACAAAATATTTAAAAAATATTTTCTTTGACATTTATTTAAAATATCGAGCAAATTTTATTATATTTGGGGTAAATATTTTGTAATATTTATTTTGAGGTTTAAATAAAAAAGTTTGTAGCATATTCTATATTTGAGCCTTCTAAATTGTTGGGTGGAATATTCAGCTTGAATCGACATATTTTTGGTTCTTTTCACTACGCAAGTATGTGTTGTCAAATAAGTCGAAAGGTCAAAGGTCACGTCGGCCTACAGGTTTGTCCTTCATGGGCCACATCGCAAGTCAAAACACATTTTTTTGTTATTATCAGCAATGTTTTGATTAATAAAACCTTTTTCTTAAAATGCCAAACATCTACTACATTTTTGGGCATTGTTTATTCAAGGTCAAAGCTGATGGTTTCTTAAAGGCTTAGTGGAGGTTTGCCTTATGGGTGGTGCATAGGAGGCCACCACCCCCTCGCCACCAACTTGTTGCCCAAGGTGGCAATAGCATTATACCTTTTTTTACTGCCACTACAACCAATTGTCATGTGGATTACCATGATTTAAGCCCTTTGGTGCTAAATTTTTTGCACCAAATAAGTCTTCAACTGCCATAATTTGCCCCACATGCCTAAATAGGCTATTTTTTTCATTTTTCCATAACTTGCGCTAACAAAGGCTATTTTTTTGAAACAAAATATCGTCAAAAAGCTGGAAATCCTAATATTCTAGTGGTGATGTTATTTTGCATAAATGTTGTAGTTTGGTACCAGTTTTTTTGATTGAAGTTAGATCTTGTATTTTGGCTCGCGAGCTTATAACTTTTTGTCACAATCTTTGATTTTTATGATTCTTGTGGTGTTGGAGAATACAAGCTATAGGCCTTCCACATCAAGCCCACATCACCATCCACTTCATCCCAATTTTGTGATGTCCATGATAATCCTATATTTTATCATGATGTTTATGATAATCTACTCTTTGATCATGATTTTATTGAGGACATCCAAAATCACATCCCTTTTGCTCCACCTCATGAGCTACCATCATTCCATATCCAGCATCCTAAGTCAAGGTATGCATCTCCTAATATTACCTCTAATAAGCCTTCTTACCAGCTCACTAAGGATGTGCAAGCATCCTTTGACATTAGCAATGCCAAAAAGGATAGTCACAAAAAACCCATCAAGTGCATCACCAATCTCTTCCATGAATCCCATATCCTCACCATTTCATCCAACACACCCAATGTATCCACTTCCATTCATCTCCTAGACTTCGATCAACAAGTGCCATCCAAAAAAACAAGACTGTCAAACAAAAAACAAAAATCATTTATCAAATAGAGATCCAAAATCAAAAGAAAAAAGTAAAAGAATAGAAAATTCCTTTGGTCAAAATCAAAATAAAAATCTATTGGACAAATAAAAAATCAAAGTTAAAAATAAAAGAAAGAAAAATTTGATCTCCTATGATGCTTCATCACTCAAAATAACTAGGGGCATCTATCGCAAAAAAAATCAAGAAATGAGCTTGTTGATCCTAAGTCTTCATCCTCATGCAATCCAAACACTCTACCAAATCCACCCATATACATACATATATCCCATCCTTCCATCCCCAATGATGATGTCTCTCAATAGACCTCTGTTGGTGACCCCTCCACATTCTTTAAACCAAAGGTTTCCCAAACTGCTTTTTGTGTGAAGCATGATGACCCTTGCAATGCACACATTAGGGATCATGCCTTTGCTCCCTCAATCCACTGCATAATTTATCCTCTATCACCCATCTCATACCATCCATCTATAGCCATCCAACTTCACCATCTATCCATCAAAGAGCCTCCACCATGATCACAACATCATCAAGTTTTATTTATCCAAAAAATACAAAAAAATCCAAAATCCAAAAAAAAACAAAAAGTCAAAAAATCAAAAAATAGTAAAGATAAATAATTTGTATACAAGTGAAAACCACTTTGGTGGCACCTTGGATAAGTACCATGGTTAAAACCTAGAAATATGTGCCATGTGTAGTAGTCTCTTATCCACCATCTCCTAGGATGTCAACCCATCCACTATCATTCATATCCCTATCACAATAAACTACCATCTCCATCCATCCATCCATAATAAAGCTCTCTTGACTTGTTATTGATCCTTGATTGCTTGGAATCCATTATCACCCACCCTACCCCATGTGTTAAATGTAGAAGTTACACCCACATTTATGTTAAGGGTGTGATCTTGTATATCCTAAGTTTCATCTCTCTTTGGCCTTCAAGTCTCATACAGTTGGGAGTCCTATCTTCATATGTAATAAATCAAACATCAACCCATCCTATCTCCTATCATATTCATCCCATCCCAAACATAATAAAATAACTCATCATCCTTTCATCCCATCTAAAACTTAAAAATAAAATAAAAAATCATAATATTGAGATCTTCAAACCTGTCATTCAATCAATCCAAACATTGCATCATAGACACCAATCCTTAATCACAATAATCTCACGATCTTCATTGTCAAACACTAATTAGTCATCTTATCTTTTGTCAATCAATCAATCAATCATCATCTTTATCAAAGCCTTTCTTAAGTGATTATCCAAGCTTGAGTGAGCAAATCCAAACCTTGCTTAGGTGATTATCCAAGCATAATCACAGGCACATCATCCTTATCAAAGACTTTTTTAGGCGATTATCCAAGCCTAATTGCAAGCAAATCAATCATCACCATCATTTGATCTTTGGCAAGAGATATATTGGTTGCATGACATGTTTACAATGAGTCTTTTGATTTATCCTATAATCATTATCTTTTTTACCCATGACTACACCTACTTATGGTTGCCTTGATCAATCTACATCTTGGTGTGTCAGAACTAGTGTATAATGGAGCATCATTTTATATTGTTTGTTGTGATTGTCATTGTTTGAGTGTCAAGTCCATGCAAAGTTCATGGTGTCACCCTAGTTCCTCATACCTTGTTGTATAATTTCCTTTGTTATATCAAATCTTAGGATTGCTCAGTACATGCTAGCATAATGTATCTGTCATCATCAAATTCCCCTTCCTTTTCATCCCCTTTCCATTAAATTCTCCTTCCTTTTCATCTCCTTCATCCTCTTTCATATTCCAATTCATCTGCTTCTTGATCCTAATCCCTCATCATTCCCTTTCATTTTGAGAGCACACTTGTGTTCTAATCTGCATGTTCTCTTGAAGGGGCATCCCATCACCCAATCATCAGTCTTTCCTTCTTCATCAATCTTTCCTTCATCCTTTTCCATACTTCCATTGACTGAGGAATCATTTTTTAGCATTATCCTCTCCCATCCATGATGTTTTAAACTTCGTTGATACAATGCCACTTCATGACGTCATATCAAAAAGGGGCAAAATGTAGACACCTAAAATATGACTTTACCCAACCACACCTCATTTTAGCCTATCCTTAACCATTAATTAAATAAATATCTATTATTTATGTAATTATTCTCATCCCTTCCCATCCTTATCACAATCCTTTAATTATATAAATCTTTATCATTTATTTAATTATTATCCCTTCATGTGACCCCATTAATTAAATAGATACTTTATTTATTAATTAATTATATTTTATATGTTATCGTTGTCCATCTAATCCTAGACCTTCATATTGTTCATATGGATCATAATCTAATTTTGTGCTCATGTGGCAAATGTCTCTTTCACATTTCTAGCTAACTCCCTACCTAGATTCATTGAACCTAGACACCCAATCAAAAGTCAAACTATCTTTTCATCTTATCCACTCATTTCATTTAACCCCTTAATCCAAGCCATTTTCATAAGGATTTTTGTCCTTATCACAATCCTATTTACCTAGATCCTACCGATCATTTGACACTTGTCATATGATTGCATCTTTGGTCCAAACCCTAATCCTCCTTTAATCTTAGTCATCCATCATCAATCATTTTCTAGTTATTAATTTTTCTTCTTCAAGACTATATCTAGAGGCTCTCATCCTTATTTATCACCTAATTAATCATATATAATAAGATCTTGAGCTATTATACCTACATGTTATTAAATTATCTATTGAATCAAGGCTATCATCATCATTATCAAATCATATCAATTTTATGCTAGAGCTTTGAGCAAACCATATATCAACGTCAAAGATAAAATCAAATGGAATAAGGGTGCACTTCATTTCCGCTCATCAAGGAGGGAAGCAAAGATTATAGGTGGAGGTATTGTGCTTTGTATTTCTTTTATCTTTCTTTGTTTTCCTTCAATATTTTCCAACCTCTTCAGGAATAAATAGAAAATATTAGACTATGACAAAGGGATTTGATCAAACCAAAATAGTCTTTTCAAGAAATCTACCAAGTCTTCCAAATGGTATTAAAGCATGTCGAACCATCAGTTTTAAAAAATGTATCTAGGATTAGCTTGGAATTCTAATTCACCATGTCCCAAGGATGATGAGTATAGGTAGACTAGATGTGGGATCACATGAAATGTTTCTAGAGTGCATCCCCTTGAACACACTCACAATATATTTTATAGTTAGGAAAACACCTTATTCAAGTAATTATAAATGATGGTTCAACCTGCTTTATCTTTTGGCTAAATATAGTTCAACTAATATGTGGACGGAAAGAACTTCATGTTTTCCTACTTGGCCAATAAGAACCTCCTTAAATGGTGTGTCGGTTGTAGCAACTTTTGGAGGGTATCCAGCAAGAAGAAATGTAGACATGACTTGCCAAAAGGATTTTTTGGCCACTTGGATGCAACCAACCACATATAACAAGTGGTTTGTCTAGTTCATGAGTTTTTCCTTGATTTTGTTTAGAAACCAAGTCTACATGTCTTTAAGTGAAACACCAATATCAAATGGGATATTGAGGTATTTAGTGTTGGATATATTCTTTGCTTCTTCCCACTCACTCAAGATAATCAATGAATGAGAGCTAGGGAGATTCATAATGAACTCATTCAAGTATGTATAGCTAGTTTAGAACCTAAGAAGGTATAGAATAGGTTTAAGATATCAATAGTATACGTCATCTTCATCAATCAAATTTTAAATAAATGAAATGATATCATCAACAAAGTGAGAATTGAGAGATTTAGCATTACTTGGAAGAGAGATACCATGGCTAAGATTAGTGGACTATGTGTATTGAAATATATAACCAAGAGCATCAGTATTTAGAACAAAAAGGAATCAAACAAGGGGTCAATAATCGTGGATGGATCTTTGAATCTATAATTGGGGGGAGAGGGAGCCATTGATGGCTAGTCTAGAATTATCGTCCATGAATTTAGCATTCTAATTTGAGCATAAATATTAGAGCCAAATCCCAACCCTTTGAGTAGGTTAAGAACTAAGGGCCACCATATATGGTCATAGTTTTTTTATCAAACTCAAGATTGACACTAAGAGTATATAAGGTAGCTTGTTGGGCTCATTCAAAGATCTCCCAAGCTAAGACTAAATTGTCTAATATAAATCTACCAAGAAGTTCATTTTTAGCCACACAATCTCCTAGGTGATATGTTTTATTCTAGACTTGAAAGCTTTGAAAATGACCTTGTATGATGTATTAAGTAATTTTATGGACTACCAACAATCCATAGTGTCATCATCCTTTCCTCTAGGAAGGAGATTTGGCTAGCCCCTAATTAATAAGAAATCCCAAAGATCCCACTTTAAGGCCTTATAGATACATGTATAGTAGAAATATTCCTAAATGTGGGGTCAAGGGGCCCATTAAAATTGAACCATGAGTAGTCCATCCATTCCTAAACTTTTCCATGTAATACAATGCATCATTAATCTCTTTCACGGAGAGAAGTTGGTCAAGGAATTGACTATATTTAGGGTCAACTTTGCAATGGACGCAACCTACAACATTCTCCTCAATAGTGGGGATAAGGGGGTCACCAATTGAATCACACTTGAATAGATTCTTATAATACTCGCAAAATTATGCATGATAATTAGATGGATAGATTGATTTGAATCATATACACTTTTAATGACATAAATCTAATCTTGTTTTGTTTATGTAGGATAAATTGGAAGAAGAATTTCAACCCCATGTCCCCATTTGTTATCCACTAGCTATGAGCATGCACTTGTGTTCCTTTTCCTTTGTAAGAAACTAATATTTGGAGAAAGTGTTTAGTGTTTGCAAACAAATGGATGGAAATATTATAAGGATGGAAAGATAAGAGAGATCATCCAAGCACAAGCTATCCTCTAAGATACTTTCCAAGCCTATGATGTTTAGCAATAAATATTCACCTATAAGATTCACAAAAAGATCGTGCAAGGGGCTATAGTTCTCTCCCACTATTTGATCTATCCTCTGTTGAGGTTTAGACTCAACATTCCAAGTCCCCAAGAGACCATCAATGCACTATTATGTTGGAAGAATAATAATTTTTCATTGATATACTTACCGGCAACATGAGCGTAAGGTATGAATACAAGTTGTACAGTATGCAATACACTGTTGTCATTGATGTCAACATTGTGATCCGGTATGAAGATCATTGTGCAAACCATTTTTCATAGCTTGATCATGCATTAAGATAGTAATCCAGTGCTTAGTTGCAAGAAGGTTTGATCCAGTATAAACAGTTGGAGTGGAAAATTGGCTAAGTATCAAAACAAATATTTTTGTGTACAAGACATCTAGTAATTTGGTCTGCATTGGTCCACTGTGAAGAATCTTACTCTATGGTTTTAATAAAAAAAATTAGATGATAGAAGTGTTTAAATCCAAAGTTTTGCATTGTTTTGGTTTCTGGAGTGGAAGTTATGGATGACAAAAGTTTTGGTCTACTAGTGGCAGTGTTTCTTGTATAGTGTATATATTTTGGTGAATCTACACTTCACCGTAGATTGGTATTTGGCTTTGTGGATTTGTGGAAGTTTTGACAAGTGTCAATAGAGTCTATGATCCAAGTGGCATAAATTTTTGAGGTCTGCATGTCCATTTGTGTTTGAAAAATTGGTGAATTTTGATGTTAGGTCATTATCAATCCCGACCTAATAAGTTGAGTATTGTGGAGTTTGAGTAAGTATTGATCCATTATAAGATGTTGGAAGCATAGTTGGAAAACTCGGCATTTTCAAGTACTCGGCAAGCTCGAAAAACTCGGCAAAAACTCGGCAAAAAAACTCGGCAACTTAAAAAATTGCTTAAACTTCACTAAAAACGCATTTTTTTTGCAAAATTCAAAGATAAGATGCATCCAATGAGTCAATAAATGAGTACATATAAGAAACAAGTTGTATTTGATTGATTTGAAAGAAATTGGATACAAAATGGCATCCTCGTGTGGAATGCTCAATGCGCTAATATGATAATAGTCTGAAACAAAATGAAAATAGCAAATTATTATTGTAAAACTGAAAGTAAATACTATATTAATATATTTTACAAATTTATATCTTCCTCTTCCCATGTCTAGTGAAAACTAGGGGAGAGGTAGAACTAGATGATATTATAGATGAAGACTTGTAGGAAAACTTGGAAACTTGGACTTGGAGAGTACCTAGAAAACCAAATGAATTCAATCTGATTTTGAGGGCAATGACCCTAATGGGGTCAAGGGGTAGCACCCCTCATGGGGGTCTGGGGGCAACGCCCCCAGCGGGGTCGAGGGGCAGCGCTCCTTGGGGGGGTTTGTGGGCAACACCCCCAGTGGGGTCGAGGGGTAGCGCCCCTCGTGGGGGTCTGGGGGCAACGCCCCCAGCGGGGTTGAGGGGCAGCGCCCCTCATGGGGGTCCCGGGGCAACGAGCCCACCAGCGGGGTCGAGGGCAACACCCCCCTCGCAGGGTCCCAGGGCAGCCTTCATGGGAGAGTGTTTTTGCTAAGGAAGAGATAGAGCAACTGGTGGAGGCAAAAAATGAATGAAAATTGCCTTTATTCTGACAACGGGGGTCTTTTTTGCTGAGCAACCGAGTTTTTGCAAATAAACGGCGAGTTTTTGTGAAAAGTACGGCAATACTTTTTGGCGAGTAAAACTTGCAAATACTCGTTTGGCAAAAAAACTCGCGAGTTTTTGGCGAGTGAGCCAACTATGGTTGGAAGAAAGAGAATTTTTTCATTGATATTTTTGTTGGTAACATGAGCATGGTGTATGAGTATAAAGTTGTGCAGTAAGTAGTACAGTGTTGTCATTGATGTCAACATTGTGTTCCGGTATAACAATTAGTGTGAAGACAAGTTTGTATAGCTTGAGCATGTTCGAAGATGGTTATCCAATGGATATTTTGCAAGAAGGTTCGATCCATTGTAGATAGATGAATTGAAAATTGGTTGTGTCAAAACAATATTTTCAATGTACCAAACATTTGATAGTTTGGTCCACATTGGTCCACTATGTAGAATCTTGCCTTGTGGTTTTCATGTAATTTTTTTGGATGCTAGAAGAGTCTATTTCTAGAGTTTCACAGTGTTTTAGTCTCTTGTGTTGAAGTTCTGAATGACAAAAGTTTTGGTCTGGCAATTACACTATTACTAGTATAGTTTGTATGTTTTGGAGGATCTGCATCTCTCTACGAATTGGTATCTGGCTTTGCAGATTTGTGGAGATGTTTACAGGTGTTAGTAGCGCCCATATTCCAAGTGGCATGAATTTTTGAGGTCTGAGTGTTGGTTTGTAGTTGAACAGTCAATGGATATTGATGTTAGGTCTTTTTCAGTGCTGACGTAATAAGTTTTGGGTATTGTAGAGTTTTGAGAAGTATTAATCTGCTATGTGGAAGCTATTATAGGTCCATGTCGACCTCTTTGGACTTTTTATAAGTTTTGAATCATGGTGCAAAGCATGTATGTGTGTATGTTGAGCTGACAAGTTATATTTTGTGTGATACATCTAATTAGGCCAACCTGATTGATGTTATAGATGTTTTTGGATGAAGTGGATATATATGTAAGATATTTTTCGGTGTTTTGAAAAAGAGAGATGCAATGTATTATGTAGATGATGTGAATTATGTGAATGTGATGTGAATGCAAAGTACAACAAAGTGTTAGTGCAGATCAATACGAAGTGTGTAAATTCAATGTATTGAGCTTCAATGGAACTATATTCTAGCATTTTGTAGATACATTTGTAACAGTTCAACTCTTGGTTGTGTGCCACCCATCTCTTCTATATTTTCTTCTTTCTATGGGCAATGAATCCACTAGGATAGTGAGCCCACCTGTAGTGAGCAATTCTATAATATCTTATACTTGGTTATTATATATCTTATAATATCATGAGCTAATCCTCACTGTGGTTTTTCCCTTTTTGGGTTTTCCATGTAAAAATATGGTGTTCATGGGTTATGTGATGTTGATGGTTGATTTCATGCTTTCCTTTCTTATGGAAAATTAAATATGCTATGTGGATTGGATGCTAAAAAATTTAAGTGATTTTAGAGATACTTATTCACCCTCCCTCTCAGTATTCTAGGTGTTCAACAATTGGTATCAAAGCTTGGTTCCTTGGAAGAAGCTTAACCACTTCAGAAAGATCTTGTAGGTTGAACACATGGTTGTTAGAATATTTCCTACTCGTCCGGTAGAGATACCTTTTGCTAGGTTTACAAAAGAATAGTGCATGGTTGACATGAATGGATAACTCAAAACAGCCCTTGAAGATCTAGAAAGGATTGAAAGTGAGAACAAATATTTGAAGGAAAATGTCAAAGAAGCAGATGAATGTATCAAAAAGTTGAGAGAGCAAATCAAGAAGTTCAGGGAAAGACATAAGGAGGTTAATGAGCAGTTGAAGCAAGCAAATGAGATAATTACTAGTCTGAAAGTGCAAGTTAAAGAAGGAGAGAGACGTGAAGAATGTCTGAATGCTAAAATGAAAAGAAAATTTGAGGAACATTCAAAGCTTAAAGAAGAAGTTGAGAATCTAAGATCAGATTTGGAAAAATCAAAGAATCATGAAGACAAATTTAAGATGATCTCTACAATTCTTGATCAAATGATTGTAAATCAAAAGAATTATAAGGACAAAGGTGGATTAGGGTTTGAGATAGGAGAAATTTCAAAGGCAAATCAGACACCAAGTGCTGAAAAGAAGAACAATGAACAAAAAAAGATTGAAGACAAGAAGAGCAATGGAAAACAAGTATGGAATCAAAGGAAGGACTTCAAGAGACCACCTATCAAACAACCAAATGCACAAAGGTACCCATATTTTAATGGTTTTTGTTATTCTTGCAATAGATTCAGACATAAGTCTATGGATTCTAGAACCAAAATAAATCAAAATGTTCAGTCTTTTCTCGATCAGTGCTTTGCATGCAAGAGATTTGGTCATAAGGATAATGAATGCAGAAGTCAAATGATGAATGGCTATAACAATGGTATGAGGTTTCAATATTTTAATGGTTACTATTATGCATGCAATGGATTTGGGCATAAACCTAATCAATGCAGACCTAGAATGAATGGAAGTAAGCCTATTCAAAAGAATTCCATATGTTACAATTGCAGTAGACTTGGACATATCTCTAGGTTTTGCAAAAGCAAGAATGTGAAGAAGAACAATCTAGTAAACAAGAATGACTCGGTGAAAAAGGATAATCCAACAGAGATGAAGAAAGAGATGGATAAGATTTGGAAAAAGAAGGAAGACAGTGAGACTAAGCTTGAGTTTGTGTCAGCATTTGGTACATATGTTTCCTCTGGAAACTAAGAAGAAAGCTTTGGCTTAGGGGGAGCATTAATAGAAGATTATTTATCCCCTACCAAAGAAATGGTGTTGATGCTTCAACACATTGATATGTGGTGTGGGTCAATATGCTTGACCTATTGGAGAAAGAAATGGTGGAAAATATAAAGTTGTGAAAGTTTATGGGGCATTTGAAGTTAACTGAGTGCACAATTAGGGTTTCTACTAGCTTTTCAATTTGTGTGTTCAATGTGAAATGAGTTTAATGCATAAAGGTTTATAAGTGATTTCACTTGATCAAAAATCATTTACAAACGAGCATTTGAGAAGAGAATGTTGGAAATTAGTGTTCACATAAAGCGTGTGAGGTAAAGTGAGTTAAATAAAATAACTCGCATAGTTATTATGGGTAATGAATAAATGTAATAATATTAAGTTGTTGACAAAAAACTTAATATTATTAATAGTCATAGATTTTTTTTAATAGGTTATTAGTGGTTTGTATGCTTGAGTTGTTAAAAAACAACTCAATATTAATAGGGAGGTTGTTTGGGTTGTTTCCTATAAAATAGGATTTTAGAATCCTATAAATATGTAAATCTTTTGAATGAAAATGATGCAAAGTGAAGCACACATTATTCTTGTGTTAAATCATTGTAGCCTCATTGATCTCTGTCCATATTTTTTAATAGACCAAAGCAGTGAAGAAGTGAAGTGGAGTGATCAAAGCAATTTAAATTTGGTGCAAGTGAAACCCTACTCAAAAGTGATCCAAAGGTATTTACCCTAGTTCAAAAAAGTGCTTTCAATTTTCTACAAAAATGTACACACCACAAGTTGTAGAGGTTACAAATCATCTATGCCCTAAATTTAAACAAAATCCTGACAAATATCTGGTGGATGATCCAAATGGTACATTTTCACACATCTCGTATGGTGTTTTGCACACAGAAGATGTTAGGGCATACATTAATGTTAACATGGAAGAATATAATCATACAAAGCTAAGTGATGTGTGGTACAAATAACTCATCGGAGATGATTTCAAGTTGAAATTAGAGTTTGAGGTTTTGGCGGAGAAGAAACTTGATGTCTAGAACAAGCTCCCCATCTTTAGCTATGTAGATGAGTGGATGAGATATACCTTGAGCCGAATTCATGATAGGTTCCTTTGGTTGGATATACCACATTTAATCAACAAAGAGGCTATTAGGGTTTTCATTGGATTGTGCTCAACCAAACTAGCTCTGGTCCTCAAGTCGGTGAAAAATGAAATTGTGATGGATCGAAAGGGTGTGAAATATGATAGAAGAGCATTGATAATAAAGGACATCAAAAACCCAGCAGTGAAGTATGCCTCAATGATGATAGGATACAAAACATACTTCACAAATAGATAAAATTTAGTATCAGCAATCGACACCAATACAACATATGAGATGGTTGAGAAGGGTGAATACTATGATCCATGTGAGTTCCCGAGATTGCAACGTTTGGAAAATCTACAAAAGATAAAGGACTCTAAGTATGCCTTTAATTTTGGCACTTTTATTATTAGTATTTTACTATTTGAATGAGGTCCCCAGTATAAGGAACATAGTGTGGCTAATGATAGACATATAGCCCATCAAATTAGAGATCATTTGATGAGGCTAGGAAACTCAAATGCACAAAAGAATGCTCTCTAGGGATTCTTTAAAACTTTTCAAGAGAAGATGTGGGAAAGAGAAAGGATACCAGAAGCATGGTATTAAAGTATAAGAATGACATCACATTATTAGTAACAAAAGATTGTTGCATCATATAGGTGGTTGAGCCTAGGACCGTTTGGATCTCAGAGATGAGATATGAGATTATAGAAGATGAAACCACTAGCTCAGTGAACTTTATCCTAAGCAAGCCAAGTGACCTCTAAAGAGAGCTATGGAACATATGAGGAGAAATATATGGAGGTGCACATGGATCAGAGGCAGAAACAAATAAAGAAGATCATTGACGAAATATTTGCAACATTTTTGAAGGCAATGGGCCTCACAAAAGTCCAAGTTGAGAAGGCAAAAGCCATGTCTAGCTCACCGAAAGGTTCATCAAGTGTCAAGAGATTTGATAGAACAACTACCAATCCTCTGGTTACCCCCAAAGTTCTCCAAGACTAATCCTGCTATAGGGGAGAAGAGAAAAGAGTTCACAAGTGCTCCGATGAAACAACAAAAAGTGACTGAAAAGGAAAACGGTCGACACCACAACAAATAGGCACTATAAGAAGAAGTGTGAAAACAAAAGCCACAAGGGAACAATACATGGTTGTGAATGTGGAAGATGATGATGATGATGAAGGACCACAATTAGTCTGAAAGAGGAAAATTGAAGCTTCACAAGGTGAAGCAAGTACAAAGAAACAAAAGATTGACATTGTAGACATCGACAGTGAGGTTGAGGTAGAGAAAGAAGAACAAGGTTACAAAATACAAATAAGGGAGAAGAAGTTTGAATCTATCAAAGAGAAAAATACACTAGATGATAAGAAAAAAAAGAAGAAAAAGACTCTGGTAAGGGCACATAGCCCTATGAAACTTGATGCTTTGTTCAATGGAATTGTTGAGCATGAGATGTTAGGAGAGATCGTTTCTGTATATACTATTATGAATGAGGTAGATAAGGCTACCATTGAACAAGCCATTGTAAAGTACATTTTCGCTTTTGAAGTTAATATGAAGAATATTGAGAAGCAATTGCTTGAAGAACTAAGAAATGTATTATATGCAAGAAGATAGGAGGCAATGGATGAAGAGGAAAATTTGAGAGCATTTTCTCTGGAAAAAATTAGTGGACCCCTATCGGATGAAAATAAAACCACATTGGATCAAAGTTTATAATAGGGAATTTTGAACTAAGAAAAGGGTAACCACCCTTATGAGCAAAGATCAAAATGATCTTGAGATGCTTCAGAATGAGTCTGTAGAGAAGATTGTCGATTTGGAGAAAAGGTTAGGAATGACCCAGACACATAAGAATAAATGCATAATGACATGCCAACTCTGAAAGTAAATATTGTAGAAGAAGCAAAACAAAAGGATGCTCAATATGAGCATGGGACAAATGGAGAAAATGTGTAGGATGACAATCCTCTGAAAGTAGAAGAAATTGCTGAAGAGAATGTCACTGGTGAGGAGAATGTTGTAGAGGAAGGAGTTGTTGAAGATACCACTACAAAAGTGAATGTTATAAAGACACAAAAGGAGGATACTACTACAGGACATATCTCACCTCCTCTGGAATCTAAGGTTAATGCAGAAGATGCTCAAGGAAACCCAGAGATAAATATGCCTCTAGATAACAGGGATCAATATACTAAGGAAGAGAAAGAGGATGAAGATGAGCCTATGAATATAGAAAAGGATGATAAACAAAAGATTAAGGTTGCATCTAGTAAAAAGGAGAAGAAAGATGAGGAAACCCCAGTTAATACTAGTGATAAAGAAAATGCTTTGAAGGAAAATGTTTTAGAAGATAAAGTAAAGTCGGTTGGAGAATCCTTCGGTTCCTTCGAGGATCCTTTGAAAAGCTTGTTGAGAATGCAGTTACAGTTTCAACTAGTAGTGTTTTCCCAGTTATTATAACTTCCAATGCAACAGGGGCATGTAAACATGGAAAAAATCTCTTTGTTGCACAAGCTTCAATTGGGTGATGCTTTTCATGCTTCTACTCGGAAATAAATTTTGGAGACACATTAGAAGAGTGTAGAAATGATTGATGAGGCAGTAAAGATTCTACAGGAGAACATTGTTGGGATAAGGTGACATTAACCTTGTAAATCCCAATATTGTATTTATTCCTTATGTTATTTGTTATTAGTAAATACCCATAAGGAGATGTACAAGTTTCACCGACAGTGGTAAAAATTATTTACTGTCCACGGTAATTACAGAGTTACTGTAAGGTAAAGTTTTGGAGTTACCGGTGGTAATTACAATGTGACTTTTACTGTTCATAAATGTAAAAACTTATGGTAAGAGAGTTAGGCGTTTCCACTAGGAGAATCAGATATTTTAAGCATGTATGGCACACGTCATAATTTTTGTTGGTTGCATGTAAAGAATCTATGACACTATAATGCATATGATGGATATGGTTGTTTAATATTTGCTCTATTTAGCCCCAGGCGCCCATCTTGGGTTGCATGCATGTTGCAGGTATATATGATGATTATGACGCATCATAAGATGTTGTAAGTTGCCATGCATGGATATGGGCACCCAACTTTGGAAGGGTCTTTGTGACACTTATATCTTGCATGTCAATGCCACTTGGATGCTTGCATGTGGGAGTGGGAAAGTGGACGCCTAGGCCTTGTTGGAGACATTTTCTATAAGTATTTGTCATGTATTTGTTGCTGCATATTAGTTTTACAGGTACCCAAGTTCTATCGGAGTGAAGGTTGAAAGACAGGGGAAGTGAATGTGTTTGTAATCTCGTTTTGTGATGATAATACAACTTGGCCTCTTTTCTTGGTGGAGTTTTCTACCCGAAAGGGTTTTCTCAAGGGTAAACATTGTGTTGTGTGCTTCACTTTGATTTTGGAATTATTTTGTTTTGTGGGTTTATGTTTTATGTTACAATCTCCATTGATATACATACTTAAAAGGTTGCACAAATTTATCTTAAATCAGATTTCCATTTGGGTAGTTGTGCTTTCATTTCTAAAATTTGGTATCAGAGCCTAGCCAGCTTTGACTCTTGGGTGGTAATGTGGAAGTTGTAGCTGCAGTGGGAGATTTGGTTGTATTTGTTTTATAGATCTTGTGTTGAAATTATGGCTGCATTGACCGTTGCATCAACCTCTCATTTGGACATTGAGGAACGGGGTATGAATTGTGGAAGCTGAAAATGGAGGATTTGTTGGAAGAAAGAAACCAATGGTTGGCTATTAAAAGGGAGAGAAAACCTAATGATGTCTCTCAAGGTGAATGGGATAGATTGGATAAAAAGGCACAGGGTACAATCTAGTTGTGTCTTTTAGATTCTATCCAATTAAATGTCGCCAAAGAAGAGACCACATATAAGTTGTGGAATTGTTTGGGTGAGATATACCAAGCCAAGAGTATGGTAAATAAACTCTTTTTAAAATGAAAGTTATTTTCTTTGAAAATGAAAGAGGGTGAATCGCTTACAGAGCATTTAAATTCATTTAATTTGTTGATGAGTCAGCTTGCTTCAATAGATGTTAAAGTAGATGAAGATGATAAATGTATCTTGCTTCTTTGTTCTTTACTCGAGTTGTGGGAGAATGTTATCCTAGCTATCACTGCTAACCTCACAGATTTGAAGTTGGATGCCCTTATTGTAGTTTTACTGGCACAGGAACTGAGGAAGAAGTCTATGGATAGTTCAAGGGATGCTCTTAGTGTCAAGGGAAGGCCTAAGGAAATGGGATCGAAAGGAGATTAGAAAGGGGCTAAGGAAAAGTCCAAGGGTCGTTCTAAGACTCCTAGTAAAAAGAGCAGTGTTAAGTGTTGGAACTATGGTAAAAGGGGACATGTAAAGGAGTGCAAAAATCCCAAGAGGGAGAATGATTTTGATAAGTCCTCGAATGCAGGTGAAGATGTTTTAATTTTTGCTTATAATGTTGATGCTAATGAACACTAGTTGGTTGACTCGGGATGGTCGTTTCACATGACTCCGCATAAAGAATGGTTCTCCACATATGATAAGTATGATGGAGGTAATATATACCTTGGAGATAACTCTTCATATCTGATTGTTGGAAAAGGCAAGGTATTGGTGTGTTTCAGTGATAGAAGGATTAAAACCCTCCCTGAAGTTTATCATGTTCTTGGATTAGCTAGAAATGTGATTTTTGTTTCAAAGCTTAATGATTTGGGAATACATGTAACTTTTGACAAGCATGGCTGCAGATTATTGAGAGGGAACTTGGTGGTAGCGAAGGGGAAGAGATTTGGAAACTTGTTCAAGCTTGAACCCACTACAATTTGTAATGCCTCCTATGTATCTGAGGCTAGTATTGCAAATGCATGTATGTTGTGGCACTGTAGATTGGACCACACAAGCAATAATGTATTAAAAACTATTAAGAATAAAAATTTGTTGGACGGTTCATCCTATTTTGATGAGCACTTTGATTTTTGTGAGCATTGTGTGTTTGGGAAACAAAAAAAAAAAAATCATTTCCTTCTGGTAGCAATAGAGCAAAAGAGAAGTTATAAATTATTCATACGGATATGTTTGGACCTGTGGATATTGAATCTATCAAAAAATCTTGTTATTTTGTTACCTTCATTGATGATGTGTCCAGATTTACGTGGATTTATTTTATGAAACATAAAAATGAAGTTTTCACTAAGTTTAAGGAATTCAAAGTCTTAGTAGAGAACCAATCAGGTTTAAAGATTAAAATATTAAGATTTGAATATGGAGGGGAATTTTGCTCTAAGGAATTTGATGAGTTTTGCAAGCATGCAGGTATAGTCAGACAAAAGACAACTCCATATACACCACAACAGAATGGTGTTGTGAAAAGGATGAATCGAACAATTATGGAAAGGGCCAGAAGTATGTTGAGTGACGCACAGTTCGATAAATGCTTTTGGGGAGAGGTTGTATGTACTACTTGCTACTTGATAAACAGATCTCCTTGTAAGGCTCTCGATTCGACACCTTATGAAGGTTGTGAGGCTTTTGTTCATGTGCCTAAGGAAAAGCGATCTAAGTTGGACCCAAAAGCATAAAAGTGTACATTCATTGGATATGGTGATAATGTTAAAGGTTATAAGCTTTGGAATCCACTAACCCACAAGATTATATTTTCTAGAGATGTTATTTTCAAGGAACTTAGAGTTATTTTTGAACCGGAATAGCCAAAAGAAAAAGAAGAAAAGGAAAAGAAAGTGCACTTTGAGTTAGAGCATCAAGATGCACCTCAGGAAGAACATAATGATGGATTGGGGGGTCAAGAAGAAGAAGAATATTCTAGTAGTTCTAATGATGAATTTGTTGTTATGGAAGAAGCTGGTACAAATGATCATGCAGAACAACCAGTTGAGTATCTTACTCCACCCTTGAGGAGATCCACAAGACAAAGAAATCCAATAGACAGGTATAGCCCACCAGATTCCCATTGTGCATATGCTTTATTGAGTACTAACGATGAACCTAGACCCTACAGGGAAGTTATTTCTACAGATGATAGTGAGTCTTGGCAGTTAGCCATGCAGGAGGAGATGATGGCCTTAGACTCTAATAACACCTGGGATCTTGTTCATTTTCCCAAAGGAAGAAAGGCCATAGGATGTAAGTGGGTCTTCAAAAAGAAGTTTGGAGTGGACGGGTCATTGGAGAAGTGCAAGGCTAGACGGTAGCCAAGGGCTACTCCCAGAGAGAGGGAGTTGATTTTGGTGAGATATTCTCTCTTGTTGCTAAATTGGCTTATATTAGATTTCTCTTATCCATTGTTGCAGCTTATGATTGGGAGATTGAGCAAGTGGATGTTAAGACTATATTTTTACATGGAGATCTTGAAGAAGGAATATATATGCAACAACCTACAAGTTTTGAGGTAAAAGGAAAAGAACATTGGGTTTGCAGGTTGAAAAGGTCTCTTTATGGTTTAAAGCAATCCTACACAATGTGGTATCAAAAGTTTAATTCATTTATTTTGAAATTGGGTTTCGTTAGAAGCAAGGAGGATCACTATGTTTACATTCATTGTGTTGGTGATTCTATCCTAGTTGTTGTTTTGTATGTTGACAACATGTTTTTTTCAGCAATACTAAGGATATGATTAGTGAGCTTAAAGCCCAACTTTCAGGTGCATTTGATATGAAGGATCTTGGAGCTGCCAGGGATATTTTGGGAATGGAGATCAGAAGGGACATAGGTAACAAAAAGCTTTGGTTGTCACAAATTATGTGAATACTATTTTACATAGGTTTAGTATGCAAGGATGTAATCCAGTTAGAATTTCCTTACCGATTGGCACTAAGATTTCATTAGATATACTATGGATGATCATGAGGATATGTCTAATGTGCCTTGTGCTAGTGTTGTAGGGAGTTTAAAGTATGAAATGCTTTGCACTAGGACAAATATTACACAAGCAGTGGGAGTTTTGAGCAGATTTATGTCTAACCTTGGTAGACAACATTGGAATTATGCAAAGAGGGTCTTTAAATATATTGCAGGTACTCCTAATCATTGTTTAGTTTATTCTAGTACTGATAGTGCTGATAAATATTTGGACATACAAGATTTTGTTGATGCAGATTGGGCGGGTGACTTGTATAGTCGAAGGTCCGCCAATGGCTATGTATTTACTCTGTTTGGAGGTGCAGTGAGTTGGATGACTAAGAGGCAGCCCATAGTTGCTTTTTCCACCACAAAAGGAAAGTATATGGTTGCTACTCATATCTCTAAGGAGGCAGTTTGGTTGAGGAGATTGTGTACAAGTATTGGATTTGATTGCAGGATCATTCAGATTGATTGTGATAGCCAGAGTGTTATTTTTTTGGTCAAGAATCCTTTGTATCATGCTCAGACTAAGCATGTTGATGTACAGTATCAATTTGTTCGAGAGTTGGTTACAAATGGACAGATTGAGCTGAAGAAGATTGTCACTCTGAAGAATGTTGCAAATTCATTGACCAAACCTATGAGCACATAGAAGTTTGTGTGGTGTAGAGAGGCCATAGGCCTCGTTTCTAGTGCCTGATTATTTTTCATTTGATTTCCTATGGGTTGATTCACAATGTATAATGTCAAGTGGGAGAGTGTACGGATAAGGTGCCATTAACCTTGTAAATCCTAATATTGTATTTATTCCTTATGTTATTTGTTATTAGTAATTACCCATAAGGAGATGTATGAGTTTCACCGGCAGTGGTAAAAATTATTTACTGTCCACGATAATTACAAAGTTACTGCATGGTAAAGGTTAAGAGTTACCGACAGTAATTACAGAGTGACCTCTACTATTGGTAAATGTAAAAACTTATGGTAAGAGAGGTTAGGTGTTTCCACTTGGAGAATCAGATATTTTAAGCATGTATGACACACGTCATAACGTTTGGTGGTTGCATGTAAAGAATTTATGGCAGATGCAAGTTGTCATAAGATTCTATGACACTATGACGCATATGATGGATATGGTTGTTTAATATTTTCTCTATTTAGCCCCAAGCACCCATCTTGGGTTGCATGCATGTTGGAGGTATATATGACGGTTATGATGCGTCATAAGATGTTGTAAGTTGTCATGCATGGATATGGGTGCCCAACTTTGGAAGGGTCTCTTTGACACTTGTATGTTGCATGTTGATGCCACTTAGATGCTTGCATGTGGGAGAAAGAAAGTGGATTCCTAGGCCTTGTTGGAGACATTTTCTATAAGTATCTGCCATGTATTTGTTGTTGCATATTAGTTTTATAGGTACCCAGGTTTTGGCAGAGTGAAGGTTGAAAGACAAAGGAAGTGAATGTATTTGTAATCTCCTTTTGTGATGATAATACAACTTGGCCTCTTTTCTTGGTGGAGTTTTTTACCCAAAAGGGTTTTCTCCATGGTAAGCATTGTGTTGTGTGCTTCATTTTGCTTTTGGAATATTTTTATTTTGTGGGTTTTTGTTTTATGTTACAATCTCCATTGATATACACACTTAAAAGGTTTCAAAAATTTATCTTAAATTAGATTTCCATTTGGGTAGTTGTGCTTTCATTTCTAACAAGCATATCTAGAGTAAGTATTGATAACTCTCTATCCAATATGGAGAATCTAATATTTTTACTTCATTCCTTCAAGAGTATTCTAGTGGATTAAAGGAGAAATTGGAGAAATAAATGGACACAAAGGTGAATAAGAAGAGATTGATGGATATAATGAAGAAGTGTGCCACTACACACAATAAACTTTAGGACAATCTCAAAAGTGTACAGGATTGCTTGACGGAAGCCAAAACGTTATTTCAATTATGCATGAAATGGCCAAGTGCTACAAAGACTATAAAAGATGAGATGGGTAAATTGAGCCCCAAATAGACAAAGCCTTTGGTGCCTATGATCCAACACAAGACTTGGATGGGAGCACAAGGTCTACCATAGAAAATCTACATGAGCAGTTCTTCCAACTGCAAGTTCAAAAAGAGAAGATTATAATGTAGTTTGGTCATCTCAAGGATCTGGTAAACACAATATTTTTACCTATATCCAATGCCCTAATGAGTGTAGACAAAGTTTCAAAATTAAATCTAGTACTTAGCACTCTAAATGACGATGAAGAAATTTTAATGAAATTTGAGACTCAGAGCAGAATGCTCAACCTAGCCAAGAAGAGTTGGGAAGAAGGCAAGTAGGAATGACAAATGCACCTGGAGAAGTTGTAGGTGTCAAATACTTCTTTTGGGTGATTGTACTTTTTTTATGCATTTCAATTTGTTGGTTCAGATTTTAGTGTATATATGCGTATGATATAAGGTAATTTTATAATGCAAGTTTTGATATGGTAATGTTAGATAGCACCCTTAGGGGGAGCGATTAAAGTTTTAAATTTGTTACTCTTGTATATGTGTACATATCAGTCAGGGTGAGTTCCAGTATATGAGAATAACATAGGTACGCACCTTTTCCCTTGGTGTCAAAGGGGGAGAATAGTTCTTGAGAGAATATTTTGTATGTTTCCATCAATGACAAAGGGGGAGATTGTCATTGATATGTTTGTTGGAAACATGAGCATGGTGTATGAGTATAAAGTTGTGCAGTAAGCAGTATAGTGCTGTCATTGATGTCAACATTGTGTTCTCGTATAAAGATTAGTGTGAAGACCAGTTTGCATACCTTGAGCATGTTTGAAGATGGTTATCTAGTGGATATTTGCAAGAAGGTTTGATCCAGTGAAGAAAGATGAAGGGAAAATTGGCTAAGTGTCAAACCAATGTTTTCAGTGCCAGACATCTGGTATTTTGGTCTGCATTGGTCCGCTATGTAGAATCCTTCCCTGCGGTTTTCATGTAATTTTCTTGGATGCTAGAAGAGTCTATTTCAAAAGTTTCACAGTGTTTCGGTCCCTAGTGTTGAAGTTATGAATGATATAAAGTTTGATCTGGTAATTTCAATGTTACCAATATAGTATGTATGTTTTGGAGGATCCGCATCTCTCCACGAATTGGTATTTGGCTTTGCGGATTTGTGGAGATGTTGACAAGTGTCAGTAGTGCCTATATTCCAAGTAGCATGAAGTTTTGAGGTCCGCATGTTGGTTTGTAGTTGAACAGTCGATAAATATTGATGTTAGGTCTTTTTTGGTGCCAACCTAATAAGTTTTGGGTATTGCAGAGTTTTGAGAAGCATTGATCCGTTATGTGGAAGCTATTATAGGTCCATTCCGATCTATTTGGAATTCTTATAAGTTTTGAATCATGATGTGAAGTGTGTATGTGTGTATGTTGATCTGATAAGTTATATTTTGTGTGGTACATCTAATTAGGCCGACCTAATTGATGTTATAGATGTTTCTGGATGATGTGGATATATATGTAAGATCTTTTCTGGTGTTTTGGAAAAGAGAGATGCAATGTAATATGTAGATGATGGGAATTGTGTGAACGTGATGCGAATTCAAAGTAGAACAGAGTGTTTGTGCAAATCAATATGAAGTGTGTAAATTCAGTGTATTGAACTTCAATGAAACTGTATTCCAGCATGTTGTAGATGCATTTATAACAATTCAAATCTTGGTTTTGTGCCACCTATCTCTTCTATCTTTCCTTCCTTTTGTGGGCATTGAGTCCACTAGGATAGTGAGTCCACCTGTAGTGAGAAATTATGTAATATCTTATAACCGGTTATAATATATTATGAGTTAATCCTCACCGTGGTTTTTCTATTTTTGTGTTTTCCACATAAAAATATGGTGTTCATGTGTTAAGTGATGTTGATGGTTGATTTCATTCTTTCCTTTCTTATTGCAAATTAAATATGCTATGTGGATTGAATGCTTAAATTTTTAAGTGGTTTCAGAGAATACTAGTTCACCCCCCCTCTCAATATTCTAGGTGTTCAACATAAGGATGTTATTATAGGTCCACCCCAACCTATCTTGTGTGTTACAAGTTTGAATTAACATGTGAAGTGTATATTATTTGTATGATTGAGCCGACAAGGCATATTTTGCATGACACATCTAATTAGGCCGACCTAATTGATGACTGAGGTTGAGGTGGATATATATCTGAGTTCATTTTTGGTGTTCTGAGTATGTATATGTGAAGATAGGTATTGTTGATGAAAACTGTGCGAGTGTGAGGTGAATGTAGAGCAGAGCATAGAAGAGTGTTAGTATAGATCAGTATGAAGTGTATAAATTCAATATATTGAGCTTCAATGGAACTGCAATTCATGCATATTGTAGATGCAATTGTAATAGTTCCAATCCCAGTTGTGTGCCACCACTCTCTTCTATCTTTTCTTCTTTCTATGGATATTGAGTTCACTAGGATAGTGAATCCACCTACAATGAGCAATTTTGTAATATATTATAACTAGTTATAATATATTGTGAGCTAATCATCAACATGGTTTTTCCCTTTTTGGGTTTTCCATGTAAAAATATAGTGTTCATGTGTTATGTGATGTTCATGGTTGATTTCATGCTTTCCCTTCTTACTACAAACTAAGTATGCTATGTGGAATGAATGTTTAAATGTTTAAGTGGTTTTAGAGAATACCGATTCACCCCCCTCTCAATATTCTAGGTGTTCAACAATTGCTATCAGAGCTTGGTTCCTTGAAAGAAGCTTAACCACTTGGGGAAGATCTTGGAGGTTGGACACATGGATCTTCGAAGACATCCTACTCCTCTAGAAGAAATTCCTACAGTTGGATTCACAGAAGAAGATTGTGTGGTTGATATGAATGGAGAACACAAAAAATTTATTGAAGATCTAGAAAGGATTGAAGGTGAAAATAGAGATTTGAAAGAAAATGTCAAAGAAGCAAATGAACGCATCAGAAAATTGAGAGAGAAAATCAAGAAATTCAAACAAATGCATAAGGAGGTAAATGAGCAATTGAAGCAAGCCAATAAAATAATTACCAATATGAAAGTGCAAGTTGAAGAAGGAAAAAGAGTTGAAGAATGTTTGAACGCAAAGGTGAAAAGAAAATCTGAAGAATGTACAAACATTGAACAAGAGATTGTGACTCTAAGATCAGAACTTGAAAAAGAAAAGTGTTAAGAAGACAAATTCAAGAAGAGTACATATATGCTTGATGAAATTATTGCAAATCAAAAAGGATCTAAAGACAAAGAAGGATTAGGGTTTGAAAAAGGTGAAAGCTCAAAGATAGATCAAACTCCAAATCAGAATGAAAAGAAGATTGAGGACAAGAATAGTAATGGCAAGAAGATCTGGAATTAAAGGAAAAACTTAAAAAGACCACCAATCAAACAACCAAATTCATAAAGGTGCCCATCTTTTAATGGTTTATGTTACTCTTGCAATAAATGTGGACATAAGATTGTAGAGTGTAGCAACAGAATGAACCAGAATGTTCCATCCTTTTTCGGTTAGTGTTTTATATGCAAAAGATTCGATCATAGAGCTAGTGAATGTAAGATGAATGGATATAACAATGGTATTGTGTTTCAATCTTTCAATGGATACTATTGTAGATGCAATGGATTTGGGCATAAAGTTAATCAATGAAGGTCCAAAATGAATGGAAGTAAGCATGTTCAAAAGAATATCCTATGCTACAGTTGCAATAGACTAGGACACATCTCTAAGTTTTGCAAAAGAAAAGTTGTAAAGAAGGATAACCTGGTAAAGAAGGATAACCTGGTAAAGAAGAATGATCCAGTACAAAAGATTGATCCAGCAGAGACAAAGAAGGAGATGAATAAGATTTGGAAAAAGAAGAGGATAAGGTTGAATCTGTACCAGCTTCTAGTGCAAATATTTCCTCTAGAAACTAAGTTAAGAGCTTTGGCTCAAGGGGAGCATTAACAAAAAAATATTTTATCCCTTGCTAGAGAAATGGTGTTGATGCTTTAGCACATAGATATGAGGTGTGGGTTGATATGCTTGAACTGTTGGAGAAAACACTAGTGGAAAATATTAAGATGTGAAACTTTGCAAAGCATCTCGACGTGACTTTGCAACATAGTTATGGTTCATCAACTTTATCGACTAAAGCATTCAATGTGAATTAGGTTAAATTCCAAAAGGAGTTATAAGTGATTTCACTTAACAAAAATTCATTTGCAAATAAGCATTCAAAGAGAGAAGAGCAGACAAGGAGCGAAGTGAAGTGTTTGAATAATTTCATGTTTTTGCGCACGAAACCCTAATTGAAAGTCAAATCAAAGGTATTTACAATTTTATCTTGCCCTAGTTTTTTAGACTGTTTTTGAAATATTTGAAATGGCTACCCCATGAGTAATTGAGGTCTCAGAATGACCTCGACCAAAGATCAAGAGACATCCTGATAAATCTATGGAGGATGACCCGCTCAATGCATTCTCACATATTCCTTTTGGTGTTTTACATACTGAGGATGTAAAAATTTACATTCATGGGAAGTTGGAAGAATATGATCACTCCAAGTTAGGTGATGTGTGGATGAAGGAGGTCACTAGTGATGATTTCGTATTGAAACCTGAATTCCAGAACCTCGTAAAGAAGAAACTCAATGTATGGAAATATTTTCCTAACTTTTGTCATGATGATGCATGGGTGAGTTATGCCCTAAGCAAAATTCATCATAGATTTGTGTGGTTGGATATGCATGGAATGATTACCAAGGAGATCATTAAGGTTGTTATGGGTTTGTGTTCAACTAGACTAGTTCTAATGCTAAAGTCTGTAAAGAATGAAGTAGTGATGGAGTTAATAGGAGCGACGTATGAAAAGAGGGCTTTAGCAGTGAAGAACATCAAAAATCCAATAGTCAAGTATGCTGCAATGATGATTGGCTATTAAATCTAATTTTCTAACAAAGAAAACTCAGTATCAACCACCACAATAAACACTACATACAAGATGGTGGTGAATGGTGCAAAATTTGATTTGCACGAGTTGTTGAGGGCACAACTTATTGAGAACTTGTAGAAGACAAAGGATTCAAAATATCCTTTCAAGTTTGACACATTGATCATCTGTTGGTTGTTCTACTTCTTGAGGGAGCTACCCGATACCAATAACATTGTTTAGATGAAGGATAAACTAGTTGCACACCAAATTAGATATTACTTGAGAAGGATAGGTGATGTCAAGGCACAATATTTTTGGGTTTCTTCAAAGTCTTCCAGATGAAAATGCAAACAAGAGAGAGAATTCCCTGAAAGATGGTGGAAAAGTACAAAGATGACATTACTTTTTTGGTTACAAAAGATAACTACATCTTACAAATTGTTGAGCATAGGACTGTTTCAATCCTAGAAATGAGATATGAGATCACAGAGCAAGAAATCACCACATCAACAGACTTCATGTTGAGCAAACCAAGAGACACTTCTAAAGAGAGGTATGGAACATATGAAGAGAAATCCATGGAAGTGCACATGGACCAAAGACAAAAAAAATAAGTAAGACTATTGAGAAGATGACTACAATAGTTGTGGAGGCAATAGGCCTTATTAAGGAGCAAGTTGAGAAGGAAAAAGCTATGTCTTATCCTTTGAGAGGATCATCTAGTAGAAGGAGATCTAGTAGAACAACTACAACTCCTAATTTGGTTGCCCCCAAGTCCTTTGGGACTAAGTCTACTATTGGAGAGAAGAGGAAAGAGTCTGCAAGAACTCTAGTGAAGGAGAAGACATCTTCGACAAAGTAGCAGAAGATGCTTGTAAAGGAAAAGGCCACTCCAACAACACAACAAATAGGCCCAACAAGAAGAAGAGTTAAAACTAAAGCAACAAGAGAAGCATACTTGGGTGTAAATGTTGATGATGATGATGAAGAAGGACCACAATTGGTCCAAAAAAGGAAGTTTGAAGCTTCACAAGGTGAAGCAAGTGCAAAGAAACAAAAGATTGACATTGCAGACACTGATAATGAGGTTGTGGTTGAGAAAGAAAAACAAAGCTACAAAATATAGATGAGAGAAAATAAAATAGAGTCTAACTAGAAGTCATCAGATGACAAGAAAAAGAAGAAGAAAAATACTCTAGTAAGGTGACATAGCCCTATGAAGCTAGATGTGTTGTTCAATGGGATTGTAGAACATGAAATGTTAGAAGAGATTGTTGCATTGTACACTACTACGAATGATGTTGATAAGGTTACCATTGAAGAAGCAATTGTAAAATACATCATTACTTTTGAAGTTAATACATGAAAAACATTGAAAATCAATTACCGGTAGAATTAAGAAATGTATTATATGAAAGGATACAAGTAGCAATTGATGAAGAGACAAAATTAAGAGCATTTGATTTGGAAAAGATTAGTGCACCCCTATCAAAAGAAAATAAAGCCACATTGGCTCACTTATACAATAAAGAATTTTGAACAAAGCAAAGGGTAACCACCCATATGAGTAGAGATCAAAATAATCTATAAAGGCTTTGAAATGAAATAGTTGAAAAGGTTGATGAACTGGCATAGAGATTGGGATTAAATTCAGACAATGAAGAAGAGATGCATGATGATATGTCGGTTCCAGAAATTAATGAAGTAGATGATGCACAACAAGAAGATGCTCAACATGAACATGGGACTAAAGAAGAAATTATGCAAAAGGATGTTGATGAAAATCTTCTGAAAGTGGAAGAAAATGTTGAAGAGAATGTTACTAGTGTAGAAGACACTATAGGAGGAGGTACTATTGATAATGTTGCTCTAGTAGGATAAAATACCACTACAGAGTTGAATGCCACAAAAGCACAAAAGGAGGTTGCACCAACAGGACATATATCACTTCCTCCTGAATTATAAGTGAATGCAAAGGATGCAAAAGGTCAACCAGAGAGGAATATGACTCTGAATAGCTTTGAGAAACCTGTGGATAATGAGAAAAAGACTGAGAATGCATCCAATACAGAGGAGAAGAAGGATGAGGAGTTATCGGTTAATGCTAAGAAGAAAGATGGTGATGCAGAAGTCAACATTGATGAAAAAGGAAAGGTTTCAGAGAAGAAGGTTGCAGAAGATAGTGCAAAGATAGCTGGAGAATCTCCTAGTACATCCAAAGATTCATTGAAGAACTTGTTAAGCATGCAACCGCAATTTCAACCTGTAGTGTCTAGCCAATTACTTCAACTTCTGATGCAACAAGGGCAAGTAGACATGGACAACATCTCTCCACTACACAATCTTCAATTGGTTGATGCTTTCCATGCTTCTACCCGAAAAAAAATTTTACAGACACATCAAAAAAGTGCAAAGCTGATTGATGAAGTCATAAAGGTACTGTAGGAGACCATACTCGGTGCGTGTATAGACAACTCTTTATCTAGTATGAAGAATGTAAATCTTTTACTTGATTATTTCAAAGAATATTCTAGTGGGTTGAAGGATTAATTGGAGAAGGAGATAAACAAAAATATGAATGATAAAAGATTGATGGACATAACTGTAATGTCATAAAATTGCACCCCTTGCAATTTCACATACATTCTTGCATTTTCTTTACTTTCCACTCCCCTAGCATTTGTGTAGACTCATTTTATCCTCTGCATAAGCCTTTTTCCCCTCTCAGGATGCTCAACACCTCTTTTCAGTAGCTACCTTCGCGTGTCGACTTCGCATCGAACCTTGTGCTTTTCCTATTCATGTTATTTTGTAGTGTGATGTGTCCAAACACTAGCACACCGCGCGGACGTCTATGCACCGCACTAGCATCCTGCAATGTTTCAACATTCAAACGACTATTTATGTGCATGTTTTCCACTTGTCACTTGCTCTTGTTGATGGTAACGGTTGGGGATGCCTTGTAACCACTCGAGAAGCTTCCTTTTGCTCCTTTTCCCTCTTTAAAAACTATCTTTTCAATCCATTTGGTCCTCTAGCTTCTTGGCTTCTCTCTTTTCCCTCTTTCCTCTCTTGCTTGCACATATCACTTCCTTGTTACAACAACTTGAAGCACTCTCAAGCTCTCTTGACAACACCCTTTGTAACACTCTTGGCTCTTGCAACTTTATTGCTCTCTCCATGTGGCTTCCTTAAGCCTTGCAACTCTATCTCCCTTACCTTGTGCTTGTGAGCAGCTTGGGATTTCACACATCCCCTACCTATTGCATTTACATTTGTTATACGGGTTCTCCTCAAGCGGGAATTTCTTTTATCACTCTTTGTCCATTTCTCTCTATCTATTTGGTTGTCCATGAAGGTGGGAACACCAAAATAGGGGTTTGATTGAGGCAAACCCCTATACAGCCCCAACAATTTCTCTAGATCTTACGTATGCAAGTATTGAAGATATTTACGTGCTAGAGGCTTATTACTTGGGTGGTTGTAAGCACTTTCTTTCTTCTCTCTATCTTTATCATTTATACTTTAATTTAGTTTTGTTATATTCTATTCCTTCCTCGCATTCTAGATGTTCTTAATAATTAGATCGCTAGTAGTCACTCAGTTTATTTTTTCAATAAACTCGCTTTCTCGTTCGTATGAGATGCCAGCGCACCTCTAGGACACCAGCGCGCCACGTTGTCATCCTTATTCCGCGTTGATGCCCTTTGGCCGAGAGCTTGTCAATTTGTCCAAAAAATCTCTGTGACCTGCTCTTTCTGATTCTAAAACTCTCGTGTTGTTCCTTGAGGTAGTTTAGGGCAATTCGCCCCTTGGGAGTCTCTTGAGAATAAAGAGACTCATGAGTAGTGAATCCCCCTTCTCTACAATAACTGAGAAGTGTGCCTCTACACACAACAAATTTCAGAACAGTCTCAAAGATGTACATGATTGCTTGGTGGAAGCCAAAATGTTGTTGCAATTTTATATGAAATGGTCATGCTCCACCAAGAGCATAAAAGATGAGATGGACTCAATTGAGTTCCAAATTGACAAGGCATCTAGTATCTATGATTCGACACAAGATTTGGATTGAAGCATTAGGACTATGATAGAGAATTTGCACAAGCAATTTTTCCAACTACAAGTTCAAAAGGAGAAAACAATAATGCAGTTTGGTCATCTCAGGGATCTGGTAAATGCCAAACTCTTACCTATTTCAATGCCCTGTTGAGTGCAGAAAAAGAAACTAAGTTAAATTTGGTACCCAAAACTCCAAATGATGGTGAAGAACTTCTGATGGAGTTTGAGACTCAAGGCCCAATGCTTGGCCTTGCCTGAAAAATTTGGGAAGAAGGGAAGAAGGACTGGAAAACACACCTCGAGAAGCTTTAGGTGTCAAATGATTCTTTTGGGTGATTGTATTTATTTTTACGCATTTCAGCTTGTTATTCATAATTCAATGTATATATGTGAATGCCACAAGACAATTTTTTGGTGCAAGTTTTGTTGGATAGTACCCTTAGAGGGAGACAATAAAGTTTTTAGTTTGCTACTCTCTTGTACATATCAGTCAGGGGGAGTTGTAGTACTTGAGCAGACATATGCATGTGCCCTTTGCCCTTGATGTCAAAGGGGGAGAGTAGTTTTGGAGAGAAATTTTGGCATGTTTCCATCAATGACAAAGGGGGAGATTATTGGAAGAATGAGAAGTTTGTTATTGATATACTTACTGAAAACATGAACATGAGGTATGAATACAAGTTGTACAGTATGCAGTACAATGTTGTCATTGATGTCAACATTGTGATCTGGTATGAAGATCATTGTGCAGACCATTTTGCATAGCTTGAGCATGCATAAAGATAGTAATCTAGTTCTTAGTTGCAAGAAGATTTGATCTAGCATAGACAATTGGAGTGGAAAAGTGGCTAAGAATCAAAACAAATATTTCTGTGTATAGGACATCTAGTAATTTGGTCCACATTGGTCCATTATGTAGAATCTTGCCATGTGGTTTTAATGTAATTTTTTTGGATGGTAGAAGCATTTAAATCCAAAGTTTCACATTGTTTTGGTTTCTAGAGTGGAAGTTATGGATGACAAAAGTTTTGATTTTCCTATGAGAATGTTTCTTGTACAGTGTATATGTTTTGGTGAATTTGCACTTTGCCACGAGTTGGTATCTAGCTTTGCGGATTTGTAGAAGTGTTGACAAGTGTCAGTAGATTCTTCGATCTAAGTGGCATAAATTTTTGAGGTTCATATGTGCGTTTATGTTTGAACAGTTGGCAAATTTTGATGTTAGGTCATTACCAGTGCCGACCTAATGAGTTTTGAGTATTACAGAGTTTGAGTAAGTATTGATCTGTTATAAGGATGTTATTATAGGTCCACCCTGAGCTATCTTATGTGTTACAAGTTTGAATTAAGGCACAAAGTGTTTATGATTTGTATGATTGATCCAACAAGGCATATTTTGTATGATACATATAATTAGGCCAACCTAATTGATGACTGAGGTTGAGATGGATATATATGTGAGTTCATTTTCAGTGTTTTGAGTATGTAGATGTGAAGATAGATATTGTTGATGCAAATTGTGTGAGTGTGAGGAAAATTTATAGCGGAGCAGAGAGTTAGTACAAATTAGTATGAAGTGTATAAGTCAGTATATTAAGCTTCAATGGAACTGTAATTCATGCATATTCTAAATGTAACTATAATAGTTCAAATCTCAATTGTATACCACCACTCTCTTTTATCTTTTCTTCTTTTTGTGGGCAGTGAGTCCACCTGCAATGAGTGATTCAGCTATAATATCTTATAACCAGTTATAATATATTGTGAGCTAATCTTCACCGTGGTTTTTCCCTTTTTGATTTTTCCACGTAAAAATCTAGTGTTCATGTGTTATGTGATGTTGATGGTTGATTTCATGCTTTCCTTTCTTATTGCAAATTAGGTATGCTATGTGGAATGAATATTTAAATTTTTAAGTGGTTTCAAAGATTATTGACTCACCCCACCCTCTCAATATTCCAAGTGTTCAACATATTATTTTTGGAGGTGAATGGAATTCAAATTGAAGGGGAGGTCATTGGGGACAGTGGTAGATTTAGAAGGAAAATATGGTGAAATGGGGAAGTGATCAAATAGGGTAGCTAAGAAATCAAGAGGAACCAAATGGCTAGAGGGGGAAGGAAAAATATTGTAGTTAGGGGATATGTAAATCTTTTTAGGAAGATCATCTTCTTAAGGAAACCTCATGGCAATTATTCCATATATACAAATGAGGTATATGAAGGTTAACTTTTCTTAAAAGAGGATTATACACATCTAGTGAGTTTTTAGTCAATGTCCATAAAAATTCTAGTTGAGATAAGTAGGAAGAGTAAGCCCAACTATGACTAATCAAATTCTCTACCATTTGAAATGAAGATGTGTCCATTCACAAAGTATTTTTTCTTTGAGAGAGATTGGGAGTGTAAATTGAATAAAACCCAAATAGGGTGCCATGAATGAGAATAATGAAGTGAATACAACAATTATTAGGGTTGGTCTGAAATGCAACAACATACTTTACAAACCAAGGAGAAAATCCTAATATAGCCATGGGACCAATACCCTTAGAGTGATTGGTGTGAAAGAAGTAACCTTATTTCCAAATGATAGTGAAAGTGACTTCGAGGATAAGTGCATTAACTTTCACTTCTTGAAGCATACTTAATCAAAATGGTTGTTCTAAATAGATTGTTTGACATGGTACTTTCAAGAGGATATTATCAAACCTTGTGCATACTAGGATTGAACATGACATTTCATTGAGAAGAGTTCAAAAGAGTTTCCTCATTCATCATAAGTGCATTAAATTGATTCTCTAATGGGCATGCTTGGTGTTCTAGGATACCACCCTAGTTAGACTACTCCTAGGAAGAAGATCGAGCTTGAGCCTATAAGGGATTGGATGATTGAGAAGGAGGATTCAAAATCAAGTTGGCTAGTATTGAGAGAAAAAAATATTTTTAAATTTTAAATTTCCCTCCTTTCATCCTCTAAAACTATATCTATGTAAGATAGGGAGTCATGGGTTGAAGAGGATTGATGCAAGGAGGATGAAATGGTATCGGGAAGGATGTTAATGGAGGTGGATGGTGATTTTTTAGAAATTGATGGTGATGGTTGAGCAGCATCAAGGGACTTCAAAGGGACTCATTAAAGGTAGATTTGGTAGGATGTGAACCATTTGAAGACAAGGTCAACGAATGTTGTTTGTAAATGGGATAATCCTAAATCAATTGACCTCTCAATGGGAATAAAAGTAAGTATTTGGCTTACCAAAGTGGTTAATCAATTGGTCAAATTTAAAATTGGAGTTGACAAGTTTAATGGTGTTTGGAAGAGGTTTGGGTAAGCTCCATCTTAATGCAAACCAAGGTTAAACATGCAAGTTGGACCACTTGTTAAAATTATGTTTGTACCAAAGAACAAGGCTACCCAATAATAAAATTGTCATGTAAAAAAGGACATGATACTAAATTTAGGAATGGAAGTTCAACCCACATAGGGTATTTCAATTTGGAAATTTATTTTGTGTGAAAGTCAAGGTCTCATGCTTGGACACAACATGTTTTCTCATAAATAATCCATAAACCATATTAAATAGTAGCATGAACATGATATCAATCAACAAATATGCAAGATGCATGCCCTATGTAGCCCCCTATATGATTGTATAGCCCAACCCTTTTCTTCCCAATTGGTATAAGTCAATTTTAAAATATCATGTTTAGATAGGATCCCTTTGAGAAAGAAAAGGGTGATAAGGTCTTGCTTTTGCAATAGGGAATAACCTCAATCACTTGGGAACTTGAACAAAACCACCTTACCTTTTATCAAGCTTCTCAGGATGTCAAAAGATTTAAACTTCTAGTCATCCTTGGAATGTATGCCACCATGCTCCATCATAAGGCTATAAAAGTTACTAATCAAATGAGTAATTTTTGTTGGAGAGGCATGTTGAGGTCCGAATAATGGGTTGGGGCTTACAAAGAGATTTTGTTGATTGGGCATCTAAGATTATAATGTCAAACACATGAGTAGATTGCATATATATTTGTCTTGTTTATTCAAGTTTGTTATTTTCAACAATGTCATGTTCTTGACCCTTTTTCTTCGTGACAAATATCCCAAAGTTTAACAAATATGATCTAAATGACCCAATTAATTGTTTAGCCTACATACTCTTGAAACATGTCATGTTAAAACAAAACATAATAAAAAATAGAAGTTAAGATATTCTATTTCAAATTATAAATAAAGATTCTTTATAATTACTACTCATTTGAACTCAACCTCACCAACTAAATCAAATAACCTCCATAACTTTATCAATTGAAAAGAAAAACATTAAATACAATTTATATAAAACCCCCACCCCAAAAACTCTTTGTATTTATTATATACTTATTCACAACCCTAATGGAAAGGGGGGCGACTTTTACCATAAGGAGAGATTTTTCATGAAAAAAGAATATCCAAAAAGAAAGTGAAATAAAATAAAAACTAGCAATTGCACCTTGGTGTGCAATGAGTACGCTGAAGAGGTGTGGAAGGTCAATTTGGAAAAACATGGTCTGTGTTTTGGGTATGGAGTATATGAGGTCAATTGATGACCCACTTAGCAAATGATGCTTGTGCAATAAAGTTCTCAATAGAGAAGTGATAGCTTCAAATCAACTATGCCTCTATTTACGAGGATCCAAACATGATTGAAACAAAACCTATGAAACAAGACAATAATCAGGCTCCTTTACCAACAAGCTCATGTTATATTTACAATAGGGAGAGAGGGAGACAAAAGAAAAGATTATGCAGCTGCAATGGTATGATCAAATGTAGATACTATTTATGAACATCACTCTTTCTAGACTTTTCCTTGCCACAATGGAAGCTCAACTTGAAACATATATCACTTCTCGAAAACTTCCTTGTCCTGATAAAAAGAATGCCTGAATTCAGACCCTCAAATAAGGATACCAATGTCATAATGATAAAACTAAGCCTAAAGCACTCATGTCCTATGCAAGTCAATATGTTATGAGATGACAAGGGTGTATGAGTTGCCTGCACTAGTATTTGTTTTTTTGGCTTCTTTGTAGTAGAGAGCTCCAGCCACTTTCACCGACAGAAGATAGGTCCCAACCAAAATTATAGAGAGTTGCATAGTACTTTAGACCAAAGAGCTTGGAGATGATAGCAAACATAACATGCCATTGAGTTCCAAAAGAGAACCCTATATTTATGGAGGCCACATACAGTGAACTTGGTAGAGAAAAAGCTATAAAAATATGCCCAACACAACCTTTGAGTAGTACTATTGTGAGCATGGGAGGCCTAAGAAACTTATATTCCAGCAAGAGGAATTATGACAGGAATCCTGCAGCCACTTGGCACAGAAAACCCCAGATGCTGATGAGTGAAACAAATGTGCTAATGTTGACAGGGGTGTATCCTAGCGACCTCCCAATTTGACCCATGTTGTTAATGGCTGCCAAAGTTGCTCCAATCCCACAAGTTGCTGCTGAGAACAGGATTATCATATCTATGCTTGCAAATTCCCGTAGGATGGTGAAGTCATTTCCCCATGCTGGCTGCAAGCTCAGACTGTTGTTGATTGACTTTCTTATCATCTACAACAGGGGAACTCAGGTCTCCATTAGAGAACTTTTGCTGCTTCATATTGTCCATCTTTGCGTTAACAACAACAACAAGATTAGACAAAAGAAAGAGCATGATTAGAATGGCAACAACTTGGTATCCTGACTCTAGGAAATTCTTCATCTTGTTCTCTACCACAATCATAAGCATCAGAAACATTGCTAGGGCCAGAGCAATGTACAAAAAACAGTAAAACCACTTGACTTCATTCTTCTTTGTGGCACCTTTGGTGGGCCTTACTATTAACATTACAAGCAGAGATACGACAATGGGCAAGACACCCAAAAGCAAGATTAGGCCTCTTTCATGGTGACTATTCATGGCATGGAATATTTGAGTGAAGATGGCTCTAGTCAGCCCTAAGAAGCCCTTAAGCATTCCAAGCACACCTCCTATGCAGATATATAAATATATCTGTCGAGGCTTAGGCTTGGCAATCTATTGGGTCACAGAAAGCCATGTCATCAAATACCCAGTAATGTTCATGAGGGCTCCTATGCGTAGAACCATCCATGGTGGAGCTATCTCATTGATCAGACCATAAATTATTCCAACATTGACTCCTATTAAACATATGAATAATACAAACCATCTTCCTTTGGCCACATTTTTTACCAGAACAGATGCCTCCTTCATATCCATTTTCTTGTTTAATAGAATGAAAATGCAGTAAAGCAATTCTTTTGTGAAATTCTTTTATTTGGTTTCTGCAAATCACAAAATGTACCCACAAATGTTTTGCAGATGGTGTGTAAAATTCTATTAATTATCAGCAAACCGAAGCAGCCACAGCCAAAAATTTCTGATAAGACACAGAATAATTTAGAAAACTCCAAGAAAAACATCAAAGTAGATGGATCGGATAATTCACTTCTACAATGGGTTTTTCTCTTCGATTTTCTATTGGAATACATAATTCATTTGAACTTCACTGGAATCTTGTGCTCCAGAGTTCTTTAATTCAATGGAATGTTGGGGTGAGGAGTATAGGATTTCAATGTATTTTTATTGTCCCGAATTCTCCAATTTGTAGGAATCTCGTGTTGTGCCCTTCATAAATTGGTCACCCCAGTGGTGGAATCCATTGGAACTTTGTAGTACATAGTGTTGATTCTTTTTCCAACAAAATTGTCTTCTTGATTGTGGTCTTTTGCAGGTGGCCTGTACTCATAAAATTTGGCACAGAGAAGATAGATTGAAAAATTAATGGTACTAAGAATAGCAAGCAAGGCGTAGAAAATATCGACATGGGTTGCATTAATGTCATAACCATGAATCCATCCTCTACTCTGTATATTATTGAGTTGTTGCATTCACTATCTTGACGAGCACCGAGCTGAGGAAAAAGCCCAGGGACAAAGAAACCCAAGTAAAATAAGTTGACAATGATTTCATTCCACCTGGAGATTGGCTATAGAAAAAATCCAGCAAACCCACCAACTTAAAGAGATCTGCAATTCCAAACACGAAGTATTGAAATGATAAGTAAAACATGCTCATTACAGGTTTGTGCCCTGCATATTGTTTTCTCTTCACTTCTACTAGCGCGACTATTGAAATCTTTCAACGATGAAAATGAACGGCCAACATTATTTCCATCGTCGGAAGGACGATTTGAGTCGTTGATGGTAAAACTTAGCCCGCTCATCTCAAATAAGGATACGTCATTGGCGTAAATAAAGACTTGAAAGGCAAGTGACAACTAATAATTTAGTTTTCTTTTTGTCGCTTTAATATACTCTCCTTCGTTGGAAGTTGAGCTTGGCATTTATTATTAACTCCCCCTCTGATTAAATCATAAAATTTACTGCATCGATCTTAATATATCAAATTTCCTTATAAAGTAGCAGTCCTCACAATATTATGCTTTATATTTACTAAGATTTAGGTATTATAAGTCTTGGGACTTCCCCACTGCTGCCCAGATTCGAGCCACACAACTACCCAATAGTGGCCTTCCCTTCCACTTCACAATATTCTTAATGGTACTCATATTTTTGATGTGATATTTCAGATTGTATTTAGCGTGTGATAGAAAAGTGAAAACGCCTGCCAAAATTAAGCGTACATATAGAGCACGGTCATATCGTGGCACATATGACGAAAAAAAATCTAGAAAAAAGACAAAATGAGTCAAGAAAATGACGAAATAAAATCTAGAAAAGAGACAAAATGAGTCGAGAAAATTTTAACTGTTTATGTAATTTAAGTGAGTGGAAATTTGACTAAAGCGTATAAAGTTGACTATTAAACAACAAAGAAATATCCTAATATGGAAAATTAATGGTTTTCATGAAATGGGTAACCTAGGATTTAAACTTGATGGTTGAATGGCCAAACACTCCTCACTAACTTGATACATTATAAGAAAATTTTGAATGGAGATATTGAAGTCAAAATGGAACGTTTAAGTTGATGAGTGGATTATGATGTCTTTATGGCAGGTGAAAAAAATTGTTATTTTTAACATGTGAATTCAGGTGGAAAATTTTATTATTTTATCATGTGAACTCATCTTAGAATTTGGGTGTTGGTTTTCAAACTGACTATTTGGGTGCCACCTTTTGTTTAGTTTTAGCTCATGGTTTTGTAATTACCATTTGATGAATTTGTACTAATTATCTTATTTATAAAATGTTTGAGATGGCAAAAAATAAATAGTTTATATGTATTGTTATATTTTGAGAATTACTCCAAATCTTTGATTAATGGTACTCTTATAGAAGCTCATTCTGCAAGTGTATAACTGTGTTTAGGTTACTAAATAATGTATTAAGCTTCTTTGAATTGCAGATTTTTTCTAATGAAAAGGTTTTCCCCATAAACACTTGTGTTGCAGCATGATTTTATTTATGTTTTATGTGTTTCTCTTTTCTTTAATTGTAAAGATCTGAAATTCACACAAAACTTTCCTTTAAGATTAGTTTAAGAAGTGTTTACATGTACCTTGTCTCCTTTCATTTCGTAGTAATTGTCTCAAATTCCAAGTGTTGGGTGGAGGGTTTTTTGTAATAATCTCCATTCAAGGGGGGGCTTGTGTAGAAGGGTTTGATCTTAATATAACAAGAGATGGCAAGAACATCCAAAATAGGAATGGAGAAGTTCTCAGGCATAAACTTTGATTTTTAGAAGTTCAAGATGGAGTATATGCTCATGGAAAGATATTTATAGGCTATAGTATCTAGATCCAAACCTATTGCTATGACATAAGAATATTGAAGCAAAATGGATAGAAAAGTGAAGGGTTTTATTAGAATCTATTTGGTTGATTCAATGTTGTTGAATGTGCATGAAGAGACCACTGCAATACTTATTTGAAATAAATTAAGAGATTTGTATCAAGTTAAATCTTTGGTTAACAAACTCTTTATGAGAAAGAAGTTGTAGACCCTCAAGATGGAGGATGATGCCTCTATAGCTAAACATCTAAACACATTTAATATGGTTGTTACCTAGTTGCACTCTATTAGGTTAAAAATGGAGGAGAATCATTGCATGACTTTGTTGTGTTATTTACTAGATTAATGGGAGCTTCTTGTTATGGCTATTGGGAGCACTATTGCCAAGTTGAAAATGGATGAGATGGTGGCATCATTGCTTTCTGAAGATATGTGAATAAAAAAATTTGAATATGCCAAGAAGATACTAGTTGTTCATGGTAGATAGAAAGAAAAAAGAAAGAAGAAGGACAGGAAACACAACAAGTTTAGATCTAATCAAGACAAGTTAGATCCACATATCTTAGAACAAATGGTTGTCTTTTTCAAATAAGTATTTACCTTTAAATATTTTGATGATGTCTACAGGTTTGTCATCTTGTTGAATAAGATGGTTCCACTATACAGAAGAAGTAGCAAAGCTTTGACTATGACAAAGGGATTGATCAAATCGAACTAGTTTTTTCAAGACAATCTATCAATCCTTCTAGATGGTATTGAAAGGTATAGATCTATGGGTTTCTAAAAATGGAGCAAGGAGTAGCCTACCATTCCAATTAAACACATCCCAAGGATAACGAGTAGAGGTAGACTATGCGGGACCACACCAAATGTTTCTAGAGTGCATCCCACTTCAACACACTCACAATGTATTTAACAATTAGGAAAACACCTTGTGAGTAAGGGTCAATAATGCTTAGATCCCCTTTATCTCTTGGATTTAGATTAATGAAGAAGTGGCAAAGTTTAGACTAAGATATAGAAGGAAATCCCTTAATGTTTCCCACTTGACCCATAGGAAGCTCCTTACAAGTTGTAGTAGCTAATTGTACCAAATTTTGAAAGGTAGCCAACAAGAATAAATATAGACATGACTTGCAAGAAGGATTTTGTTGGTCACTTGGATGCGACCAACCATGGATGAGAATTGGTTTGTCTTGTTCATGAGTTTGCCTTTGATTTTGTTTAGAAATTAAGTCATCGTTTCTTTGAGTGAAACACTAATGCCAAAGGGGATATTGAGGTATTCAATCATGATGAAGCCATGCTTCACTTCTCACTACTCACTCAATATCTATAATGAATGAGGGCTAGGGTGGTTCTCCATGAACTTAGTCAAGTATGCATAAAAAACTTCTATAACCCAAGATGGTATAAAATAGGTTCAAGATATCAATAATATGCATCACTTCATTAGTCAAATTTTCTATAACTATCTAGCAACATTAGTCTTAGATGGAACAACATGCTTTACAAGCTAAGGAGCAAGGCCCAATACAACCCCACCAACACCCTCAAAGTGATTGATGTGAATGAAGTCCACTTCTTGCCAAAGGGAATTGAGAGCAGCTTCTAGGAGAAGTGCATTAACTTTCACTTCTTGAAGCATAATTACATTAGAATGATTGTTCTAAATAGATTGTTTGGCAGAGTACTTTTAGGAAGGGATTGTCAAACCCCATACATACTAGGACTAAACATGGCATTTCATTAAGAAGAGTTTGTAAGAGCTTCCTCATTTTTCATAAGTGCACTAAATTGATTCTTTGTTGGGCATGCTTCCAGTGTACTAGGATACAACCTAGTTAAACTACCCCTAAAAAAGGATTAGGATTGAGCTTGCAAGGGACTAGTTGATTAAGAAGGAGGAACCAAATGAAGTTGGCTAGTATTGAGGAAATTATTAATTTTTTCCTTTCAGACTCCCTTATCCTATCCTCTGAAACTACATCTTTATATGAAAGGGGACCATGGGTTAAAGGGGATTATTGTGAAGAGGATGGAATGGTATGGGGAAGGATGGGATTAGGATTAGATTGGATTTGTTAGGAATTGGTGGTGATGGTTAAGGGACATCATGGGATTTCAAAGGTCCTCAATAGAGTAGAGTTAATAGGGCATGAACCATTAAGCTACTCAAAATGTCAAAAGATCTAAAGTCTTGATCATCCTTGGGATGTCTACCATCATAATCCATTGTACATGGCTAGAAAGGTGACTAATCAAATGAGTATTTGTTATTGGAGAGTCATGGTGAGGTGTGAGTAATGAGTTGGGATTTACAAAGAGAGATTTTGTTGATTGAGCACCTAAGGTCTTAGTGTCAGACAAGTTTACTAGCATATGAGAAGATTGCATATATGTTTGTCTTGTTCCCTTAGGTTTTTCATTGTCAACTATGCTATGTCCTTGACCCTTTTCTTTCATGATAGATACCCTAAGATTTAGCAAATATGATCTAAATGACATAGTTGATTGTTTAGCCTACATGTTCTTGAAACATGCTATATTAGAACAAAACATAATAGAAAATAAAAATATTAATATTGTATTTCAAATTATAAATAAATATATTTTTTAATTTCTACTTATTTCGACTCAATCTCATCGACTAAATCAAATAATCTCAAAAACTTTATCCAAATTGAAAAAATATATATATATATAAACCCCCACCCCAAAAATCTTTTTATTTATATACTTATTCACAACCCTAATGGAAAGGAGGGGCCATTTTTACCAGAGAGAGTCTCCATGCAAAAAGAATATCCACACAAGAAAGTGACAAACAAAAAAAACAATAAAGACTTGGAAGACACGTACCAAGCAATAGTTTAGTTTTCTTTTTGTCGCTTTAATCTCCTCTCTATCATGGGAAGTTGAGCTTGACATTTCTTATCAAATTCTCTTTGTCAGTACTACCTATATTAACTCTCCCTCCCTGATTAAATCATAAAATTTACTGCATCTGCATGAATCTTAATGTATCAAATGTCCTTAAAAAGTAAGCCCTTCCTCATTATATATATGTTCTATATTTACGAAGATTTAGGCATCATGCGTCTTGGGACTTCCCCACTGCTGCCCAGGTTCGAGCCACACAACTACCCAATAGTGGTCTTTCCTTACAGTTTACTTTAATAAAACAGATTTGAAATCTACGGATGTCAGATTCTTAACTGTACTCATATCTTTGATGTGATATTTCGGATTGTATTTAGACAGAAACGTGTAAACGCCCACCAAAATTAAGTGTGCAATATAGAGCACGGTCATATCGTGGCACATATAAAGTCTAGAAAAAGACAAAATTAGTCAAGGAAATTATAATTGTTTATTTATGTAATTTAAGTGGGTGGAAATTTGACTTAAGCATATAAAGTTGACTATTAAGTAACAAAGAAATACTTTAATATGGAAAATTACTGGTTTTCATGTAATGGGTAAACAAAACCTAAATTTGATGGCCGTATATAGCAAATTTTGTTCTGGAAAACAATTTAAAATTTTGGGATATTTGTAGTATATGAAGGAAAGTTTTAGATAAATTGTCAAATATTCTAGAAGATCATAATAAGATATATATTTGATCTTGATATACTTTTTAAAATAAAATATATTTTCACATTGGAAAGAGAGTCTTAAAGAATAATCATGAGAAAAATTAACATGACAAGTAAAGTTGACCAGTAAATTTAAGCAATTAAAACAAATTTAATCATAATTTAAAAAATATAACAGACAAATATTTCTCTTATTTTTCTTTTCTTTGAATTTTAAAGATGTTAATTGAAACATATAATATTGTATAATAATTTTTAATTAATCGATGAAGATAAAGAGTTTAAAAAAAAAATTATTAAGAATTATGTATTTTTAAATGCAGAGTTTAACGAAAAATTCTATTAAATTTTTTTTTAAAAACCTTAGAATTAAGTCAAGAGGAGGGCAGCCGTACGGAAAGGTTTAAAAACGTTCACGTATTCTCCCCCCAAAACAAAGATATATTGTAGTATATTCCATTTAAAATAATATTTCAAACCAAAAAAAAACCATTCCTAATGTTTTTTGAGCTATTCAACGATAATGTTTCATTCAGAACAATTAAAAATAAAATTTGAGTACAACCCTCAAAATCTACTGTAAATGAAGCAAATAAAAGCAGTCACTCTACTGTAAATGATCTGTGTTTAATCTTACCAGGATATCGAGGCCTCCATAGGTATCCTTTAACCACTTTGCAAAATCTGATACGCTCTGCGGATTTTCTATATCCAATTGACGGAATACCACGTTGTTGAGACCCTGATCAACAAGGGTTTTTGTGGCGGCTGACCCTCTTTTCTCGTCTCTGGCAGTAAGAACGACTGTGAGACCATTTTCTGCCAATTGACGGACAATTTCGAAACCGATCCCCTTGTTCGCCCCTGTAACCACTGCCAAAGTCTCTCCAGTCCACCACCTGAATCCATTCAAATCCACATTAATTTACTTTAACAAAGATTTTAGAACGAAGAAGCTTCAATCAATTCTAATTGCTAATAAAAGACAGAGAATTAGTCTGCATACTTGTTAACAGTCTCGTCCTTCGGGGCAGCCATTAATTTGACAGAAATAACCTCAAATTTGCAGCACAGAAAATGAGAAAAGCTGTATACAAGAATAGAATAGAATAGCAACAACTCTCGTATTTAAATGGACTAGTGGTGAGTACAAGTCGACAATGTAAGGCGTAGATCTATTCCAAAGAGCTTGGAGTGCATGTACACCGTCCCGTACAGCAGTTATTAGCATCTTATCTCCCAAGTATTTTTCCTAGAGAGCATTTTGTTTTCTTGGTCAATGGTAAAAATGTCGCTAAGCTTGACCGCTCTTCTAATACCTACTCCCACCTGCAATAGAATTATAAAATTATATTTATTCTAATAAGTTTTTTTATAAAATTTATTTATACATCTAAAATAGAATAGAAAATTTTTCTAGTGTTTTTTTTATATAATTTATTTATGCATATAAAATAGAATAGAAGATTTTTAATGTGTAGACAAGGTCAAAGATAATTTATGAGATATCAGATTAATAATTTAGATTTTGAATTATTGATCTTTGGCTCTTATTCATCTTCTTTTTAACAAATTTTAGAAAATAAATTATTACTAGCATATAGATCTTTAACTAATATATAAAAAATAAACACAAGAGATTAATAACATTTTGTTTCCACAATCCATGATAGTTAGTATTTAAGATTTCTAAATAAATTGTGTGCAAAATTTTACATCAATGTTTCAGATCACACTCCATGATCCATCCTCATGATGATAAGCAAATAGAGAGAGAAAAAATATCATCCTTATGATGGATCATAGAGTATGATCGGAAACATTGATGTAAAAATTTGCACACAATATCCAGAAATCTTGAATACTAACACAAGAGATATCATTATCAAGACGACTTATAATTTGTGTATATATATATCAAATAGTAGAAAAATTATATAAAAACCTACATAATGATACCTCTCATCTTTTATATATATATATATATAAAGATATCTTGGAACATAATTTTTATTATATATTATTAAATATATATATGCTACTTATATCTCTCAATCTTATTTATATATATTAATTTTAGAATAAAAATTACTTAAAATATCTTTATAATTGACACAAATATTTTTATAAGTTTCACAATATCGGTATTAAAAAATTAACACTGTATAATAAAATGTTTTCCAAATTTAACTAAGCTTAAAAATTTACACTGAAATCACCGTGGTAAAACATGTAATTACACATACATAAACAGACGGAGAAGCATTCGCTCTGGTCCAAAAAAAAGAATCGAACGAAGCCCATTTTTTAAACGTCGTTATTTCGTGAGTAAGTTTTGTTTTCAAAGCGGCCGACAACCTCGAGACTTAAGCGGGGCAATTTTGTGAAAAAGACAAAATGATAATCATCCACTCGGTTGATTAACTCAACTAAAGACAATTTTACCTTCAAAGGGGAATAATGGAAATTATGGTGTTTTCTTGTCCTGCCCTGACCAGGCATACTATGGCAATTATGTAGTCGAATTATTTTTAACAAGTTTCAAAAAATAAAGAATTCTAGTTTATTTAATTTTTTTAATGAAATTTTATTATTTTTGAAAAATATTTCATTTCAATAAATATGATTTAAATGTATTGTTATTAGGTTGTTTTAATTTGATCATTTTAAAGTTACGGTTTTATAAGGGGTTTTGTTAAAATTTCTAAGTCGTTGTTAGGAAAATTAGGAGTTTGAGGGATTTTGTGGATTTTTAAATTCTTTTCTATAAACAAATTTTAAGTGAAAAAGAAGATTTTTAGAGGAGAAATTATATCAATAAATATGATTTAAATGTATTGTTATTTGGTTGTTTTGATTTTAGTAGTTTTAAGTTATGGTTTTACAAGGGGTTTTGTTAAAATTTATAAGTCGTTGTTAGGAAAATTAGGAGTTTGAGGGATTTCATGGATTTTAAAAAAAATTTCGATAAGCAAATTTTAAGTGAAAAAGAAGATTTTTAGATGGGAAATTATAGCAATAAAATAAAATAAAAATTATTAATTTTTTAATGGCATGCAAGCTATAAGATAGACACAAAGTCTGAAGTTGGTGGAGGAAATGTTTAGACCTCTCTCCATACCAATAGAAAATTTTCAACTGTAAAAATAGAAGCCAAAGCCTCTTTCATAGGATGGATTCCTTATTATCCTCTTATTTTATACAATAACAAAAGAATGTTTTGTGTTCAACGAATCACCTTAAAAAAAACAATAAAACTAACATTAAAACTAAGGTTATGAATCTTGAATTTTTCGAGAAACACTCCTTAATGTATTCATATGTTTCATATCATGCTACCCCAAAAAAGCTCTAGTCATAGATTATTTTTTTCAAACATTAAAGCAAAAATTGAGCCACCATTATCATTAGGGTTTATAATCATTGTATTATGAGCTTGAATTATAAATTATAAAAAAACAAAGTACCCCATATCAAATCCCCACATTGCAAAAACTTGCATTTAATAGTTGTGTTATTGTTGTTGTTCTTGGATGGATTCAACAAGCCCTTGGTTGTATGGATATGTGACGTATAACTAAAATATTGCAACGCTTCAAAGGCCACAAGGGTGTCATGTTTTTTTGTTGGTAGGTTTGTATCCTTGAGTTTATGTTGTTGTGATTTAAATAATATTAAACCTTAACTCAAAATTTATCTTAGAAGATCACAATGATAAATGCACAAGATTTGAAACTTTTAAATTATCTATTGTGATAATTTTTTATTATTTCATACTAAGTAAATATTTATTTAATTTATGTTGTAATATTCTACTGCAATTAATAATATCTCATTTGTCAATTTTCCCAAGCTTTAGATCTATATATGTCAATTGAGTACAATGAGTTTGATTGGATTTATAATTTTCCCCACTTTCAACAATTTCTTGGGTGCTTTTTTTGCATAAATGTGGCCTTAAGAGCCACTCAAATTATATTGATTTTCACTATTTATTTTTCATCATAAATGAGTAGGTAAAGAGAGATACAAAATACCCTAAAACACCTAATATAAACTGCAAATCCTTTGCTATTATGAATGAGAAAGGAAAGAGAGATGCAAAGCATTCCTATTATAAGTTAGATTGGTATACTTGACCTCATTATTAGTAAATCTTGTTGGAATTAATAACCTACATGAAGTTTGAGCCCTTAAGTAGATTGTTTGTTGTCCCATGATGTTCTATCCATGGTGGGGCATTGCTAGCTTCCCTTTCAGACTTCCTTGGATAGGTGCATTATGTGTGAGATAGAACATTACATTTATGAACCCAAAAATATGATCAACCTTGTGTCCTAATGCCTTCTCATACACACTTAAAGAGGCTTGAAAGTCTACAAGTGATCCCTCTTTTACCCTTACCTACTAAAGAACACATTTTATTTTTGATGTTATCAAAACATCCTAGGAATTTAATAAATTTTTGATATCCTCTATGCCCATATCCTCATCATATTCATCCTTGCCATATATGATTCTAGAACCCTCAATAAGCATCATGTATATAAGCATGTGCAAGGGCCATCAATATTTCCTTGTCTTATAATATATCCATTATGTTTGAAAGAAATATGGATGCCACTAGAAACTCTAAGCATCTTTGAGGAAATTCCATTAGTTGATACAAACCTATAATTTTCCTCAAGGAACTTTCAACCAAAGTTATTGGTGAGAAAGACCCCTCTCATACATTCAAAGTTGAATTTAGTTATTTTAGTACCTCTTATTTTTATGGAGTGAGGTAGACCCTATAATTCATTATTGCAAAGAGGGATATTTTCCTGAAATATTTTGATATTAAAATCAACAAGAGAAAACCTTGGTAATTATAAAATTTATCAATAGATTCCCAACAACCCCACACGTGTTGTGAAAGAAGTGTTAGCACCATATACTAATATAATCATTTATTTGAGGTTGATGTTAAGAGATTATTTGTTATAGATTTCAAGGTGAATTTACTTAGTACATGATAGTGATGTCCCAGGTCCAATGATTCGGTGTTCTTTCTTGATTATATTACTTCATCTAAGGTCCCTATATGTGAGATGTCCAAGAAAAATACCCTAGACCTTGCTCTACATCAATGCATTCAAACCTAGTTCTAAAAGGCATAAATAATGCTCAAAAAGACAAGAGACTTACAAATCTCTAGGAATTCCAAATTCTAAGATTTCATTGCTTATGAATTCACCTCTTTAAAGATCTATTGTAATATTCAGAAGCCTATTTACTAAATTTTTACCCTCTTTGAAATAGTGTTGAATTATATAAGAGTTAATAATTGTTATATTTTACCAAATCTAATCCATTTAATACCTTGCTATCTTTTACCTTGTTATACTTTTACTCTTGATTATGTTTATAATGATTATTGAATTTCCCTCTATAATACAATCTTTAATTATTTTTTATAACCATTAAAAAAAAAGAATTAGGTTGCCCATGACCCATTCTCAATTTTTTTCAAAGAGACAAAGTTCAAGTGAAGAATTATGTGGCCATATTTCATAGTGAATCAACACATTGCCAACAATGCTACAATGTCTAATCTCAAAAATTCTACATCAATTTTATGATAAATTTAGTTAAGAGGGCGTTGGGAATTTGTTGAAACTTAAAAAAAAATTATTTAGTTCACATCCAAGACTATTGTCATGCCTACTTCCGTTCCCCACAAAGCTCTCCCCACTTCCCTTTTAGACCTATATTCCCAATGCGAAGTTTGGAATGGAGCTTATGGTCTCTTTTCCCTTTTTCATTTTGCCTCCCATTCCTTGCATGGTCATGCCTTTGGTTTCTTCATGAACTTCAAAATTGTTTCAAGACTTGGAGCCTTAGGTTTCAAGTTTGTGTTTCCTTTTGCACCTCACTTTCCCCTTCTAGATATTTTTGTATCAATTCCCTTTTAGATTGACAAGATCCGGGAACTTTATGTTCCAGTTCCAATTTCCTCTCCACTCCTCACCTTTGTAATAACAAGAGTGTTACAATTATGAACAGTTGATTGAGAAATTGGTGTTGTCATTGATGTCGACAAGTTTGTGTTGTCATTGATGTATGTAGTTGAATGAGATTGTTACAAGAGTGTGAGTAGTTGATGCTTTGATTAGTAGCATTATGTTGTCATTAGTAAAGCTACTAGTGTCAACCTCTAGTGTTGATTTGAGAATATTTTGTCTACGGTTTTGTAAGTGTTGAATATGATGAGTATGTGTCTCAAGTGCTTGGTTTCCAAGTGCTTTTGAAAAAATTTGATAAAAAGAGGAAACTGTGTGTTGTAGTGGTGTTCTGGGTGAAAAAGTCGTGTTATGGTTTTGCTCCGCATTTCTTCTAGGTTGAAGATCTACTTGTGTGATTTAGATATGTTGGTAAGAGGTTTTTAGAGGTGTTATATTTAAGAGTTGGTATGTTGGATTGATATACAAAAGAAGTTGTGTTCACCAATGTGTGAGTGTGCATTGCAGAGGTATTTGGGAGAAAAAAAAATTCACGTTTCTCCGCAGTTATGTTTCAGGTCTTACAATTCTTAAGGTGTTTTGATGGTATTGGTAGTTTACCTCAATTAAGAGGGTTTGAGGTTTTGTGCTTTGGAAGTCAATTTTTCAAGTAACAATGTATGGTCGAGTTGTCTGAGTGTACTGGATGTGTACATTATTTAGGTGGAAGTTGTTGTGAAGGAGTTTTATGGATTTCAAGGTGATTGAGGAATATTCTAGATCATTTTCAATCATGGAGTGTGGTTCGCAAGTTGTCCTTGGGTTTGAGGAAGCATGTAATTAAAATTTTAATGGTGTTTGCACGAGTAACCGACCTGGTGTTTACACTACATGTGAAGGATAAATATTGTTTATGGAAGTGTGTGATTGAGTGATGTTGTTGATTTGGGTCCCAATTAATTTTTGGTGTGGTTTTCATTCACTTCTATCTACCACAGAAGTATTTTGGCATTGACCTAATTTAAATTTGCACATTTTGAGGTGCATAGTCAATCTTTGAGAAGGTTTCAAGGTTGAAGATGATATTAGTATAAGTTGATTTGTTGAGAGATTAAGAATATAGATGTGTGAGATGTGAATGATGTAAAGTGTAGAGTTGTAGAGTGTGAAATTGAGTAATGCAGTGCAAGCTTTCATGTGTTAATTTACTGGATGTAGTGAGTAGAAGGTGGCTACAATTATTCAATTAGACTACGAAGGTGTAGAAGTCATTGTGGTGGATTCTTTGTTGAATTGAGATGCTTTTATTTTTGTAACATTCCTTCTCTATCTTCTTTTCTATTCTGGCAGTGAGCCTTTCTTCTTTGGGCAGTAAGCCCTCCGAAAATGAGCCCTTTTGTATTTGATGTTGATATTACTTATATTGTGAGCTAATCCTCACTGTGGTTTTTCCCTTCTTGGGTTTTCCATGTAAATCTCGTGTTATCTTGTCTATGGTGTTAAGTTGTTTCAATTTCAGTTATTTTCTTTTTATGCTAATTCATCATAAGAAAATTAAGGGTTTAATGAATGAATGTGGATTTGAATGTTAATGAGGGTTTTGAAGTTTCAAGGTACAACCGATTCACCCCCCCCTCTTAGTTGTCTTGCGAATTCAATAAAGATAACTTCAAAATCTTTTTAGGACTTGGAACCTTAGGTTCCAAGTCTACATTCCATCTCGAGACTTGATGCCTACCAATCTTATGTAAACTCCAAGGTTCTAAGTTTCTCCCAGAACCTAAACCCCCCAAGGAAAAATTTCAAGGTTCCAAGAACCTCCCTCAAATGCCAATGTTGATGTATGCAAAAGGGGCATAGGAAATGTCTTGGAATAAGGGGTGTAATGTGTGTCAGAACTTTGTGATGGTTTTGAAACTACATTACATGTTCTTGACAACTAAGATTCTATTAAAAAATTGTTCTAGGTAGGTTTGGAGAACTAGTGATATGGTTGAAATAGGAACATAATTATATTTGGAAGTTGTCACAACATTCTATGAAACTGGAAACTAAGAACCTCCACCAATGTTGAGTTCCTAATATACCTTTGACAAGTGATAAAGGGGAAACTAGTGTTGTTGGAGGTTTGCGGTGGTTTTTTAACCACCTCCAAGGATTGACATAGTTTTAAATATTTCGCATAGTGCTGACAACCAATCAAAATCTAATATCTAACCAAAGAGGTTGGTGAGATGCCTGGTTTACAAAGGAGCCCATTTCAATTTTTAAAAGTTTTTTAAAGGAATTTGAGCATCGAATATAATGAAATTGTTTTTACCCATCCACCTACCTACCATTAATGAAGGCAAGCTCTCCTAGCTACCTTGTCTACCTTGTAGAGCTATCTTTCATCTAAGCCACCCATTTTGGGTGGATTGATTCTATGAAATTGATTTGATACAACTATACTATTACATATTAGGGTTTCACCCAACATAGTCAAAATAATGTTTTGGTTCATTTTGATGGAATAGTTAGTGATTATTCCTAGCAAGCAAAGTAGGTGTTAGATATTTTCAAGGTTTCAATCATTGAAGTTTGGTTACAAGAAGGCAGGATTTTGTTAAAGTGCCCAAAGAGAAGCAGAGTGTATTGTAGGTGTTACATCTCCAAGATTGTAGGTACATGTTCAAGGTAATTTCTTAATGTAACATGGTTTTCTCTCAACATAATTGTTGTTATGAGTATAAATTTAATTTGATACATATGGAAACATTTTTAAAAATATTACAATATTTATAATGATCATTTTGTATTTACACATGGATTTGTCCAACTTAGTAATGGATAAATAAGTACATCTTATTTGTGATACTCTAATCTTGATGCATTTTCATGCTTTGCTAAACTATTTTGCACTTTGTTTTTCACAACAATTTCTTCTTGTCAACTGGAATTTGTAACCATTGATAGGAACCAATTTGATAATACATTGATTCAATCAAATAACTAAAAGAATATATCATTAAATTGGTAATTCCAATTTACTCCCAACTTTTAAGTAGTTCATGATTTCACTAAAAATAGGGAATAATCTTCATAAAATTCATATCTAATACACTATGTGAGTCATGTATTTTGCCCAAACCTTGCACTCATTATAATGGTGTTAAAATTAGCTATATTGAGGCATTCAAATAGCTAGTTTATTTTAGCTTAGTGATACTATTTTGAGTTGAATCAACAATTTGGGTTTAGCTATCATTATTTTCAATTGTCCATTTTATTTACTATAACCTTTAGGAATACCTTCTTGAGCCTAAGATGAGATCAAGCATAGGAGAGAAAACCTATTCTCATATAATTGACCTTTAACCCTCCATGATTTTCAAGGATGAGCACGTTTCACCTTCATAATGACAACCTTGTCCTTGAATGCAAGATTTGGTTCTAGGAAGTGGAGCATCGATTTGAATGATAAATGAATATTATTGGATATAGACCAAATTCCAAACATTGAATGATGAATATTGAATCATCAATTCCAAACATTAGACACTATATAATAAATACCAAACCTTAAATTACCAATGATAAATGTTGAACCTTTACCTTGAAGCCTACAAATTAAAAATTGATCCCTAAGTTATATTAATGAAGTCTTAATCCTTAAGTATCAAGCATAGGGTTGTGAAGTCTAAACCTCAATCACTAAATTTGAACACTAAACACTAAATATTGAAATATTCTTGCTAAGTATTCAACCAATAATTCAAAACTCTAAAAATGTAAACCTAAATTTTATACCTTAAACTATAAAATATCACCTCTAAAGGTTGAAACCTATGCCTTTATTCTTAAATATTTAATAATGAACCATGTAATTTTGAAACATTTAAATGAACGCCTAATTTTAAATACTAAATGGTGAGCATTGTATATATATGATTAGATCTCAATGTTAAGCATTATATTTTGAATTGATAAAGTTGAAATTTAGACCTTGAATATGAACCCTAAATCATGAAGTTAAAACCCTCAACCCTACAATTTGAACTCTTAGCCTTGACCCTTGAACCCTAAATTATTAAGCTTAGCAAACCATGACACAAACAACTCAATTTGAATGCTACATAATAAACAAAAAAATAGTAAATATTAATGCCAATTATTAAATTTTGAATTTTGCAACATTAAAATTTGAACCTAAAATGTGAATCTTACACCATAAATCTTGAACCCTAGACCTTAACATTTAAACCCTAAACACTAAAACTTAATGCTAAACCATGTACATAGATAGTTAAATTTGAACACTAAATAGTGAGAACTAAACATTGACCAGAAATATCAAATCTAACCATTTAATGTTGAATCCTTGAAGTTTAAAGGAAAACTTGGTACGTGAATGATTAATATAGAATCCTAAATTATTAATGTTAAACACTAAAAATTAAACGTTGTAAACTAAACACAAAATTTTAAATGTTAAACCTTAATATTGAATGATAAAATATGAACCCTATCAATGTAACCTAAACCTTCCATATTGTCTCTTGAGTCCTAAACCCTCAAATATGAAGCCTAAACCCTACATTTGAACTATAAACCATAATAACTAAACCTTAAAAATTTAAAGTTAAACTTAAAATGCAAACCTTAGACTCTAAACGTTGAATGTTGAACACTAAACCCTAAAAATTAAATGTTATACATAGTAGATTTGACCCTTAAACCTTGAAAAATGAACCTTAGTATTTAACATAACTAATTTATAGGGTCCAAGTGTACATTTTGGTATAGCTATTTTTTATATTCATGTTATATAATATAACTAATATAAATACCTATTAAGGTATATCTTTGGGAATATACTCATAGATTAAAGGTAAGTCCAAAGTATAGGAGAGATTACACACTCTCGTCCATAGACCTTTAACCATCCAAAATTTATTGATGAACCTCACTCTCTCCCTTCTTGATGACATATCCCTAGCCTTGAAGTTAAGAGGGAGTTATATGATTGTGGACCTATGATTTTGGGACCTAAAAATGGCATCATTATTGAGGAGATGAATTTGTGTTTCCTATTTTACAAACTCTTACAACATATTCATTTCAAATTTTATTTATATTTGTAGTTATGTAATTTTTTTATGTATTTAAGTTGGTATCATTTCAACATACATCTAACAAATGTTGTTGGGGAAGAAATATTTTTTTTGTGTTGAAATGAATTGAAGACTACAAGTGGTTAAATCTAGGATTAATTCAATGACATTGAAGATCAAAATTTCTTTAAAGGATTTCCTCTTTTGAAAGAGGCAATGACTCTACTATTCAAAGAACAATTTATTAATGTTTTACCTTACTATTGATTAAAGTTTAAAGATCATATCTCATAACTATAATTATTTATTATTAGGTACATGTTTTTCTTCTCAAGATTATGAGACATCAATTTATAGAACCTTTAATTTCTTCCTTACATAGTGGTGTGTGATTAGTCATGGCTAACTAGTATGGTTTCAATACCCCTTTGTGTGTTCCTTCAAATTATGCCCCTAAGAATTATCTTAAGATAGGTTCCCATGATTGCATTAGTGATGTATACTTAGGCTAACCAAGTAGCCCTACATTATCTACAAAATCATGCTCATATGCGCAGTCATCCATGTAAGACAAGAAGAAAATACATGAAGAGCTTGCTAGGATTCAAAATAAATATGAAGAAAATAATAGGATATTGCAATCTAAATCTTAGTTTTTTACAAAAAATTAGGTTTCTCCATCCCTTACAATTCCCGTAGGTACCTTGTATAATAACAAACTTTCTTGGGTTGAATATGAAATACAAAGTATGAAGGTCTCACTCTTTAACTGTATGCTTAATTTTTATGGATATGATATTCATAATGGAGATACACATATCATAGAATTTTATTAATTTATAGACAAATTTTAGTTTTAAATGAGGACATGTGGATGAGATTATTTTTGTTCTCTATATCGAAAGGCATATGAATGGCATCAATATTTTCCAGAACATAACTTTTCTTCTTGGAATGACCTTGTGGCTATGTTTGAAAATGAGTTTGTACTTAATGTTTATCTTGTTGTTTGTATCCAAGACGTGTAGATAGTATCAAAATACAACACATAGAATAAAGCATGGATCTCGAGCATAGTTTTTCTATTGTTATTTACAAACTTCCTAGTGATTTTTGACCTAACATAATTTCTTGCATTCATGTGTTATTTGAACCCTGTGAGGTGGGTTTGATTTTAGCACAAGAGGATTTTAATATAACAATTATGTAGTAGGATTATGAATGCCTTGATTCTATGGAGAAGGTGAGGAATTAATATATTACTAAATCATCATCCTCAAATGATTCTATAGGTGGTAATGAATAGGTTGTTAGTAGCCAAGTGGATGCAAAAAATAAAGTAAGTGTAGCTTGAAAACATGATCATTGTATCTAGACAAATGGGTAGAAGAAGGTGTCAGTGCATCATATAACAATAATACACATGATGAAGATAGTGTTTGCACCTATCTTAAACTAGATAGGTCATTCATGAGTGATTTTAACAAGGTAAATTAACCTATTGGTTCTAATAGTAGTATGGGAAAAGAAAATGATGTATATATTGACAAACAATCAAATGAATAAACTCTTGGAGGTGATTATACAAAGTGTACACATGCATAGTATATAAAAGATGCACATGAGACTAGTCTCTTATTTGATGTAGCACCTTCTTTTATCCATATTTATAATATTAATGTTCCTAATGTTTTTTAAGTTGTGGAAGAGGAAATCTATCATGGATATGATTCCAAGAGTACATGTCACACAATAGATTGCAAAAATGAACATGAAATGGAGAGAAAATTTCAAGGTCATTTTTCTTCACTTAAGACATCTCATGATGCTGACTTTTGTGTTGATGAAGAATATATTAGTATATATGAAGGTGATGAATGCTAGCCATGTTTTGTCCCAAAGCTGGATGAAGCTCACACCTTCCCTGTTACAAGTGAGATAGATGAAAGTAAAGGTGTGCAAGATTATACTAATTTTAGCCATGAGGATTTTGATATTTATAAATTTTAGAGCTTGGGTTGGAGTATTTTCTTTTTCTAATGAAGGTTGTGTTGAGGATAATTTTTTGAGATCACTAGTTGAGCATGATAATGTTGAAGCTACATGTCCTAAAGCAGGTCAAGTTGTTGGTATGCATGGTGAAGAAGAAGAGAAAAGTATTGATCATTTTATTATGAGAAATTTCTATACAATAGGTTAGGTGAAAGGATAAAAAAATAGAGATGAAATTTGAATATTGTGATTCTTCACATGAAGGGCCTCAAATTTGTGAGTTCTACGTTGATGGTTTAGAGTTGGATTTTAAAAATACATGATTCAATCATGGAGGAATACACCAATATTTGTAGTGTTTTTGGGTTAAATTTTTTGGATGATCTAGAGTATTCACATGATATGTCTTAGCTTGAGGTTACACCTGTAATTTGTGTGCAGGTCAGGATGTTCATCATGCTCTCAATGAGCTTAAAAATATTTTTTATCATATGGTTGAGCATGAAGATGGATCCTATTTTTTCTAGTTACCATTTTTGATGACTATCATTTATGTCTCCAACATGATTATCAAAGTATTAATAGTTTGCATGTGCATGCATATGCATGAAAACATATTTGTTATAGCTAGGTTATGGATGCATTGTTTTCTTAAGGGAGATAAACTACTTTAGTAGGCTTGTCTTTGATAGAGACAAGAAAATGAAATAGTTTTTCCATGGTTTTGTGTCATGGATTTTATTTTAGGGTCTAATCTATAATTATATTTTTGAGTCGCGTTTATAGCAATATGTACAATCCATTGAGCTTACATGTTATGGGCTACAGGTTGTTATCCCTTTGTATATCGTGTCTTATCTTAAGATGTCTTATCTTGTAAATATAGTATTGTGTGTGTGAAATCATGACCCCTATTAACCTTGATGAAGTGTTACTGTCTTGGTCACATTTTGGTCTTTTTTTCTACCACTTTGAGATGGATGGAATCTCATTGTGTCTATAAGAGACACAAATCCCCAATAAGATCTTATTGGGACTCAAATCTTTAGTTCTATCCCTTTTGTGTGTCTTAATCCTTTTAAACCCACCATTTTCAATCAATCTAAGATAGTCTAAGTGGGTTTTGCATGAGTCAATTTTTTCCTAGGTGGTCCAATGTCATTCCCCATGTAACAATTGCAAGAAATCTAAAATATTCTAAGTCTGGTGTATTTTATAGTAAAATCCTAATCCTATGTGAGTTGTTAGAGTTTTGGAATTTTATGGTTGTCTATCTCAGTATGTCATCCCATTCATCTCCACCTTCCTCTTTGTTCTTACCACCTCATAAATTTCTCCTTCCTAGAATACCTTTTCCCTTCTCCTAACTTCCTAGTCCTTTATATAGTTAAAAATCATCTTTCAAACTAAAGTGTTAGACCATCCCTTAGTTGAGTACCCGTTCCATGTCATCCCCAAGATCTTGATGCCTTGCCCTCTAAAATTTTCCTATCTATTTGTCAAACTTTTAAAATTCCCCTTCTTCTCATGCCTTCTTTGACTCTTTGACCTATAAAATCTATTGATCCCTTTGTATATCCTTTCAAAGTTATAATTTCACCCTTCCCATCACCTTAGTACCTGTTTTGAGGTATACCCAACACTCAATCATTGGCATACTTAAGCTTATAACCTTTTTGGGATTGCTTGTTTAAACTTCCCATGTTCCACATACCTTAATGGTATGAGTTTCTCATCACCCTCGATCCTTGAAAAAATTATTAAAGGAATGTTGTATGTGTTATCCTCAACCCCAAACAATTTTAAAAATTATACCAATTTCATTGTATCTTTCACCTACCCCATGCATGATCCAAACCCCAAACAATTTTAAAAATTATACCAATTTCATTGTATCTTTCACCTACCCTGTGCATGATCCAAAGGTCATTTTTTATCAATCTAGCTGCCCTAATTTTTAGAATAGGGATTTTACTATCCAAGACATTGTTGACAAAATGAAGATAAATTTGTATGTTGTTTAAAGTGGTAATGGTGAAAATGGCCTAGATTTTCCATTAATAATCTAGTGATGACCTTTGCAACTACTAGTCATGATTGGATCACACTCATGATTCATTTTTTTTTTATAGGCAAGGATTCAAAGAGGAGAGGGACAAAATTCCATGCTTTAGTTAATATGATGGTTGTGTTTTCTAAGCCCATTTTGTTCATCCATCCCCTAGCATCAAATTTTCAATGGGTTTCTTGGCTTTCCCATGCCATAACACACTAGATTCAGAAGTATCATTAGTGTAAAGGTGATTTGTAGGTCTGAACTGTGTTCTCTTGTGCCTCCCATAGAAATTTCAATTGTGTTTGTAGGTAGTTTCCACATGATTTGAAATTTGAATTGTGAAACATGGGTGGTTGTTAGTTGGGGACGATGGGTTTCCTCATGTCACTTAGTTTCTTCATCCTGAGGCTCTCTTATGTGATTTGGGTACCAAAATGATATATATATATATATATATATATTAGTTTTATATTCATACAAATGGTTGGTTGTTAAGCCAATTTTTTGGTCTAGTAAAGTCTACATGTTATTCTAGATCATCACATGATGCACATATAAACTATAAATGAAGGGACATTGTTTATTATATTATAAATGTTTTATAATGGATGTCTCCATGGCTATTTATGGAAATTTAGGGAAATATGTAATAAAATATATATTTTATCTTGTCATATTTGTTGGGATAAATGTAATAAGGGTTTGATGTGTGTGTGAGAGAACCTAATTTATTACAAATGGTTTGTAATAACTATTCCTATATTACATACATGTTGTATTTTTGGCTATGGATGTCTATTGCAAAAATGTAATCTTTGATTTTTATTTACATGTAAATCTAGTTTTGTTGATGCTTTTCCTTAATATGTTTCCTTCATATTTATATCTATGACTTAGTTTCACAATGGAGAAGGCACCAATCCATGTTGTTGAAGGACCGACCAATATTTAATTTAAAATCACATTTATTCTTATATATTGTTGTAGTGTTGAAAATTGTCACCCTTGACAATTTTACTCTAGATTTAGCTCCCCCTATATGTTGGGATTATGGAGCCTTGCAATATGAGCATGAAGTATGGATGGTTTTTGTTGATTTTTCCTATGTTTTCATTCATGTCAACATGGTGATAACTATATGGGAAGCCTACTTGGTTTTCCATAAGTTAATCTTTGTCGGTAATACTCTTTTGTGATAGATTAGTGTGTTGGTATTTGAGTCCAAAATTCACTGCAAGATCTGATATGACTCTAATCTCTTAACCATGTTATCATGACTCATTCAGATAGTTGTATCCTAGATCTTGAGATGTTTTTAGTTGTGAGCAGAAAGTTATCTTTGACAGAGTTCAACTCTGTACTCTATTGTTGTTCCTTGCTTGGCATACTATGTGGGAGACTCCACATTTTATTAAGGTGAAAATTCTTATGTTGCGGTTTTATTGATAGTCTCTATGTTGGTATTATGATGGGAAATTAATGTGTTCTTAGATCAAGAAGGTGTTTTCTTTGAGGTTTATTTGTTGGTTTGGAGGATTGTGTTCTAGTCTTGATCGACTTAGCATATGCAATGCATTATGGAGACTAGTTATGTTTTATGGATGTTAGCCGACTTGGTATAATGTACTAGATGGATAAAAAATTTAAATTATATATGGTGTCGAGAAAGAAATTTTTGATTATTTTGTTTTCATCTAATTAGGTCGACCTAATTGATGAATAAGATATACTTGTGTATATATATAATGAGAGGATGATGAGTGGGGATGTATGTGAAAGAAGAGGTGCAAAAATGATTAAAGGGTGTGTGAAGATCTAAGCCTAAATTCTTTATCAGTTATGGATCAATGCAAATTAGTTGAATGATAACTGTGTGAGGTAGTAATTCATGTTTTGAGCTTCATTGGAACTGAACCCTGCACATTGAAGGTGTATCCTATTGGTTCAATCTTTTGGCAGTGAGCCACTATCTTTGTATCTTGGTGGTTAGCCATCTTTTGTGCTCAGGTAGTGAGCTCTGTAATATTTTATATTTAGATGTAATATATTGTGAGTTAACCCTCACCGTGGCTTTTCCCTTTTTGGGTTTTCCACGTAAAAATCTTGGTGTTCATGTGTATGGTTGGATTGATTTTTTTTATGTTCCTTCTTATTGATTCAGTCAGAATTGTGATAATGATAAGATATATTTTATTGTGGTTTTATGGAATACTAATTAACCCCCCTCTCAGTTTTCCAAATGTTCAACACTATATGCTTGGACCTAATTATGCATTTAATTTCCCATTTTATAAACATCTTCAGAAAATCAAACAAAGGGAAACAAAAATGAGCATTTAATATTTTCCCCCAACATTTTGGGCCCCAAAAAGGATGAGACTAGTCTAGGTCACCCCATGCCCTAGAACAACCCTTTTTGGCTCCTTTTTGGATATGCCAATGTCAATATTTTATTATTTGAATTTCCAAATTCATTGTCAGCTATCAATATTTGATTTTGGGTAAATTAGAAGAATTGCATATAAATACTAGTCATTTTCATCATTTTAATCCTAGCATGTTTTGGAAAGCAATTGAAATCATTATTGAGAAATCAAGAGCAGTCAAGAGAAGAATTATCAACATTATAACAACATTCATTTCAATCAAGCATTATGTCAATCATTCATCATGTTTCTATGTATGTTTGTTCATGTTTTGTGATTTTGTTTTTGTGGGTATTAACACTCACAAGACTTCAATCAAGAAATCAAATTCTCCTTGAACGTGATGAGTGCATGAATTCAGTCCATCAAGGGATGCAGATCTGAGTAGAGAGTTACAAAATTATTTAATACATTACTTGTTTATCATTTAGCCTCTACTTGACCAAGGGTAAGATCTCTTTATACATCATCATAGCCATTCTGGAGGTAGAAATACCAAAATAGGGTTTCACTTAGGCAAGCCCCTATACGACACAACCCTTTCCCCTCTTTCATGTGTGTAGGTTTTTAGATCTGAAGCAAAGTGGAGGAAGATTGAAAACTAATTTCCCATTCATGCATTGAAGCCCTACAAGTTGGCAAGATACAAAAATAGATTTTCTCATCAGTAGACGAAGTTTCGATAGGGACACTGGGAGAACATGACCAACAAACTAGAGGCTGCATGCTTGTGATTTTAGATTCATAAAACTAAGAGTCTAGTTTAGGGAGCAACACACCTTTGACCAACCAATTCAACACTAAATTTATACACTAGGTTCCTCTATGTCTAATCTTTGACTTTTTGAAGCCTATTTTGTCTTTCTATTTCATTTCTTAGAAATCATAACAGTCTACTATATTTGCATGATTAACCAAGGAACAATATTGAATCTTCAATTTTAATCAACCAAAAATCAATTTACATAATTTATAATAGAACAAACACATCAAATAACAAGGATTGGAACCATGATAGATCATTTTAACTCTTTCATTGAGGTTTGTAGTCAAGTGTATTTGAGATCATTTCTAATCCTTAATGTCCCACATTGGGAGAAGTGTAATTTAGGATCTAGTTCCCTTTTCCCCAATCAAATAGTTGTAGGAGTAGATAAGGTTTTATACATGTTGATTATGATTTTGTGTTATAAACCAAGGAACTCTTTTAAGAAAACCTAACATGCATATCATTAGAGAAACAAAATATATGGTTTTGCACCTTATCATTGTAAAAAATGATAAATACAATTATCCTTAGGGATCATAATGAAGCTAAAATATGTAGGCATATGTGCAAGGTGTTTTATCATCTATATAGAGGTCTTAAGTAGTTATTTGATCTGATCTAGTGACAACTATAAGGGTCAAGTGTATATTTGGGCATAGCTACTATTTGTTACAGTCATATTATATTATATTTGATTCAAACACCTATTAAGATATACCTTTGGGAATAGCCTCTTGGGTTTAATTTGAGCCTAAAGTGTAGAAGAGATGACTCACTCTTGTCCATAGGTCTTTAACTATCCTATTTTTTTTTATGAATCTCCTTCTTTTCTATCTTGATGGCATATCCCTAAACTTGAATCTTAAGATTGTGGACCTCTAGTTTTAGGACCTAACAAGGTCCATCAAAATCTTAATGATTTGGGACTTGACAAAATTTATAAGACATGAACAAAATTTCATACAAAACAATAAAATATTCAATCTAATAAAGAAGTTGACTTGGATTTTATTGATAAAATCAATACAACAAAGGACTCAAAACCAAGTTCCTTTAAAGAAGCTAAAAATATTGCAATGTGAAGGTAGTTTATGTAAAATAAGTATGATGCTCAAGATTTGAAAATGACACTTGGGAGTTGGTTGATCCTCCACTAGGTTGTAAACCTATTGGAAAAAGGTGAGTCTTTTGAAACAAGTATAAAGAAAATGGCTCAATTGAAAAACATAGAGCACAACTTGTTACAAAAGGTTATGCTCAAAAAGAGGGAATAGATAATGAAAAAAACCTATGCACCTATGGTGAAGTGATCTACCATTTGTTTTTTATTGACTCCCTCAACACAAAATGGATGGAAAGTTCATCAATTGGATATAGAAGCTACAATCTTGAATGGTAATCTCAAATAAATAGTTTATATGACTCAACCAAAAGGATACATAGTCAATGGTCAAGAAAACCAAGTATGCAAGATACAAAATCATTTTATGGTTTAAAGCAAGCCTCATAAGCCTGGTATGAAAAAATCACTAAGCACCACTTGACATTGAATTTCAATAACTCTAAATTTGATAATACAACTATTTTCATAAAAAAGGTTGATAGTATAGTTGTATATCTAGTTGTTTATGTGGATGATCTATTTCTAATCAATACCAAGAAATAATACATTAAAATTATATAGCAAGAATTGAAGTAAGAGTTTTAAATGATTGACTTGAGATATCTTCATTACTATTTGGGTATTGAGGAAATTAAAAAATCCAAGTGTATCTTCATTACCCAACAAAAATTTATATTGGTGATTTTTTAAGAAAATTTGGCATGTTTGATTACAAAACACTTGATACTCCTATGGAGCAAGGTCTGAAACTAAAACTAGATGAATATATAGCATTTGATGATGCAACAACCTAGAGAAAATCATTGGTTACTAGAAAAAAGAGTTCTTTGATATCTGAAGGGAACTTGAATCTTTAGGTTCAAATACTCCAAGGCAAAAAAATTCTAATCGATTGGCTACTTAGATTCTAATTAGGTAGGTAACTTAGATAATAGGAAATCTACTTCAATTTTACTAATGCATCTAGGTTTGACAGTCATTTCTTAAAGATCTATGAAGTAGTCAAGATTAGCTCTATCCTCTACAAATTCAAAATATATGACAAATTTTAAGGAGACAAGAGAAATAGTATGACTCAATTATTTTTTGAGAATTTGTAAAAACACCTAGTTTCTTTTACACTTCTAATAGTTGACAATTAATATGCAATTAGAATGATAATAAAATTCACTCTTTCACTATTGAACCAAACACATCAACACAATATTTCATTTGATTCAACACTATGTGAAAGATGGTAGTATACAACTCAAATATTGTTCCATTACAATCAATCAACATATATGTTGGAATTTATGCCTCATCTTCCTAGCTTGGACTTCTATTTTTCCTTGGAGCCCTATTTTTGGCCTTTACCGCCATATCGCTACAAGCTTTCCTTGGTGGCGCGGTTGTGCGGTTTACCGCTTTACCGCAAGCCACCTTGCTTGGTCTGGCAATTGGGCGGTGTTACCGCCTTACCATGATGGTCTTCTTCTAGACTGGCGGTGGTGTAGTGAGCGACAACAGTTGGCGTGATGGTTACTGCAAGGTTCACTTGGAGGTGGCGAGGTAGCGCGATAGGTGGCACGTTTACAGAGCAAGGCCTTACCATGGAGGTTGATTATTGGTGGCGTGGTGGCATTGTATGTAGCTGGCATTTGAAGGGAGGTGGTCTAGTGATGGTTACCGCCTTACCGTGGATGGTGCTTGGGGAAGCCACGGTGGCTGCAGTGGATGGCTGGCGGTCAGCGTTAGCGGTTACCACCTTACCATGGGCGGTGAGAAGTCTCACCGCAGTGGCCATGGTAAGACCGTTGGCGATCTACCTGGCAGTCACCACCCTACCGCGGGGTGGCCTGGTGGCCCCTGCAGTAGCAGGTTGACCGTTAGCAGTTTGAGCTAGCGATCATCGCCTTGCCACAGTTGTCTGGTGGTCAGGGCTCGGTAGCATGGGGCAGACAAAGAATGAGCTTGGGCGAGTTCACCGCCACACCGCGGGGTGACTTTGTGAGCTCGACAGTGACATAGTAGAAGGTAGAGAGAGCTCGGAGCTCGGTTGACCGAGCTTGACCGAGCTGGACCAAATCTCAGAAGCAACGAATGAATGGAGGGGTGACACATGGCAAGAAGTTTAGATCTGATTGGCCGAAGCCTTAATTTCTGATTGTGATGGGTTGCATTGTTAAATGGAGGTTGACAAACATGTCTAAAACCAATTTTAATGCTGTGTAGCTCGATGCATCTATAGGAGCGGTGCACGTTATCAGAGATTGATGAATGCTTGTAGGTAGGATAATTAATTATCCTGATGACCGTTGAATGTTGGGATGGGTAGAACAGGTTGGCACGCAGTAAGAGATTATATGTAATCTCATGTGCAATCAGTTAAGATAATGAGCGAAGAGTGAGAGGCAGAGAGAGTTCAAGTGGTATTCACCATGAACACTTTGTCTCTCAGATCTGAGAAGATGTGAACCTATTGAGGCCTAGAGGCTGGGCTGGCCGTATGGCTGGCTGAGAGAGTCGGTTGTCTTGGTGAGATGAATCTACACTGTGTGTTGTGACGGTGCTGGAATAGTGTGAAGATTCTGATTATGTTCTTTCCCACTTTCTCCAGATGGACAAGATGTAATCTCCTGAAGAGCATAGCTCTGTGTTTGTATTGTAACCGATTTTTTGTTACTGAATAATACAAGTGAGCTGAGTGTTTTGGAGGGTGGGGTTTTTTACCTGAAAAGGTTTTTCCCCACGTAAATTTGTGTGTCCATATGTTTGTCTTTCATGGTTGTCTGATTTTGTATTCTGAATCTGTGCTTGTGTTGAATCTGCTCTTATGTTAAGCATTTACTTTTCTCAGAGGATCAATGGGGGATTTATTGTGCCTATTTCTGCTTTATGGCATAGTTGTTTGTGTCTTTGAAGTGACAAAAATGAAAATCACTAAGGCACTGTTGTCTTAGACATCTGTTCTATGATGACAAACCCATCTTGTATCCCTGACCAGTTGTATCAGAGCTGGTTAAGGGAGGTCAAGGCTTGATGATACCAATAAGTGGTGTCAAAGCCTTCTCTTGGTTAATGAAGTTTTAGGTATTTCTCCTGTGAATATTTCTTAGCCTAACAAGCTTGAGGAAATATGGAGAAATTGGTTGGTGTTTGATCCTTCGATGTGTGGAAGTTCTTGCTTCTTTGATTCAACACGCAGTTTTGAAAGATGCTGGAGATGACTGGAGTTGATCATATTGTTGCAATATGGTCTGAAGCTCCTGGCTCACAGCAAATGTTCCTGATGCAAAGGGCGTGAGATGTGCTTGTGGTTGTGTTGCAGCAAAGTGTGGTTTCATACTGGGTGTCTGTGTGAGAGGCTCCTTGGCGGTATGGAGTTTCTTGTGTTGCTATTTAGCCATGGAGAATTGTTCTTGTGCTGGGTGTTCTGACTTAGCATTGAAAGGCATTTTCTTTGTTGCTTTGATTGCATGAAGGCTATGAAGTTGATCCGGGTGGTCTGTAACTTTTGTATAGCCCGACTCTCTCGTATGCTTGTGCATGGTTGTGGTTTTGGAACTGGTATGAAATGGACCTACTATTCCTGCTTACCTGTATCTTGCACTCGCATGTTTCAATTTCATGTCTTTGGCTTTGAAGGTTTTTTGTAGATTTTCCTAAAAAGTCTATGATGCATATTCATGTTTTTCATTGTTCTGGTTAACCATGTTGGTTATGTGTAAACTCTTGGGTTGTCTAGACAAGCAGTGAATATGGAGGTGCATGGGTGTTTTATAAACACCGTGGTTTTGCAAGTTTTACACTATCAAGAAAAACTTGTGGTGTGTGGAGTTGTTGTTCAGCTATTTTCTAGACCCTAGCTTCTGGGGTGTGACTGGATGAGATAGTTGTAGTTCGACATGGTTTAAGGAGGTGTGATGTCTTCTCTACATGAGAGTGTTGGTGTGTGTTTTTCATTCAGCATTCTTGTTGGTTTCCTAGACTATGGTGCTTGAGTTGTGGACGTGATTGGAAAATCGGATCTATTGCTGATCTGGTGTTTGAGTCAAGTTGTCTAGGTGGGTTGTTCCCTTTGATTATCTCAGTTTTGTAGTTTATAGTGTGATGATAGATTTGTAGGGTTTTCATTGAAGTGGATCTACGAGTTGTGCATTTTTGTGGGCTGTCTTTACCTACATGTTTTTCGTGATTCAACTCGGAAGTGGACTATCATTATCCATGAGGTTGCTTCTATGGTGGTGCAGATCTGTTAGCTGACCTTGTCTGTGGTCACTTGTGCATTAGCGTGGCTGGTTTGAGATGATAGGATGGGCAACGTTTGAGTACCTGAATAGTCAGTGATAGGGACCTGAAGCATGTGAATCACTATGTCATAGAAAGCTTGTTACCTGACTAGTGTAAGTGTTTTGACAGTGATGGTATGGTCGGTCATGATGCTTGGAGAGCTTGGTGTCACGTTTCAATGGGAGCTTTAGCAGTGACTGTGAATTCATCACTTGGTGATGAATGATCTTCTTTGGTGTTGCAGATGCTTCTTGGGGACTCTTAGATCCTATTGCTGCAGAAGAGTTCTCTCGCATTTGAAGGGTCACTATTTGAAGATGTGCAACATCTTGGAGCCATGGAGGACATTGTTAGTTTTTTGGCTGAGATGTTGGTGGTTCTTGATAGGTGATGTTGGTTTAGATTTTTTTGCTTTATGTCATGATTTACTCTTAGAGTTTTGACATGTTGCTTTGCTCTTGAGACCATAGCTTGTTCACCTAAAGCATGGTATCTCCTAAGGGGGATGTGTAGATCATGGTGTCATGATAAGTTCCTGTTCCTAGGTTTAGAGCTTTGACAGTGGTCTAGTGTTTCTCTATGTCTTGAGTACTTTGGTCATATGATGGAGGACTTCATGTTTATTGCAGTAATGCAGGTTAGAGTTAGCATGAGATGATAGGTTGTTGGTACTCATGGATGCATGGAGAATAAGGTGAGGCTGAAATTCTTTTGAGAATATTGTTGTTACAATTGAAATTCCGAGTTGCCTGCACCCTGGTTGAATGCGAGTTCAACAAAGAACATGAAGGAGAATGCTCTTGGGTAAGTCACAGTGGCTTGTATATCTTGGAGCAACATCTTTTCTTTTCTTCTTGGTCTGCTCGGCAGTGGTGTCTCTTTGAAAGGTATTTGCCCATTATAGCTTTTAGATATGTGTTATGCTTGCTTTCATGATATTAATCTTGAGTTGTTTTAAGATTCTGGAGGATTCATAATGAAAGGTGGACAACATAGTGGATCTCCTTGTGTTTTTGAGGACTGATAGGAGATGGTTATATGGGTTAGTCTGATGTTCTTTGAGGTGCTTACATTCATGGAACGTTTGGGTGTTGTTATGGCTTTTCCCTTTGGGATGTGAAGAAGATCATTCTTGACACAGCTGTCATTTAGAAATGTATGTAGGAGGATGCTACATGTTTTTATTTGTAGTTTCTCTCTAATCTGGTCTTTTCTTCCTGTATGTTCATTTTCATATGACTTTAGATCTATGTGGAGCCGTGGTGTTTCCTTCTTCAGTCAGATATGGAACCTTGGAAGAATGTGGAAGACTGTTGAGAGAAATGTTTCTTGCAGTAAGTGGTTGCAGGTTGTGCATATCAGTGTGGGTGTTCCTCATAACTACATGGTTACATTTTTCTATATCCAGAAGTTGGTAGACTGGTTATGCCTTTAATCTTTCAAATCTGGCATTACCCTTGCAGTGGGAGTACCTGGATGTGTTTGGTCTTTTGACTGGTTGGCACATGGTGCTCGTATTCTATTGTTGATGGGTTGGTTGTGCTACTGGCATGAGTTTATTGATGAGCATACCTTTTGAGGTATGGGTGATTGAATGAAATAGCATGAGCTGTGGGTGCTAGTTTTGCAGTCGCGTGGGTTTGGTTAGTTGGATGAGGGTAGTTGGTTTTATGGATTCTTTTCTAGTTGATGGTTTATCTTTTTCTGGAGAATGGTTTCTCATTTTATGTTCGTGTTGAGTGCTTCGTTGTTGCTACTATGGTGCCTTTTCCACCTGAAGGATCTGATGCTTGTGTTCTAGAGATTGGTGCATGTACGCATTGGCTTGTTCCTTTTTTTCTTGTGTTGGATGTTTGGAGTTGTAGCCTAAGATGGTGGACATTTTTTCAAATGTCATTGCAGGTGTCTTGGTTGGAGCATGAAAGCATGGTGGTGGTCCTTGTTCACATTTTTGGAGGAAGCTAGTAAGACTTTGTCAAGTGGGAGATTGTTGGAATCTATGCCTTATCTTCCTGGCTTGGACTTCTATTTTTTGTTGGAGCCCTATTTCTGGCCTTTACCGCCATACCGCTACAAGCTTTCCTTGGTGGCATGGTTTATCATGGGCCACCTTGCTTGGTCTGGCGGTTGGACGGTGTTACCACCTTATTGCAGCGGTCTTCTTTTAGACTGGCGGTGGCACGGTGAGCGGCTACAGTTGGCGTGGCGGTTATCGCCATACCGTAGGGTTCGCTTGGAGGTGGTGAGGTAACATGGTTGGCAGCACATTGGTGGAGCAAGGCCTTACCGCCTTACCATGGAGGTTGCTCATTGGTGGCGCGGTATGCAGCTGGCAGTTGAAGGGCGGTGGTATGGTGACGGTTATCGCCTTACCGTGAATGGTGCTCGGGGAAGCCATGGTGGCTGAGGTGGATGGCTGGCGGTCAGCGTTAATAGTTACTGCCTTATCATGGGCAGTGAGAAGTCTGACCGTGGTGGCTGCGGTAAGACCGTTGGCGGTCACCGCGCTACCGTGGGGTGGCCTGGTGGCCCCCATGGTAGCACGGTTGATCGTTGGCGATCTGGGCTGGCAGTCACCGCCTTGCCGCAGTTGTTTGGCAATCAAGGCCTGGTAGTGTGGGGCAGACAGAGAATGAGATTGGGCGAGTTCACTGCCACACTGTGGGGTGACTTTGTGAGCTCAGTGATAGAAGGTAGAGAGAGCTCGGAGCTCGGTTGACCAAGCTTGACCGAGTTGGACCAAATGTTAGAAGAAGCGAATGAATGGAGGGGCGACATGTGGCAAGAATTTTAGATCTCATTGGCCGAAGCCTTAATTTCTGATTGTGATGGGCTGCATTGTTAAATGGAGGTTGACGGACATGTCCGAAATCGGTGTTAATGTTGCGTTGCTCGATGCATCTGTAGGAGCTGTGCACGTTATCATAGATTGATGAATGCTTGCAGGTAGGATAATTAATTATCTCGATGACCATTGAATGATGGGATGGGCATAACAGGTTGGCACATGGTAAGAGATTATATGTAATCTCGTGTGTAGTCAGTTAGGATAATGAGCGAGGAGTGAGAGGTAGAGAGAATTCGAGCGGTATTCATCGTGAACACTTTGTCTCTCAAATCTAAGAAGATGTGAACCTGTTGAGGCCTAGAGGTTGGGCTGGCCGTATGATTGGTTGAGAGAGTCGACTATCTTGGTGAGATGAATCTACACTGTGTGTTGTGAGGGTGCTGGAAATTGTGAAGATTTTGATTATGTTGTTGCCTACTTTCTCCAGATGGACAAGATGTAATCTCCTGAAGAGCATAGCTTTGTGTTTGTATTGTAACCAATTTTTGTTACTGAATAATACAAGTGAGCTGAGTGTTTTGGAGGTGGGGTTTTTTACCTGAAAAGGTTTTTCCCCACGTAAATCTGTGTGTCCATATGTTTGTCTTTCATGGTTGTCTGATTCTGTATTCTGAATCTATGCTTGTGTTGAATCTGCTCTTATGTTAAGCATTTACTTTTCTCAGAGGATCAATGGGGGATTTACTATTCCTGTTTCCGCTTTATGGCATAGTTGTTTGTGTCTTTGAAGTGATAAAAATGAAAATCACTAAGGCACTGTTGTCTTAGACATCCGTTCTATGATGACAGATCCATCTCGTATCCCCAACAATATATTCTTGACAAAATATTTGAAAGATGTTTAAGAAAAATTGAAGAATACTTAATTTAACTATAACCTCTTCAAGTTAAAGGAGATGTTACCATGTTAATCTTTTGGATTGACACAAAAATACTTTTCTTTGTTTTTATTTCAGGTTTAATCATTTTCACCTCTTAGTTTGTTTTGAAAGTTTAATGTTGCTTTATAGGAATGTGATTCTTCATTTATATCTATGGAGGTAAGGCATACCCTACCTTGCTAATTATGGGACAAGAATTTAAGGGCATTATTTCCATGGATTATTTTAGATAATTGGAAGCTAGATCTATCATTCTGGCCAGTTCTTTTGAAAAATCACAGGATTTAAAAAAAATGGTAGAATTGTTACGAGGTTTGAACCCTTCATCCATATCTCCAAGTTATGATGTCCTTTCACAACTCACTCTCTACATGAAGATATAGCTTGGGCTGAGAGGGCTTCAAGGTGAGTAAAATATCTACTGAGGATAGCGGGAGGTGGTGGAAAATGTAGTGGAATGGTGGTACGATAAGGCCATGGTGTGGTCCAGGTTCCAGAAGTGGACCATTGCTTTGTTGGCGTAGTGGATGACTCGGTATGACTTCTTTGCTTCAGTGAACCCACTTATTAGTTGAAGTTATTTATAATAGTCTAATTCATTGGTACTAATGATTTTACAAGAATGAACATGTTCTTAATAATTATATCAAATAACATGACTGTCATATTAATTTCCATATACTCATACATTTAAAAACATTAAAAAAATTATTTATTTATATATATACACATACAAAATTACGATGCATTAAAGATTATTTTTCTATATTTACATATTAATAAAAATAATTTCTTTTGAAACTATATGATTTTCTATTCATTTTGAATTCTTTTTCTTAGTAGAGCAATCAAAACATATTAAATGATCTAAACTTTAATTAACTTCACGCATCCCCTAACTAAATTCATTAAACACATAATTTGAAGTCGAGTTAAACTTGTAGTTTTCGTAAACAAACCAAATGCTTGTTTTATTGTACAAGAGAAGAACAACTAGTCTAAGATTGCATTGTATACAACCTATTTTATCCTAACAACAAAAGGATGATTGAGTCAAATGCACCACACTGGAACCAACAACACCTCCATGATTGCCAAGCCAAATGGCAACTTACCAAGATAAAATATTAACTTGAATAGTTAACATATCAAAACATAGTTGACTAAAGCTAAAGTAATAATGTTCGACTCAAACTCTAAGTGTTCTCTCATCAAACTCCTTTATTACTAGAGGGAAGTGATTTTTTTGCCTCTATTTTTTAAATTGTTTTTTATATGTTTGTGAGATATGGATCAAACTCCTTAATAGTCATATCCAATGTCCTTGAATCTCATAAAATAAAATGATATGTTTTCGGTTGTATATGAGGCACACAACATAGCTAATATTTATTTTTCTTGTAATCACCATTCAACACTAGTAGCATACAAAGAGTGTTGAACATTCAAGCTTATAAATTTCTATTTTATCATGTTTTAATTGAAAATTTCAGCCTTTTGATATTTTGTTCTAATTTTTAATTTTATATATTATATATACACATTGACAATGAAAGCAATTATATTTTGTGAATTAATTTTTCAACTCTCGTGTGACCTCTCAATTCAATTGCAATGTTATGTATTAGGGATATATAATATGTATGATACATGCCTTATCAATATTATCATATGAATATTTGTAACTAATATATTTTAAAATTTCCCTATATAATATGTATGATAAATGCCTTATCAATGTTATCAAATAAATATTTGTAATTTACTTATATATTTTAAAATTTCCCTATTTTTTATTGCCACCTCTATCATCCCCGAAAACAACCTCCAAAAATCTATCCCTAAATTGCTTCCCCTTTCCCCTGTAGTCCTTATCTTAGAAACTTGTTGTAATATAGGTATTTATTATTCTAGTAACATATTCAAAAGATAGAAAATATGTGTCTTGATAACCAAAGAGTGAATACCAAATATATGCAATTTTATGACCCATCTAATTCTTGATCTAGAAGTAGCTCCTCTCTATTAGTGAAGTGATCAAAAAATAATTATGCTCTTAATCCTATAGTATGCATAGGGATATGTGTAGTTAGATTGTGGCTAGCATAACTTAATTTATATGATCATTAATATAGTTTTGTATAGGTAGCTAAATGGAATAGGTGGTATCCATGGCAAAAGTATGGTAAATATAGGAGGTAGTGATTAGTTTATTAGCATCATATTATGAATTGTATTCTTATTGGATATTTTTGGAGGTTTGCCCCCTTGAAATGGCTTGTTCTCAATTATTATCAGGTTTTTGTAGCACATTTTTATTATATTCTTCTCTTGAACAAGTTTTTTAATTATAAACTTTGATATAAAATCACGATCTTTGCATCTAGAAGGAAAGAAACAAACATTTTTTTTTCATTCAAAGAGTTGAATTATGAAGTGAATATCTCTCACTTTAAAAAATATAATTTTGGAAGGTTGATCAAGGACTTATTGTAACTTCTATAATTTATATTTGAGGTCATTTGGAGAAGATTTGAAAGAGTAATTATAAATTAGGATTTCTGTCAAATTTTCTTCTATGGCTATAAAACATTGATTTTATTTTTTTATTTTGAAAGGTTGATCAAGGATATATTGAAGCTATTACAAATCAAATTTTAGTTTTTTTGGAGTGGAACTGAAGTAGTTATTGTAAAATTAGAATTTCCATCAAATTCACTCCTAATATTGTAAATAAAAAAAAATCTTAAAGACTCTTCTTGATAGGGGGGATCTAAGCCCTTGTAAGTTATAGTAACTTTTTTTAGATTATTTGGATTGTTTTTTATAATCTATTACAAATTACTTTTTCACACGATGGCAAGGGCTTTAACAAGAGGGAAGGGAAAAAACCATATCACACCTAGAAAATATCTAGACAATTATGATCTAATAATTGAGAAGGGTTCTATAGATGTGGAATATCTTAAGGATGATATTTTAGCATTTAAGGAGGAGACGAAAGGGTTCACTAAGAGTGAAGATATATAAATTACTAAATACATTTGATTATGTTAAGAGTTTTATGGTCTCTAAGAAAGTGGATTCACATCATAAGATTTAGAGAAGATGTGTCTTCTAATGGACATGATTCTTTTAGGATTGACTCAGATCCAAATATGAATCATCACCCAAAAAATTATATGGCTAGGAACTTCAAATTAAATATCGATATGTGAATGTTTGGTAGGTAAGGATCTAACCAATTGGATCTTCAAAATGGATTATTTATTTAATCTTCATCATGTTTCATGTCAACAAATGGTTGCAATGACATACTTATACTTTGAACCAACCAATTCATTTGATATCAAGTTGGTTATATGAAGAGAAGGCAATGAAGGGATTTCTTGTTATATAGTATATTTTCTAAGAGGAAATCACCACATAGTCTAGTGAAAGTCAAGTATAGATACTAACTTTAGCTAAATTACCAAATTAGAGAAAATAGGTATAGTTAAGGACTATACTCAACAATTTTAAACTTTTTTATTTAAGAGTGGAGCATGTTAGAGAGGAAAATTTGAAGGAGTCATTTTTAGGGAGATTAAAGGACCACCACAATTAAGAGGTACAAATGTTCAATCTAACATTTATGTCCTAAGAAATTATGATGGGAAGGTATGTAAAGGATTTTTTTGACCAATATAAGGGAGGAATTCCCTAGAAACAAACATTGAAGGACCTTTTCATCATCATTCCTTCAACCTATGAGATTGATGCCTCAACAAATTGATGAAAAAGGGCCAAAGGGTTATATTTAAACTATGATGGAAAATATAGTAGAGGACATAAATTTGGTGGAAAAAATACTCCATATTTATGACACCTATTCTAAAGGAAGGGGTGAAGAAGAGTCAAGTTAGTGGTTGTGAAAGACTTAAATTATGTCCAACCAATAATATCTTGTCATGCACTATTAGGTATTGGTAACTTAAAAACCCTTAAAGTACACGGTTTATTTAAAAAACAAAAGGTAATAGTATTGATTGACTTAGGGTGTATTCATAACTTTATCACCAATACATTGACAATATAATTAAATTGTTCCATTTACCCAACCCAAAATTTTAGGCTATGATTGTAGATTGGGGTACAACTAATTATTTGATGAAATATCATGGTATTAAAATAATCATATGAGATTACATTATTTATTGTCCTATGTTTTTTATCACCATGGTTGGAGAAAAAAATATTTTGGGATTCTAATGGATCACTACCTTGGAAACAAGTGAGATGAACTTCTACAAGTTGTCTAACATTTATACTCAGAGAGTAAAATAATTGAAAGGTTACACGGAAAGTATCCACAAATGGTAAGCTCACACAAAATAAAAAATATTTTTAACAAGGGAGTAGATAGGGGTGACCCAAATATTACAATTGAAAGTGTAACAATAAAATATTCCTACATCACAAAATTTGTAAGCTAAAACAATTGCCTCCCAAAAGAGATACTATTAAAACCATTTAATCTATGCTAGGGTATTACATACCACCCTTCATTTCTTCTTTGAAGGTACACTAAAAGCTTAGAGTAATAAAAGAACACATTCAACACCATTGAGAAGTACTCACCAATCTCAAGGTGAACAAGACAAAATAGAAAATAGAATAAAATGGTAAAATGATTAGTAAGATAGATGAAGAGGAAGACCTATCTTGGGGTTTGATTTAATTTTCAAAATACACACAAAGAAGATGAGGACTAGGAAAATCATATCTAGTAACTCATTAAGTGGAAGAATTTATTTGTCAAATATTCCACATAGGAAGATGAATATATTGTGTAGAAGCATTCACAATTGATATGACTCAAGAAAAATGTTAGAGTACACAATTTTTGATATTGGCTCACTGTTGATATTGTGTAGAAGCATTCACAATTGATATCTGTAATTTTCATCTAGAAGGAAAGACAATTTTTTTTAATTTAGGAGACTGAACTATGAAGTGTACATCTCTCTCAATTTGGATTTTTTTGAACTTGGGAGGCTTGATCAAGAACATATTGCAAATTTTGAGGTTTATATTTGAGGTAATTTTGGGTAGCTTTAAAAGAGTTATTACAAAATTAGGATTTCCACCAAATCCACTCCCAAGTTGTAAAATAATGACTTTTTTTTCAAAATTCTAGAGGGATGAGCTAGTGGCCAGTCATTAACATCATATTGCAAATTGTGTCCTTATTGGACTTTTTTAGGTTTGGCCTCTCAAATTAGCTTATTATTCGTAAGAATTTTTATGTATTTATAACATATTATCCATTGATTTTTTCTCTTGCATAATTTATTTCATTACAAGTGATATAAGAGCATGATCTTGGCATCTAGAAGGCAAGACACAAGACCATTTTTATTTTAGAGATTGAATTGTGAAGTGCATATCTCTCTCAATCTAGCAAAAAATAATGAATTTTTGAGGCTTAATCAAGGATATATTGAAACTTCTACATTCCACATTTAAGTTCATGATGTATCTTTAAAGGAGTTATTAAAAACTAGGTTTTCCACTAAATTTTCTCCCAAGGTTGTAAAATAGTGATTCTTTTAACACTAGAGGATTTCAAAAGCTAGTGGTTAGTTTATTAGCATCATATTGCAAATTATGTTCTTATTGGAAAATTTTGGAGGTTTGTCCCCTCAAAGTGGTTTATTATTCTTAAGTATTATCAAGTTTTTGTAGCACATTACCTATTATATTCTTCTCTTGTATAATTTATTTCATTACAAGTGATATCAAAACATGGTCTTGGTATTTGGAAGGAAAGACACAAGATTAATTATTTTTTATTTAGGAGGTTGAATTATGAAATGCATATCTCTCTTAGTTTGGAAAAAAAAAATTGGAGGTTTGATCAAGGACACATTGAAACTCCTATAGCCCATATTTGAGGTCACTTGGAGTAGCCTTAAAGGAGTTATTAAAAAATTAGTATTTCCACCAAATTCACTCCCAAGGTTATTAAAATAGTATTTTTTTCAATTTTAAAGGGTTGGGAAAGAGAAAATTGTCCCACCTAGATTCCTATTTTGAATTAATTTGGATTGATGTTGAGTAAGTTTTTTTTTTTTTTTTTGGCGAAAGTGGCAAGCCACTATAATGTATTATATAATTAAATAAGATATTACAAAATCTGGTTCTGGGGAGCATACCGGCAGGAAAGAACTAATAAGAAAACCTCTAATTATAGCTCCGAACATGTAAAGATGAGATACTTGCAAGATCCAATTTTATCATTTGTAAAAAATATGTTGATAATTCAAAATTCAACATTTTCCTAAGCTAATCCTATATAGATTCATTTAGAACGATTAATAAACCTCAACTAATCACTCCTATGATCAGTACTAACTATAAATTGACCCAAAATAATCATTTTCAAAACCCTTAAAAAGGCCATACATCATTGGCCAGAGTCACCCCAATATAGATCATCGACCAGAGTCACCCCAACGGTATCCCAAAAAGAATCACCAAGATTCACATCGAAGTTCAATAGAACAAATCCATGATCTTGAACAACACCATCAGACAAGGATCAAAAAGTCTCAATGAAGTCTGATGTCACCCCGATGACCTTAAGCCCAACTACAATTCAGAACACCTCATCGACAAGAGTCACATCTAACATAGCCTGTTAGCCAAACCAACACTATTGGTTCAACAACCACAAGTCCCTCTGAAGACCAGAGTCACCCCAATATAGATCATCGGCCAGAGTCACCCCAACAGTGTCCCAAAAAGAACATCAAGACCATGCATCGCCAAGAGTCACACCGAAGTTCAATAGAACAGATCCATCGGCTAGAACAACATCATCAAACAAGGATCAAAAACTCTTAATGAAGTATGATGTCACCCTGATGATCTTGAGCCCAACTGCAGTTTGGAACACCTCATTAGCAAGAGTCACACCGAACATAGCCTGTCAGCCAGCTGCAGTTCAGAACACCTCATCAGCAAGAGTCACATCGAACATAGCTCGTTAGCCAGACCAACACTGTTGGTTCAACAACCACAAGTCCCACCAAAGACCAAAGTCACCCTAATACAGATCATCAAATAGAGTCACCCTGACGGTACTACCAATGTTACCCCGATGATCTATTCATCGACAAGAGTTTCCATGCATTACATCGATCTCGGCTAGATACGCAAGAGTCTCCCTAACAAACTCTTTAGCCAAAATTTCATCATCATTGAGAGAGGGAAAATTCGCATCAACAATTCATGGTCACACCAATGGTTTTCTCAAATTGGCAAGAGTCTCCCCGATGAACTCTTCGACCAAAATTTTAACCTCGCTAGGAGATAAAACACTCACACCGATAGTTCAGGTCACACCGACGGCTGTCATTGGCAAGACCGACTACAAGTCTCACCGATCTGACCACTTTGAGCCTTTAGAGATAAACTGCCTGTTGGAAAGACAACCTAGGTGTCACATCGATGACCCAACTATTGCTTGGATTGGTAAGAGTCTCCCCAACGAAATCTTTGGTCAGAATTCCATCATCGCTGAGAGAAGGAAAACTCGCACCGACAGTTCATGGTCACATCGATGATTTTCTCAAATCGGCAAGAGTCTCCTTGACGAACTCTTTGGCCAAAATTTTAGCTTCACTGGGAGATAGAACACTCACACCGTTAGTTTAGGTCACACCGACGGCAGCCGTCGGCAAGACCGACCACAAGTCTCACCGATTTGACCAGTTTGAGCCTTCAGAAATAAATTTCCTGTCAGAAAGACAACCCAGGTGTCACACTGATGACCCAATTATTGCTCGGATTGGCAAGAGTCTCCCCGGTGAACTCTTCAGCCATACTTCCATCATCACTAAGAGAAGGAAAATAAAATAAAATCATCTAATCAAGGTTTGGTCAACAAACAAATTAGATTTGCATTGTGAAGCCTTAACATGGTAGGAGCACAAACTAAAGGTAGGGGCAGGAATTCATACACACTAGGAAGGATTCCTAACCAAGAGGATATATGATTGTAGTTTAGATAAAGAAAGGCCTTCGTTGTAACTCCATCCCATTAGATGACAACGTGAGGTAGTGGGAAGAAGTTGTGTGCAACATATAGTATGAAATAAAAGGAGAAATTGATGGCATCAAGTTTAAAATGAAAGAGGAATGGAAAAGGGAAGTGGTGTATGTCTAATAATAAATTTGAAAGATATGATTCTCATAAAAAAGGAACAAGCCCAAAATCTAGCACTCAATCTAAGTGGATCTTTCAAGCAAGTTGATTGTGATCCAAATACTAGTATTCATATGGGATCTTATAACATGTACCAGCGAAGGTGGATATACTTAAGTTTGATGATAATAATCCATTGATGGAAAAATCAAATAGACAATGTTTTTATTTACATAAAATTTGAAGTAGGAAAAAGTGACAATGGGTTCCCTATATCTAGAATTGAAGTAGTTCATTTGGTACATGTGGTTTTATGATAAGAAAAAAAAGAATATTCTCAATTTCAATTGGTTAGTTTTTACTAATGTATTACAAATACACTATTGTGATAGTGTGGTAGGGAACTAAGTTATTCAATTAGATAAAATTATGCCAAATAGTATTTTTCAAGGATTATATTAAGTAATTCCAAAATTGATCATTATGAGTGGAAACAATCATAGATACAAATTTGAATAACTTGTTTCTTGGTGGGATTAAGGATTGATTCCAACATGAAATACATATGTTTAATTCAAGTCTTTATAATATCATTTAGAGTAGATATTTTTTTAATCTCCTAGAAGAGATGAATTCACTAACAACAAAGATGGGAAGATTCCTACATTTTCATCCCGCCAACCTACAAGATTGGCTCCTCAATAAATTAAAGAAATAAAGGCCAAAGGGATCAATTTCAATTATGATGGAAAATATAATAGAGTATATAAATATTTTGAGAAGAATTTGTTCTACATTGAGAGAACCAATAATGAAGAAAATTATGAAGAAGAGGTAGCGATCATTATGAAAGACTCAAAATATATGTCCAACCAAATATCCCTTTTCATGCATTATTGGGTATTAGCATCTAATAAATTCATAATTTAATTGTTATCTTAAACAATAGAAGGTGACAATATTGATTGACTAAAGGAGTCTTAATAAATTCATCAATAATAAGTTTGTAACATAATTGAACTATTTTATCTACCTAACACTATTTAATTTTAGGTAATGATTGTAGATAGAGGTACAATAAGTTTGGGAAAATACCATAGCACTAAACTCACCATTGGTACTATATGTTATATTTTATTATTATTTATATCCCCATGGACATAGTAAACAATGTTTTGAGAGTCTAATGGATCACTAGCTTCAAAAAAATTTAGACTAACTTTCAAAATTTGTTCATGTGTTTTCATTGAAAGGGTAAAACATTATAACTAAGGGGGTTAAATGTAAAGTATCATGATATGATAAGCTCACAAAAAATGTAAAATATGATAAAAAAGGGGATAGAAAGAGACATGGATCAATTATAATCATTAGAAGTGCAATAGTCGAACATTCCTATGTCATCAAAATTTTAAGCTATTTTTAGTATAGGCCAAAAGAATACTTCCCAAACGAGATCTTGATCAAGACATTCAATGAATGAAAATGTACCATATACCATGATTCACCTCTTCTGAAAAGGTACATAAAAATGTTAGAGAAGTGGAAGAACACATTCAACACTAACAAGATGTATTTTCTAGTCTCAAGGAGAGTAAGAAAAAATTAAAAATATAGGATAGAGTAGAAATCTGATTAGTGCATAATTTCAACACAAATAGTGCTACCTAAGCTAGATGTAGAGAGATCCATCTTGGAGCCTAATTTTATTTTTTAGACAAAAACAAATAAGCTAAGGTATAGGACAATCATATAGAGTCTCATTAAATGGAGGAATTTTCCTATTAAAGATGCCAAATGGGAAGATAGAGATTTTATATAGAATCATCCATAATTGATCATTGTGAAGAAGACATGCCCCACTCTTAATCTTGTAGTGTGAATGACAATATGTGAAGTTGGCTTATAGCTAGCATAACTTCTAATTAAGTTATGTGATAATTAATATAGTCATATATAAGTAGTTAAGTCCACCTAGGTAGCATCCATGACATAAGTATGGTATATATGAGGTAATAGTTGGTTTATTGGCATCATATGGTGAAATTTTCTTTTGTTGAAGAATTTTGGAGGCTTTCCCCCTCGAAGCAACTTATTATTCTCAAGTACTCTCAAGTATTTGCATTATATTTACTATTATATTCTTCTCTTGTGGAAGTGATTTTATTACAAATATTATATTCTTCTCCATATACATTTGTGTTGGATCTCTAATTTCTAGAGGACAAGTTTGTAGATTTAGGGTGAAGTTGCATTCATGGGTCTATACTCTAGGTTCAAACTCACCCTAGTAGATAGTGATTCTTTTCTTTACAAATTAAATTGATTCATGACAATATGCTCTACTTTTCCTAAATATTTTAGGAGTTGATTATATTTAAAAATACCTAAAAGATAAAATTTCAAAGAGGGTGACCTGTTAGCTATTTTTGATATCGTTTCCCTCTTCACCAAATTTCCCATTGACAACTCCATTGAAATAATTAGGTGCAAGATCTCAAATGAGATTTATTCCTTAGTCGAGATCAACCTTATATTCACATTCTCCTCTTTTGAATGGGTGATATATAAGTAAAGTTAAGATATTGCTATGGGTTCCTTACTTCCCCTAGTTGTTTCCAACTTTTACATGGAGTAACTCGAAGATGTTTCTTACCACTCCTTCCTCCTTAAACCCATATGGTGGAAATGATATATGGGTGATACTAACATATGTTGGCCACATGACCTAGAGAACTTAGAAAGGTTACATGCCCAATATTTCCAAATGCATTTCTTTCACCAAAGAGTTAAAAAAAAATGACCAACTTATTTCCTTGATGTCCTACTCATTAAAAACTTGGTGGCTCACTTAGTTATCATGTCTTTAGAAAATCCACCCACACCATCCTTTATCTCCAATCTACTTCCCAACATCAACCATCCTAGAAAATTGTAGTCCTTAAAAAAATTTGGCCACCAAGGTGCTCTATGTATGCAATGAGGACTAATTTCATTTAGAATTCTTACAACTAACCAAGTTTTAAAGCTTAATGATTACAATAATAAACACTTTTTGTGAGTTTTTATTCAAGACAAGTTGTACTATAAACCAAAGTATTATATTTCTAACCCTCTCTCCTCAACTTATTCCACTTTCCCATATACTGAAGTTCTCTCCCATAAAATATCCAAAAATTTCTTAAAAGGCATTAATTACGCTTTCAAACCTATTTCCACTCTCTACAATCACATAAATCTATAAAAGACCTACTTGGCCGATTTCTAGACTTAGGATTTTGTAAAATAGTATATTCCTACGGTATCTATTGTGTTGGAGAGACAGGTCATTCCTTTAAAACTAGACTCAAGGAACACAATGCTAATATAAAACATGATTGCATTACCAAGTCAACTTTAGCTAAACATTCTTTTTTCTTTAAACACTATATTTACCTTGAATATTCTTAAATATTGGCTAAGAAATAGTTATTTTCTAAAGAAAGATCTTGGAAGCCATTGAAATTAACAACCACCCTTACAATATTAATCGAGATGATGGTTGGAATATTGAAACCTCTTGGAAACCTTTGCTTTCGTATCTCAAAGAATAAATCCCCCTTCCTTCTTTTCTAGTTTCCCACCTCTTATTGTCACTAGTTTTCTCCTCTTCCCCTCTTCTTTATTTTTTGTTTATCCCTCCTTTTCTTTTTCACCATGTTCTCTTCTTGTTTTGTTTGTTTTCTCATTTTTTATGAGTTTTTTAACCCCCTTTTTGATCCTCCTCTATCCCCTCTTGTGGTGCCAATTTTATTTATTTGGTCGGGCCTTGCCTTATTTTTCTCTTTATGCTTGTACCTTTTCTATTTGTCTTACTTTTTTATATATTTTTTGCTACTTTGGAGTGTTCTTTCACTTGTTATTGTTAATCTATTATTTTTAATTTTTATTTATATGTTTTTGATTAAGGGTAAAACATGTTTTTATGGGGCCCTGAAACCTTGTACAAATGGTTTTGATGGGATTTGCAACCCAAATCCAAAGCAAGAAAGCTACTAATAGAAAATAAGTAGTAAATCAGCTACAACCAAATAGCAACAACCATCAAAGATCAACAAGACAACTCAAGCTGCAAACATCAAGAACCAAAGGGACCTTAAACCTGACAACCCAGGTTTAGACAATATTAACCACCTGAAATAGTCAGGAAACAATGCAACCAAGCAGGAACAATACATTTGCTTAATAACAACAAAAATGAGCCCATCAAATCCAAACTCCCCACCTCAATAGGGATGGTAGAGAGAACAAAAAAACACTGATAATCATCCATATCCTTGCAACTCCATCCCACTTGAAAAGCCAACCTGATCTCCTCCTCAATAGGAGAGGGCTCCCCTCTAATGGAGAGGAAGAAATATAAATCCTTACTACCAAATCCAACACACTCTTGCACACACGAGTTCCACCTCAATAGAAACAAGTGGTAAAGAAGAGAGCTTCCCACCAAGTCAAAAATGACCAACTCCAACTCAAAAGGAGAGGGTTCCACCTTAGAAGGAACAATCTTCACATCCATAGAAGACACCATCTGTTGAACTTGGAAGAAAGAAAGAACTTCGATAGAAAATATAGTTACATCCTCTTTTGGCAAGGTAAGATACTGGAGCTTGAAAGAAGAGACAACCATCAACATAGAACACAACCACGTTTGAGCCTTCATAATTAACCTTTGTAGCAGCTCAACAACAACATCAGGTTTCTTACAAAGAAAATACAACTGGGTATTCCAGAACAGCCTTGAACTCCTCCCAACCAACAATATACTAATAGAAAAAAGGGTAGAGGACTCCCCCAAAGAGACCTTCAAAACGAGGACTGAAAGATAGACCACCTCCAAACAACAAAGGGGCCAAAAGAGACCCAACATCCTCAAGGGCTTCAAAGACCACAAGGAGATCAACCTCACCCCCTTATGTAGAACAAACAACTAGGTTAGAAGATAAAACAAAAAAATCAACCCAACCAGTAGCCAACAACCTCTAACATGGACAGAGTCCACCACCCACCAACCAAAACCCAAGTTCAACAAAATACTGGCAGCCACCAGAAAAAGAACAAACCCTTTAATCAAAAACATCCAAAACCCTAAAATAGAGTTGGAGCAAAAAGAAAAGGATCCACATAAATGGGTAAAAGAGAAATCTAGAGTACCAAATCTCCCCCCCACAACCAGCCTCACATACGGCGCTCCAGACAAACTCACAGGATGTATAAAAAAAAAATCCACACCATCAGAGAAAGACAACATCTTGTCCATAGAGAACATAGCCGACAAGAACAAGAGACCCACACAAACCACATAGGGAGGTAGAGAAGGGTCATAGAACACACAACAAGCCAACCAAGCCTCCATGAAGGCAAGAAAAGTCACCTTCATAAATCCATACACAAAAGAGGAGTTCATGAGAAGGTAATCTTCAATCCACACGAGCACCACAAACCCCTCAAACATAAAAGCCACAGCCTCCGCTATGAGCATCAGGACAAAAACCTCCTGCAAGCAGCAAACAAGGCAGGGAAAAGGCTCCACCTGCACTCGTGGTAGAAACACCATACCCCCACAAAACCAAACCCCAGAAGGAAAAGGATCCTCTAGCACACCCACAAACCTAACAACATCGTCGTCATCTTCTGAAGCAGCCTCTCCCTCGACCACACCCTCACCAACGTTCAAATTGGAGTTCTCGTCGCTCTGCATCGCTCCTCCACGTAATTATTTTATTTATATGTTATCATTTTAATATTTACATAATATGAGGTGTTTGTTCTACTTGTTATTTATATGTTCTACTTGTAAAAAGACACATTATATTCGGGAGTTCAACCTCGCGTGGGAGCACGATGAGAAAGACTACCTAAAGGTTGCAATTAAAGGCAAGGCTAAGATTTTGATCACTCAATTGAGAACTGGGTCGCACCATCTTCGATGTGAAACTGGTAGGTGGGTTGTCCCCAAGGAAGCTTGGGAACAAAGAACTTGTATTTTTTGCAGCAAAGGGGTCGTGGAGACTAAATGACACTTCATCATTGAGTGTGTTGCTTATGCTGATATCCGTATCCAGTATGAAGACAATTTGAAGGTGCATAATTTAAATGAGCTCTTTAAGGAGACTAGGCTCCTCAAAATTGTTGGCTTCCTGGTCAAGATCTTTAAGAGGAGGGCAGACATGGAAAAGAACTTGAAAGTGGTTAAAGTTCCGACACTAGGTCCCATAGACTGATGGTCTCGTGGATGTCATTAAAATCCATTCATTCATTCAATGTTAATCTCCACTTTATTATTTATTTGTATTTATGTTATCATTTTTTAACTTAAAATTATCTTTAACTCATGGCTTGTTACATTTTTCTAGTTATTTTATTTCTTTGTCTTATCTAATATATTTGTATTTATTCTCTTAGCTTGTTCATTTTCTTCTCTTCTTTATTAATTTGATTTGATTTTGTGTTTGTTTTCCTTGTTTTTCATTTAATTTGGCTTTTTTCTTCTCTTTTTTACCATTTTGTTAGCTTATTAATGTTTATCCTACATATTTTTGTTAACCTTAGCCTATTGTTTTCTCCCATCTCTATATTTAGACTTATCTATTCTTGTAATTTTCTAGACATATTGTTCTCATCCTAATGAGGGATTATGATCAAAAACATTGATATTAAAAATTAATCTACATAGTTTTAAGTCCAAAAAAATATCACATATCTAGAGGGTTGTTAATAAGTTGCTCCCAAATAAACCCCCCAAAATTGGATAAGATAAAAAAAAATTATAGGAAAGTGCCTAAATATGTGGTTTTGTTATTCATTTATCGTACCAAATTAAAAATGGGTCATTATTAATTTCTCCAATTCTCTAGAATAAATTAATTTGGAATACTCTAGTAGAGTATTCAATCATTTTGGAATTAATGCATTGAATGTCTTAAATTATACTAGCACTTAGCATCAAATTGCACCAATCATGTGTTTAGTCATCTCAAGATTGGAGGGTGAAAGTGGTCAAATCTAGATGACAAATGACTAAATAGAGGTAGATACATGGATATGTGTGATAAGTGGATATATAAGTTGAATGTATATTATAGTGTTTAAGTAGATAAGATGGGACTACCTATATATGTATATGTGTGTATGAATGGATAAAAGGCTAGGAGAAAAAAGCCTAACTTCACAAAAGCTTGTGTCATTTGTCACTATACACATGTACCAAAAATTTCCTCAAAATGGACGTTAATCTAAATGCAAAATGGTATAGGTATGCAAATTTCACCATTATAAAATTATTTAGTCAAATTTATATTTCTTAACAATTTTGTCATGGCCACTATATCATGTTAGTTTAAACATTTGAAAAATTATTTATTGGGGGTGCAACAAAACATAGTCAAATCTCAAAATAGATTGATTTTAGTTTTATCCACTAGCCCAATTAACTGTTTAGAGCCATTAGCTTCTTTGAAGTATGATGGAATTAAACATAAAGACACTTAGTAAACGTGATTAGTGTGCAGGTGTTTTAAACATTTAAATTTGTGATGACATCTAAGAAGCACATAAACTAACCTTTGATCTAAAGATGTTGCCAAATTTAAAATGAAAAAAAGTTTGCATTTTTTTCTTTTTTTCCCCCTCTTTGGAAGAGTGGATGCAATTAAAGTGAAGGGAATATGTGATTTGATGTTCATTTATGTTCTAAACATTTAGAGTTAGTAACATCTATAGAAGTTATATTTTGTCGTAGTATTGCATTTTTTCTTTTTGAAGAAAAATCATTATCTATAGTGCTTCCTCCACGTGATTATAAGTATTTATGCCTATCAACCATTGAGCAACACCTTTTTAACTATTATTAGTATTATAAATGACATCTTATTTGTTCAATTAATGTATTTATACAGTCCAAATAATTTCTCAATAGAAAATATATAAATATCTTCCAAAATCTATCATACATGAAACAAATAAAAATATTATTTTATGTATCTTACCAGAATTTTAGACCTCACCTTACAAAATCTATAATATTACATACATATTATGTAGATTTCATCTAATTGACAAAAACAACTTTGTAATCCATAACATCAATTATAAAACTCCTAGGGGAGAGGATCCTTAGCATGTTCCAATAGTTGTTAAAGCATTTGTTGATTTAATGCCAAATATTTTTAACAATATTGGACCAATAGTTGTGACTTTAAAGTTGTTAGTGTTAATGCTGACTAGGGTAGAGGGGCCCACAGTAGGGCGCCCTAACTCTGGGTTTTTGAATTTCATACTATATAATTTCAAATCAATCCCAATTTTGTAGAGCAACTTATTTGGTTACTTGCTTAAAAAAAATATTTTTACAATCACATCATCAAATATGATGCCACATCATTATACTTTTTGTTGAGGTATCCAAAAAAAACTCAAAAACCACATACAATCCAATAGTAGGGCACTGAGTCATGTGAATATGTTTTGTTGATGTGGCATCACATGATTTGTCAGATTATGTACTTTATGGTCAAAAGGTGTTTTGCAATTGGATATTAAGGTACTCCACTATGGGGCCCATTGAGGACTACTTCTATCCCCACTTTTGGTGTTCGTCCTACTATGGGCGTGCCTCCGCTACCCATAATAATGAAATGTTTTCTTTAGATTAAAAACAACAAATCATGTGATGCCACATCAGTGCGCCAATAAAACATGATTTAACACAACAATGTAGGGGAAAGGACCCAATAGTTGAGCATGTTCCAATAGTTGTGATAGTAGTTGTTAATATAATGTCCAATAGTTGTTTATATAATGTCCAATAATCGTTTATATAATGCCCAATAATTGTGACATAAGTACCCTAACTTAAACAAAATGTATCCCTTAGATCTAAAAAACAACCAATCATGTGATGCCACATCAGCGCTCAACTACTCATGATGTGAATGCACGAGTATTGGTAGCACTTTTTTTTGGGCCTTTTTGGACACCTTGACAAAAAGCATGCTGATGTGGCATCATATTTGATGATGTGGCTCTGAAACGAAAGTTATAAACAGAGGACTTGTCATGTAAACTGCTGTAAAAAAATTGAAATGATTTGAAATTTCCACGTAAAATTTTGGAAAACACAAAATTAAGATGGACAACTAATAGATCCTCCCCCTTATAACTTTTTTTTCATCAATCTTAATGGAGAGGCCGTTAAACCTGTCTGACAATGAGAACAACTATAAGACCATTGTCTGACAGTTGACAGACAATTTCAAATCGGGTCCCCACTGTTCCCCTAGCTGACAACTGCCACAGGTCCCCAATCCACAACCTGAATTCATTCTTCTCAGAAATCAATGAAATCCACGTGAACTTACTTTATGATAGATTTTTAAATGAAAAGACTTCAATCGATTTTATTTGCTAATGAAAGAAGAGAATTGGTTTGCTGCCACTATCGTCTTTCAGCTAGCCATTAATCTGATAACAGAGAAAATCAGATAAAAATTGTAGTGAAAAAGCGTAGCATTGTGTCATATTTAAGTACAGTGCAAGGTGTAGATTCATTGCACAGTCCCCTACAGCTTTTGAACATTCCATCTGATCCATAAACATGTGGTCCTAGAGACAATTTTTACCTTCAAAGGGAATTATGTCGTTGAATAAAGTAGGATACCTTGGTCTGTGATATGGACGTTATTAAAAGTTTTTCATTCCTTTCATTTGAATAAAATAGGTGAAAGGTGAAAATTTTCTCTTATTTTTTAATTATGTGGATGAATAAAATAGGTGAAGATAATTCATGATTCACATGTAATTTTAATGATGATATCATGGCTGTTTGTACTTTCAATTTCATCATTCTTGTTGTCTCTTTCAAACACCTTTATAATATTAAGAATGTGTTATGTTTAGTTCTTATTAGTAATTTGATAATTGAAATTGTACTTGAAATTGATGTTAATAGTTTTTGTATTGCATAAATAGCAAATTGCTATATTATAATAGATAATAGTACATTGTTATTATAAGTGTGAATCATTATTCATAGACAACTCCTAGTCATTTTTACACAGAAGTGATGAAGTGGGATTAGATAGTACAACAACATCGTCAAGTGTGAATAATTTTTTGGTAAGGTATGGTTATTCTCTTGAGATGAGGACAGTGATAATTGGTTTGTATTAATCTCACCAAACTATATTTAGTGCAAGTCTTTCTCAACATAAGTAATGGATTCAGTGGAGTTATTGGATGTATGTAGAAATATTATATGAGATAATGTATGTGCACTCCAAACTCTTTGGAGGAATTTACACCTTTCAAAGTAAAAAAATTGTGCAACTTTAGTGTACACCAAATAAATGTGCCTCACTTTATTAAAAAAGTGGCACATGCCTATGTTTTAAATATTTTGGCTAAAGTAACATTATGTTCTTCATTTTAAAGGACCTTATCATATTCATTAATTCATTTGCTTCTTTAAAGGCATTCCTCAAATATGCCTTAATGAACTAAACAAACAAAATTAAAATATACAATAATGAAGGTTGCATGGCATATTTCCTTTGTCAAATTTTTTGATTCTATGGTATAGCTTATTACCTACATGAATCCTCTTTGATCAATGATCTTAGGAAGGGTCTAGTCAATGCTAATCCATTTAATTATTCACCTTTTATCCACTTGCAATCTAATTTCTCAAACTATATATATATGGTAAATAAGTGCTACAATTGGGGTGGCCCCTTTGTATTAAAAGCAAAAAAATACATTTGTTGTTTGTTGCATACAATATTCAAGAACTACAAGACTTCAAGGAGAAAATACCCTCTAAAAGCCCAACAACCCTGAAGATTTGGACCTATAAGGTCCCCATAATGGCTCAAGAAAAATAAAAATGTCTCCATATTTTTTCTATTGATTCCTTCTCTGTATAACTTAAGGGCCTTCGTTGTAGCCATCTTCTTTTTCTTGGCTACATTTGCATTAAAGAGACCTGCAACACGACCACCTTTCGATGTGGTCTTGATGCCTTCAATGGTGTTCATTGTATGTGGGACGTCTTCCTCTTTTGGAAGCGTTGCCACATAAACCTTAGCCAATTCTTGAAAGCCTGACCCTTGGACAAGATTGATTAGGAAGCCATTATAGACCTCCGCATCATGAATATGACTTGTATTCCAATGGTCCATCCCCATGATCCTTCATTTGGGTTAAAATTAATAGACTCAAGTTGAACATTTTATTTTGGTGTAATTAAAAAGAACCATTTGATTATTGTATCTTGTGCGTTTGCACACGAAGGTGTGTTGCTCATAGTATCCTCCCCCCTTGTGCACTTGTGCGATCTTGGATGATGAGAAATAGTAATATTAACTTTCACCATTTTATTTGAAGTAGGAGGCCTACCTTGAGACACATCCTAACAGAAATTTCAAGGGTTCGACCTCAAGTGACATTGTTGGGCATGCTATATAAATTGGTTGTGAGTGAAAGTTGTAGGTCCATCCATGCATGTACCACTCTAGACTTGTGTGGGTTTCCCAATGTGATGTTTGAGAGGTCGATGGTGTTCACCAATATTCTACCACTAAAAACCTTTTGTTTTAGAAGCCTTTAAAGTCCTTTGAATATAACTAATAAAGTGGTGCAAGAGATGCACATCATACCCTAAAGCTACTCACCATGTGCTTTCCTAGGTCGAGATAGAACTTGTTGAGTTGCTAGCAATAGCCTCTCGGTAAGTGAACAAAGGTGTGCCTGTGGTGTCTGTCAAGGAACTTGTGTCATTGGAAGTCTACTATCCACCTCTATATAGAAAAGGTGTTTTTACAATTGACCCAATTGTTCAAATGCCTAATCTTTCTAAGTATTTACCCCTTACATGGGAGGTGGGCTCATCTACAGTTACACACTCGTTCTACCACTACATTAGGTTTTACATGTTTGATTATTGTTCTGCCCAAAGTGTGAACGTTCTTATCATTGGAAATAAAATAATTTATTAAAATCAACTAAATTACTTATTAAACAATCTATTTTTTGTGTTTTCTTCATTGAATTTCATCTAAAAATTAAAAAATATTAGGGTTCCTAGAGGTCCTTTGTTTACCTAATCTTCTACACCATGTCTACCAACCTAGCACAACTATGTATTTGCATCATAGAAACAGTGTGATGCATCCGTTGTTGATTGCGATGTAATCATTTGGTGAAACACATTTTTGTCAGTCGAAATTCCTAACTTAGTGAACAAAACTAAACTGCAACTATGTGCAACATATTTGCATAGTTCTACAACACAACTGTTTCTGATTGCACACCATAATCACAATCCTCTACATCGCATCTGTGGCTTTGTCTCCCGTATTTGCCTTACAAGAAAAAAAAAGTTAAATTCAAAGGCTTCTTTTTAAACCTAATCTTTACATAGAGCTCCACAATCTGAAGCAATCAATTTTCACAACATATTCATCATTTCTAGCTTTTATATAGGTTATAGTTCAACATCATTTTAGCGTCATTATCATAGAGTCCTTAAACCATCTTGTCTTGAAAATCTCAAAAACTGAATACCAAAAAAAAGTTTAGGTAGTCAAAGCCTAGAGTTGTCATTTGGAGAATCTCAAAACCTCATCATTTACAAATCTACCCCATCGACAAAAGTTAGATTGCAACTCATTAGTCTAGTTGTGAATTCACTTCTTTTTACAAACTTTTTTTAACAAAGTTTGAGACCCAACTTATTAGTCCAGTTGTGGAATCACTTTTTGACAAAACTATCACTATCAGTTAGAGGTTTAGGATTTTACACGTGGTTACACTAGTCCTAAAATGGAAAAACTTGTCAAATTTATCATTTTTTAGGGTCCAAAAGTCAAGATAACAAAGGTCTCTTGCATTTAGCAAAATATTACCAGAAAATCAAAAAACATAGTTTTCATTTAGTCATTTACCTTCAAAATTTCCCAAAATCGGAAAATATCAAAAAGATAAAGTAGAATAATCTTAGTTGCATTCATACCAAAAATTCATAAAAAAAACCAAAAAAAAACAAAAATAGAAATCTAGAAAAAGACAAAGTTCAAACAAACATCACTTTTATGGTTGTCACACGATCGAAAATCAAAAGAAAATAGATGGATTCATATTCTAATCCAGTGTACAACTCAACTAGTGATATGAACTTTGGAGAAAATCACACTAGCTCCCAAAACCAGACTCTTCCCCTTTTTGAGGATTACACTTTGAAAGAGGTCAACCAAAGGCTCACGCCTTAGGAAATTAAAACTGCATCTCAAGATCCAAGGATCTTGATAATTATTGATGAAATTGTGTCAACATACCCTAATAGATATTTTATGCAATTAGCACAACATGGAGCTAAGCTATCATTTGATTTTGACATAAACTCCATCATAGGGGAGAGTCCTTACACTATGACACCAAGATTTGGTGCCATGAATAGACCTCCACCATCACTTACATCAACTACATCACAATTGAACATAGGCATGTCGCCTGCCCAAATGTTTCATTACACACCAACTATAAATGTTACACCACCACCTACATCCACTAAACCCATGACAAATCTATTTGCCTCTACATCTACAACTTCAACACCAACTCACACCATGGCTGCAGCCCAAACTTCATCCCATGTAAATACAACAAGTAAGATACAAAATACTAACCCTTCATACCTCAGACCACAAGTGGGTACCCCATCCACTTTCCAAAATTTAAACACACCTTTGACAAGGACTCAATCCTTTTTTGAAATAGGTTCCAAAATCACTCCACCTTCACATCAAGCTAACAATCTAGGTTCACAATCTACATTTGGGTTTTCTCAAACCCCACCTCCACAACAACCCAACAATTTAAGTTTGTCATCATTTAGGTTTAATAAACCCACACCTCTTTAGCAACCAAACTATCATGGTTCTACGTATACATTTGGGTTTAACCAACCCCCATCTCCACCGCAACCAAACTATCATGGTTCACACTCCACATTTAGGTTTTCCCAAAACCCTTCACAACAACCAAACTATCATGGTTTTGTATACACAACTAGGTTTACACAACCTCCACCACAAGGACCAAATAATCTTGGTACATCATTCACAACTGGTGTTAATGTCCCTCCACCTTCATCATCATACAACTCAAATCCCGCATACACTTCATAATTTCACCACCACATTCCACTCATGCATCAACACCAAAACATGCATGGATTTAATCCACAACATAACACAAACCCATTCAATAACCCTTCACAAGGGTCCTCACAATACATTACAACCACCTGAGTTCTAACAGTACCATCACCGATGGACCTACTATCTCAGCAATTACAAACATTGCAAAATCATATGACTAATATGCATGTAGCTAGCAGCCAAAAACCATAATCAGTGGAGGACCTATGTCCTTACCCCTTTGATAGGAGCATTCACATGCCTCCCTTTCCCACGAACTTTGTTGTTCCAAAATTTGATAAATACAAGGGAAAGGGTGACCCCTTTGAATACATACGGGAGTTCCACAATGCATCCTTAGACGTGGCACATGAGCATACGTATCTCATGAGAATTTTTGCATGGAATCTGGGAGGACAAGCCCTTGAATGGTGTGCACATTTACCTTCAAGTATAAAAACTTGAAGTGAACTTATGGAGTTGAATTTATTGCACACTTTTCATTCAAAATCTCAATTGATGTCAATGTTACCCATTTGTGTGAGGAAAAATAGAAATATGGCGAGACCTTCTTGTCATTCTTACAAAGATGATGAAGCTTAGACAACAATTATGCATTCCATATACTAGAGAAGCAACTGGTCCATATCTTCATGGGGAACCTCAACAAGGAGCTCCTATTCCACTTACGAATCCACTGCTCTAACACATTTGATGATGGATAGAAAAGGGGTTGTCCATCGAGAAAGCCCTCATCGCAAAAGGGCTTGCAATTTTTTTAAGGAGAATAAAAATTATTCTTCTAGTTTGAAACCAGATGAAAACAAATATTGGTCACAAAACAAAAACGTGATTTATGACGATGTTGTAGATGCAAAAGTCATAAATAAATCTCATCTTATGCTAAATCAGAAAGGACCCATAGTGATGAATACCAATAAAACTCCACAAAAGAAGGAAAAAATTGCTAATGTGGCTCAAAATAACACACCACATGGTCCTCCTAGGGACCCTCCACCGAGACAAAAATATACTCCCTTAGGCAAACCAATTGAGGAAATTTTAAAGAAATTGCTCCAAAATAATATCATCTAGTTACTTGAGATTAAACATTATGAGCCAAGTCCATTCAAACCAACCTAGTGAAATGATAATGATTTCTGTGAATATCATAGAACTAAGGGACATAAGATTTCCACCTACTTCCAATTAAAGAACCTTATACAAGATCACATAGAGAAAGGTGATATCTAAATAGATAACCATCCAAAAAACTCTAACAAAGATCACACGATCTTCAAGGACCCTTTACAATTTAACCATGGGAAGGGAAAAGCCTCGAGTTCAAGAACACGAATAAAAGTCAATGCCAATTATACTAGTTTCACCCCTAAATTCATAGTGAATCATATCCAATCATCATCAAACCATAATGCATCTACCATCACCATAAAAAAGAAGAATCCCAAATGTGTGGTTGTCACCAGGTGATCGAAGGTGACTTTGTACAGAGCCCCTTCCAAATCTCGATCGATACATGAATATAACTTGCTTGATCATCTAGGAAAGACCCCAACTCAAATATCAATCCTTGAGTTGCTATGCAACTCTCTCGAGCACAAGGCTATTCTAGATAAGGCATTGCAAGATTCATCTATCTCGGTAGAATAAAATGTGAATCAATTTAAGGCCATGGTAGGGTCCTTAACTACCAACCAACACATAACATTCATCAAACACAATTGTACTTCATAAAAAAAATTCACAAAAACCATTACATCTCAAAGTATATGTTAGAAAACATAAAATTAGACGAGTTTTGATAGATGGTGGAGCAGGGTTGAATATATGCATGTTGAAACTAGTAACTACTATGGGATTCTCAGAGACTTGTATAGATGAGCCAAAGAGGATCGTGATATATAGGCATCATGCTACCATTTAGAGTGGGTCCTACTATATAGGACACAATATTGTGTTTTGGATCTAGACCTACCCTACAACCTTTTGCTTGGATGCCCATGGATCCACTCCATGAAGGCTATCCCTTCCACATACCACCAATGTTTGAAGTTTCCCTACAATGGATCACAAATCACTATTTATTATGATACTTTCCCCTTTCAATATTGTAATAACCTGAGAGGAGCACCGAAGAATTAGGTACCTAGCCACAAGCAAAGCCCATCTACCCCTTCCTCAACACAATACATTGGCCGAGCTTCTCTATCAAAAGCTTCTCCATTACTTGTTGGGAAAATGTGTCTCAACCTTGCAATTACATAAGTTACTATTGATACATAAGGTATTGTTCATCTGATGATGAGGGGTGGGTGGGGTGCAGGGGGTCTCCCCCCACGAGGGGTCTGGGGGGATCATCCCCTCGACTGGGGTCTAGAGGAAGAGTGCCCTCGTGGGGGCTTGGGGCAATGCCCCCAAAAGGAAAATTTTATTTATATTTTATTATTATAAATTTGGATTGCTCATCATTATGTCTCATATCTAACGACTGATATTTTATTAGCTTGACTTACCCTAGAAGGAAACCCTATTTTATGAGGGAATTGTATTATGGTTGTGTATTGTCATGTATTCAGAGACTCTAATAGTGGTTGTGTTGCCTCTAGATCTATGGTTGGTGATACTCCTATGAGAAGCTTGCTTTGCAAGTATATTGTAATCTTTGTGATTTATGAATAATATAATAGGTGGCTTTTGGAGTGTGGGGTTTTTCTCCTGAAAGGGTTTTCCCCTCGTAAATCACTGTGTTGTGGTATGCATGATATTTGTGTTTATTTTTGTTTAAGTTTCTGTAACTGTTAAAGATTTGTAAAAGTTTTGCATTATTATCCTCTCAGTATTAGTGTAGAAATTTGTTCCACTACCTTAGCTTCCTTACATTACCAACAAAATTACTTGATACCAAGGTCTAGGTCCAAGAGAATGGAGTTAGAGAATACAATATTGAAAGTCTATTCTATGTAGGGAAACTACCATTTGCACCAAAAAATTATGGCAAACCACATCACATCAAGAAAGATCTCAAGGTGACGATTCAATATCACCCACCCACGACCTTCACCAAGTGGGGTGAATTGGGAAATGAATGTATCAAGGATGACCTCTCTAAATGGATATATAGAGATGAATGGGATGAGATACATGTGGATCTACCTATGGATAATTATGGCAAGGGGTTTGACATAATGAAACATAAAGGCTACAATGGGCATAGTGGCCTTGGATGGCAAAAAAAAGTATGACGAAACCTATCATAGCAAGCAAACGATTGTGCAACATAGGGTTGGGGTATCAACCTCTAAAAGTGAAAGCTCCTAGTACCACGATATTTTGGAAGGAAATTGTTAACATTTCCAAAGTTGTTGAGACATATAAGGATTACCATACCAAAGTAGAATCCAATTAATGGAATGGAGTTTTGATAAATCCTCTAGCAACTATGACCTAGTTGAAAGTGACCAAGTGATAACTTTAAGAAACTCCCCTCAAAAAAATAAATAAAATCTTTGCGAATATTTGACTTTTTTAGAAAAATATATTAATTTATATTGCCGAATCTTTCCATTCTTTTAGAAAAAATATTATTTTTATTGGCGATTTGTTTTACATCATGAAATTTTTGTAGAAAAAATTGGCAAATCTTGAAAAATAATAAGAAATTGCATTAATTATGATGGCGAATCCATCCAATCTAAAAATAATTATCTTGGGAAATTAGGGGCCTGAGGGTGAAAATTATCAATGGATTTAAGGGGTGGATTGTAATATTTACTTACCAATATTGTTTTAAATATTATATAATGGCTCTCATTGTATTTTGTAAGGTAAAATGTACCCATGATCTATAATTCTCATGGGGCTCAAAATTTCTTCCCACCCCCGGTTAAGACTATTGAACCCCCAGACGGTGGCTAAAGAAACTATAGGTGCCTAGTTCTGAGTGGGAGGGCCAACAATGCTTCTGTGAGGCTAGCCTTGGTGGCGAAAACAACTCTAGTTGGAGATGGGCGAGAACTTGGAGATGGGCTAGCACTGCCTTCCTTCCGGATAACTCTATCTAGTTGGGACATCCATCTTGAACTTCTATTAGATCATTGATCTAATGAGCCTCATTGTAATCTGCGAGGTAAAATGTATCCACAATCTATAATGCTCGTGAGACCCAAAATTTTGGGCTTCATGAGCATTATAGATCGTGGGTACATTTTATCTCGTGGAATACAACAAGGGCCATTAGATTATATTATAAATCAATGGTGGAAAACTAAAGATTATAAATATCGTCCTAAAGAAACTAATAATTATGATATATTGTTGGCGAGTTAATATAGATTTCTACTATAATTTATAAAATTTAGGCAAATATGATGTAATCATGTATCGACTATTGTGGCAAATTTTTGAGTTAATTTTTTTAATAAAATAAATTATTTGGCTATTTAAATAAACTATAATAAAATTTTGTAAAAATGTGGCGATTCAAGTCACATTATAGCTTGAACTATTAACGAATTTGGGATTCCAAAATTTCAACTATTAGCCAATTGACGAATATTAGCCACTAAAAAAATCACCAGTTGAAACCTTTTGGGAGCCTAACCAATCCTATCCTCAAACCAAATATATGAATGGTCATGCCTGGATTGATACCTTTTGGAATCCAAACAATTTCTCTATCTTCACCCTATCTACCTCATCCATTAGCTTTGTTGATACTAACGATGACATGCCATTGCTTCACCACAACTAATCGATTGGGACCAACAAGGTCCATCGAGCTTAGACCTCTTCGAAAATGATGAAGAAATTGTTTTTATGGGACTTAGATGTGTAATACCAAGTGGGGGTCACAAGGCTAGATTCACCATTGATCTTGACATGCTAAATACTATGGGGAGTCGACCCCAACTTCTAGTCACAAAATAAAAGAATAAAGAAAAAAAATTATGTGAGTGAAAATCAAAAGGCTCCTACAGATGTATAGAAAAAAATAAGAAAAAGGATGTATCCAAAGGTGAAAACCTCTTTGAGGCACCTAAGGATGGAAGGTTGGACCCACTCCCCAAAAATAAAGATAAATCCCCAATGTTGGTCGAGAAGTCATAAGAGGTCAACATCAACACAATGGAATATCCAAAAATCATACACTTTGCAATGTCCCTAATAGATGAAGAGAAGCCAAAATTCATCAAATTTTTCTTGAAAAGGCAAATCAACTTTGCATGGTCCTATGAAGACATGCCAAGACTAGACCCTGAACTAGTCCTCCATCACCTACCTCTCCTTCCTAATGCTAAACATGATCGTGGATCTTACAACGAGATATGAGATGTTATCACTAATGGATGGTTTCTCTGGGTTTAATCAAATTAGACTTATAGTAGAAGATCAACACAAGACAACTTTCACCTGTGCTTGGGTCACATACTATTGAAATTTCATGCCCTTTGATCTAAAAAATGTTGGAGCCACTTATAAAAGGGAAATTACCACAATATTCCATGAAATGATGGATAAACTAATGGAGGACTATGTAGATGACATCCTGGAAAATTCCCTCACAAGGGATGGTCACTTAGCAGTATTGGACAACTTTTTTACAAGGTTGGAAGAATATAAGGTTCAATTGAACCCAAAGAAATGTGTCTTTGGAGTTACTTCTAAGAAGATCCTTAGATACATTGTTTCACATAGATGCATAGAGGTTGATCTTGCAAAGGTGAAAGCCATGATTAACATGCCCCACCTTCCACTCTGAAACAACATAAAATAGGGTTTAGGGAGGTTTTAAAAATATGATGTGATGAGGCACCTATTTTCCTTTATTTCATTAGGAAATGAGATCCCCACAATGAATTGATTATCAACCCTTAGGTGAATCAACCCAAAGTGAGAATCTTTAGATTTCCTTATGCTTGAAGGATGAGGGTCAATGCCAAACAACACTTTGGGGAGAAAAACTAAAAAATAGAAAATTAACTCCAAAATGCAATCTAACACTTGAAACTTAAAGATTAAACTCAATATTTGTAGAACCAATTTAAACAAAATGCAGAATTGAGAAGGGAAGAAACATGTGTAGCAGTCACCAAAAGTGCTTTCTAGAAGGGAAGGTGAATGGGTCCAAGTATAGGGGTTTCAAAAATCTTTTGAGAGCCTCTGGTGCATATATGTAGCTTTTGATTTGTCCAAGTTTTAGTGTCAAAAATTCATAAATATGATATGTAGGTTAGATTTTGTGACTTGAAAACAACTTTGAAAACTTTTGCAACTTTGACAACTTTGTAATATTTTCTCTTCATAAGGTCTTCAAGTCTTCTTCAACCTAAATCTGCAGTCACACACATAAGAGAGAAAAATGTTTATTTTTGGTGAATGGGGGTTTGCCTTGGTCAAACCCTATTTTGGTAATCAAACCTTGAATTGAAATAATGAAATGAAAGAGGGAATGAAGAATGAAAAAAGCTATGCTACCACTCAACAAACCCTTGTAGAAACCTTGATAATGGAGATCTTAGGAGATTTGCAACTTGCATGAAATGGCTGAATTGGATGTGGATCTTGAAATTTGAAATAATGCTTGAATAGACCTTGATACCTACATCACAATGTTAGCTCCAAAAACATGAATGATGCAAGAAAAATTTGACATGATGGATAGATCTTGATTATTGCAATAAATGTTTGATATATCTGCTCTTGAATTCTCTTGATCATCAACCTTAGCTCTTGTGAAGTCACATAAATTTTTTAGGTTGCTTTCCTTGAAATTATAGGTGAAACATAGTGAAATAACCTTGTATTTATAGGTATGTATCCTTACTTTTCCGAAATTCAAATATCACAAGCCAACATTGGATTATGGATTTGAAAAGATTAAAAATACCACCAAAAACATAATTTAAATTTAGGTCCAAAGGTCTAGGGAGGACCCATTCGCCTATGGGTGAATGGGTCCCAAGTCCCTATACCTGGAACACACATTGCTCAATGCAAAGTGTTGTGTTTAGGCATTAATTATTGTTGGATTTCCCCTTTGGAAAATGTAATTAATTAGGCTTGTAAATGAATTAAAGGGCTAATTAAGGCATAATTAAGCTCAATTTAATTAAGAGGGCCCAAATAAGTGCGTAAATGTAAAGGGGTACATTTAACAACACTAAATTAAGGAATTATTAAGTCCAAATTAACTAGGAGGGCCCACACAAGTGAGACAATGTAAAGGGATACATTTTTTGACACTACATTTAGCCCCTGCTTTAGTAAGAGGATGACCTTGTGTCAAATTCACACTAAAGTAGACAATTGAGAGAAGTCTAATTGTACAATTGTTGGAAGGATAAGATGAAAAATATCAAGGAGGGCGATCAAGTCCCCGAGATCTAAGATCTCATGGCAAAACCAACAAAGGCACAAGGAGACACGTGCCTATGTTAAACATATATATGTATGCAACAATGACAAGATACTCAATCATACAATGCCAAAGACTCAAAGAAAGAGAAAAAGGAAAAGGAAGAAGGGATGGATCAAGCCTCGACTGTCCAACACGATGTGGAACACACCTCAACTATTTTTCCAAAAACGTGAAAACAACAATGCATGTTCACATGGGCTAGTGAAATTTGTTGTCCACTAGGTGAGCCACTAAGGGTGGTAAATAAGAGAATCTTATTAGGCTCCCATACCATACCAAAGTTATACCTCCAATAACTTTAATAAGGCTCCACACAATATGAAATTCGAGCTTCACATGGCTTAGCAAGTTGTGTTATGCTAAGAACTTATGAACAAACAAGGCAACACATGAAAGAAAGTGTGTTATGCTTGGTGGCCATGAAAAAGGGTTGTAACTTTGAGCTTCACAAGATTAGAAAGTTGCGTTATACTAAACACTCATGAAAAAAATGAAAAAAGGGTAAGACATGTTCAAAGGTTTTTTTCTTAGTTCATGTAAGGTCTCCTCTTAGGGAACATCGTGCCTAATGTATCCAAGAGAGGAAAAGTCTAGGATAAAAGATTCACAACTTAGGGAATGCAATGTGTAGCATCACCACTAAGAGGAACGTTATATGCTAAGAAAGGTCACACTCTTGGAGGACATCAAACCCAATGACACCACCAAGAATAAGAAACATAGCAAGAAGTAAGAATACCACACAATGAAACATAAGATATAGTCCAAGATCTCCAAAAATGATAATGCCAATGTATGCCCCCACTTTAAAGAAATTGATAACACCATGTTGTGATCAATTACTTTAAAGTGGCCAATGAGTAGTGCTAATATTAAAGAAGACATGAGAGCTTATTTGGAAATCCCTATGCCAAGTCATATGCTTCCAAATGAAGCTACACCATGAAAAAGGAAGGGGTTACCCCCAAAATGAAAGCCTAAAATCACATAAGGGATCCATAGATTCGGGGTCAATGTATGTCTTTGCTGCAATGATATTATAAAGCTTGAAAAAATAATCATTCCTCAAATATTCGTAGAATAGGAAGAATGACACATAGAGAATGAAAACAAAGAAAGTCCTTTTGGGTCAACATGGAAGAGACCTAAATGTATTAACATCTTGCATCATCCCAAAAAGGAAAACACAAGACAAAGAAAAGATAAAGGTTTACGACATATAGAAGAATGAGTGTAAAAATAGATGAATGAACATGAAGATACATCAAACATAACAGTATAGGAGATCATATTACACACATGCAATCACAAAAAGAACATGAAAAAGAAAATAAAGACAATACTAGTAAGGCACATGTGAGTCAACCTATACTAGGTCATCTACATCCCAATATTGTTCGTCGTATGTGGAAGGTGAACAACTAGCCAAAGGGACAACATCAAGTGCCAAACTAGGATAAACAACAAGTTCAACACACGGTGAAACACTCTTTGTAGGAGGATCATCACGATTGTTATAATTTAAGCTCATGGAAGAGGAAAACAATAAAATTAGCTCTTTATGTACTTCCTCATCAATTTTAGCAGTTTCATTATCATCATCCAAGTTTATCACAATAAAAGGTCTAATGATAATATCCCTAAAAGGTTCTTGTTCTTGTTGTGTTCGAAGTTTAGGATTTTCATGTTTCATCGAAGGAGGAGAATCATCATGAATTGCTTGAGGTAAGTTTGGATTTTAATTTTATATGTTGTTATTTTCTTATTTTTCTTGCAACAAATGAGCAATAACACGACATCTATGCCTATGCTCTCTAGAATTTCAATTCGTTTTCATTTGGTTTTCAAGTTGTGATTGTGTAGGAGTAGGTTTATCAAGCATAGGTTTCTTTGCTTCCCTTAAGGGAGGAACGAAAGGAACCATGTGAGGTTGGTCAACCACTCTCTCTTTATCTTTATACACTTGTTTGATTTTAGGAGGCACAACAAGACTTATTTGTTTATCTTGTGGTCTATTGTAGGAAATGGGTGGAGGATTTTCTATGTTTTGGTCTTGGTTACTTGGTAGGGATTTTGGTTCAATCATGGTTTCGTCAAGGATAGGAGTCTCAATCATTGGTTGAGGCATATTGGTAAGGGATAATTCTATTATGTATTTTTCCTTAAACTTTTGATAAGATTTGAAAAATAAGTCCTCACGAGGCCTAATAGGTTCCACAAGTCTAGGCCAAAAGAAATCCAATGAGAAATTCCCATGGGAAGACACGAGATTAAATCCACTATGATGCATACTAAAGATCTCATTTCCAAATGGAAAATTTAAGCATTTATGCACAACCAAAGGAGTGAAATTTATGGAGCGAAGCCATGTATAGCCTAACTTCACATAAAATTGGTCCGATGATGGGATGATGGAAAATGGGACACTTAATTGTTTTGATCCAACTTCAAAGGAAGAGTTATCAAACCTATCATAGGGAATGAAAAACCATTATGTGTTTTGATCCATGCTTTTGGTTTTTCATAAGTATCTTGATAAACCTCATGCATAAATAAGAATTCTTTTGTGATCAAATTCTCTACACAAATGGGATCAATTAATATCCCATTAGTAGGTTTGTCATTGATTCTTCCAGCTATGTAAAGAGGACCATTGGGTGCATGTTTGATTATGTCATGTTGTGAGAAAGCAACATTAGGTAGAATTTTAGTTAGGTCCTTACGAGGTTGAAATTCAATGAAGTTGACTGAATGATTTATAGTATGCTTCTATTTATTTATTATGTGATTTTTCATGATTTGATTAAGGCTAAGCACCATTTATATTCATTTTTTAGTTTTAATTAACTTTCTTATGTTTTGTATCATAGGAACTGCATTAGCAGCGATGGGTTCAAAACTTACAAAGTTTTACAATTTCTCCAACTCTTCATCCATTCTTCTAAGGTTCTTGTGAGGGACATTAGCAATCATTGCATCAAAATCAGTTACATTAGGTGTGGGTAGGAAAGGCATTGGAAATGAAATGTTAAGGGTTGGGTACATAGTGGGTTGACTTGTGTCATCACTATGAGTGAAAGAGTTAAAGAACCCAAGATCTATGGTGAATGATGTATTGCAAGATGAAATGAGACTCAAACTATGTTGCACAACAGTATTGGCAATAGGACACCAAGTTGTGAAGCTCATACAAGTTTCACCAACCCAATGTGCACCCAAAATGGATAAGAGGTAAAATGCAATGCAAGTATGTAAAAATAATTTTCAGATTTACAACAAGATAACTTTATGATTATGTTATGGAAAGACCTAAAAATGATGTCTTTTAGATGCAAATTTGAATTCAAACAATGCATTGAATTTGAAAAATTAAGCTTAATATGAAAAATTTTAAATATTAGAAATTCTGGAAATTGAAACAACAAAATAAGTACAAAAACATAGAAGGAAAAATCAGTGATTTTAATGCTCAAAAATTTAGGAAAAGCCCTAATCAGGGACTCATTCACCCATGGGAAAATGGGTCTCACTTGAGGGTTTAAAAAAATTAATTTACAAGTTTCTGAGATGATTTCTATGGTTTTCAAGTTTTAGTTTCAGACAATAAGTTGCAGTTTCATTATTTTGTAAAATGAGGTCTAAATGCAACTGCAAAATATGCTAAATGAAAAGAAAAAAAAACTAATTTGAGATGCAATTTTGAATCAATTTTTAGATGTAAAATATTGATTATTCAGTATTATGTAAACACTATGCAAAATGACTAAGATTTTTGAATTTTCCAAATTTTAAAGAATGCAAAAATGCAAACCTAAAACCCTAAATGAGATGCAAATCAATGCAAGTAAAAAACCCTAAATAAAATGCAAATCAATGCAATGCAATGCAAATGAATGCAAAACCTAGATCTAGGGTTGAAGATGGACTCCAAATCAGCAAGTTATGAAGCTCAAAAGTTGGGTTCCCCAAAATGAAACAATAGAAAATAGGGTTTAGGGAGGTTTTTAAAATATGATGTGATGAGGGACTTATTTTCCTTTATTTCATTAGGAAATGAGTTCCCCACAATGAATTGATTATCAAACCTTAGGTGAATCAACCCATAGTGAGAATCTTCAGATTTCCTTATGCTTGAAGGACGAGGGTCAAGGTCAAACAACACTTTGGGGAGAAAAACTAAAAAATAGAAAATCAACTCCAAAATACAATCTAACACTTGAAACTTGAAGATTGAACTCAATATTTGTAGAACTAGAAAATAGAATGCGAATATGGGAAGGGTAGAAACATGTGTACCAATCACCAAAAGTGCTTTCTAGAAGTTGATTTGAGACTCATTCGCCCCTAGGTGAATGGGTCCAAGTACAAGGGTTTCAAAAATCTTTTGAGAGCCTTTGGTACATTTCTTTAGCTTCTGATTTATCCAGGTTTTAGTGTCAAAAAGTCAGAAATCTGATCTATAGGTTAGATTCTATGATTTGACAACTTTGACAACTTTCTAAATTTTGCTCTTCAAAAGGTCTTCAAGTCTTCTTCAACCTAAATCTACAATCACACACACAAGAGAGAAAAATGTTTGTTTTTGGTGAATGGGAGTTTGCCTTGGTCAAACCCCGTTTTGGTAATCAAATCTTGAATTAAAATAATAAAATGAAAGAGGGAATGAAGAATGAACAAAGCTATGTTACCACTCAACAAACCCTTGTAGAAACCTTGATAATGGAGATCTTAGGAGATCTACAACTTGCATGAAATAGTTGAATTGGATGTGGATCTTGACACTTGAAATAATGCTTGAAATGCTTGAATATATCTTGAAACCTACATCACAATGCTAGCTCCAAAAATATGCATGATGCAAGAAGAATTTGACTTGATGGATAGATCTTGATTGCTGCAATAAATCTCTAATATATCTGCTCTTGAATTCTCTTGATCATCAACCTTAGCTCTCGTGAAGTCACATAAAATTTCTAGGTTGCCTACCTTGAAATTATAGGTGAAACATAGTGAAATAACCTTGTATTTATAGGTATGTATCCTTAATATCCCAAAATTAAAATATCACAAGCCAACATTGAATTATGGATTTGAAAACATTAAAATACTACCAAAAACATAATTTAAATTTAGGTCCAAATGTAACGTCCCAACACCTAACCCTAAAGGAAGATGAAACTACAATGAAAGCGTAACATTTTTTTTTAAACTATAATTAATAACAAGTAAAGTGCACTACACTAACACATACATCCTCTAAGGTACGCACAACGCTTACAACTGAATCCCATAACATAAAGAAAGTAACTCATTCATAGCATATAAATTAATACTCATGAATTAAAGATCATACATCCAAAGCATAAAATACATCTCATAAGATAAAAGTACATAAAAGATCCATAGGGAATAGATTGCATTCATTCCAAATAATATTTATAAATCTCATTTCCAAAATGAGGAAGATCATATAATAATGTTACAATTACAAGAATCCTCCTCGAATACAATGCAGAGTAGTACATATACAAAGTATCCAACTGATACAACAAAACATAAGAGATGGAAAAAATAGTTGGTACACACGAACTCTCCAATCTAGAAGATCCCACCATCACAAACAAGAAGTGAGAAACCCAATGGTGAAAGGTGCACATTCCACCCAACCAAGTGGTACCCGAAGGCCCACCCCCCATGCTAAGAGATAGTAACAAGGCTTCCTAGACAAAAACAACAACCTCTAGACATAGGCTATCACATGACTGAACTAATCAAATACAAGAACATCACTAACATAATGGTTACATTGCTTCTAGAGTAGGATAATAAAATATATCATTGAACCAAACAAATTGTTGTCATAAGAGGAGTGTCATCACAAAGCTGCATGGGTTACCCTAGTGAGTCTTCCTAGGCCTCGGCCCCCATCTTGGGTTACCCTGGTAGCCTCTCACGACCCTCGGCCCCACATGCAAATCAATGTAGAATCAATTAACTTTCAAAGGGATAAGATAATGATCTTGCCATTTCAAGCCTTCTCCTCTCATCCCAAGTCTAAACAAGCACTTGATCCCATGAGTGAGGCACAATTATTCTTGTTAAGTGTTTAAAAGCTACCCTTTCCCCTAATACATTTATTTTTCATTTTCACTAGATTAACTAACTCTCACATGAGTTACCTTGACACCACTTTGTGTGTCGGCCACCATTAAGAGCTACTCCCCTATAGACAACACATGGATCTAATCCACAACCCAAGGGTAAACATAGTGCACACAATGGATAAGAAATCCCAATCCAAAATATAAGAGGCAACACATCCCTATTCGTGGTAACCAGGTGATTAACTGAATATAACTAAGTGCACTACCCAAGGGAAGTCAAAAGGGTTGAACCATAACATACAACAACCCCCCTACAATAATACCACATCTAAAAGACTTACAAAATAACAACTAATTGTTTCCCCAAAAACGTGAATAGAGGAAATCACAATTATAAAGGCAATTCAGGCATAGTAATTAAGTCTAACATTAGGATTTCCTAAATCCAATTTCCATTTAAGGATAATAAAATAACACATTGTTTGAAATAATTCCATTTAATGCAATTTCATTTGTAGACAAAAAGGAAATTTAATCTAACTATTTGTTCCAATTTCCCAATCACTTCTAAATAAAAAAATCAATTTCCTCTTTCATATCATATCATTTTAAAAATCATCTAATTGTGTATTTAATGCATTCACCTATTATAAAAATACATTTAAATATATATATTTAAATTTATATATAATTATATATGTATATATACATAAATATATTATTTAATTATTTAAACTAAAATACTATATTCAAAAACCATAATAAATATATATTTAATATATATATATATATATATATATATATATACTCTATATATATAATATATATTATAAATTTAAAACTAAAATAAAAACTAAAATCACATTCAATGAGGCAGACGAAATTTTTGCAAAAGGTTTGCATTACATAGTGTTGGGGGGGTTGTGCCTCCACACAGCCGAACCCCCAATGTGAGGCGGCCATGGAGGGGGCGGCACTGGCACTGCCTCCCCACGTTGCCTCCGAATGGGGGGTGGCTGTGGGGAGAGCCCCAACCTCCCCCATCCTTACTTAAAACCATCAAAATTTCATTCAATAAATAACTTCGGCAAGAGAATGTTTGAGGTCGCCATACGGACAATGTCACAGGTTTTAGAATAAATTTTGCAAGAAACTTCACTAATAAAATATATCTGCATATTTATATTTATATATGTATAACTATATCAAAATCAATTGCTCCAGAAGGGAATTTTTTTTACTATTTTCTCTATAAGAGAAGTTTTACAAAAATTTCTACAGAAGATTGTTTCAAACTTTTAACAGAGGTTTTCATATTTTTCCAGCCAACAAAACTATTTGGAAGAAAATGGAAAAACTCTACAGGAAGATCTTCTCCCATTCACACAAGATTTTCCCCAAATTTTGACAGGAAGATTTTAAATCCATTCCTAAAGACAATTTCCAAATCTTCTATTGTTTTCTTCTGGGAATTTCTTTTGTTTAAAAATAATTCCTACAAAGGTTTTAAAACTTTTATGACAATTTTCCAACTCCAAACAAATCAAATCCTAAAATAATTTCTACAGAAGCTCTAAGCTTTCAAGGAAATTTCCAAACACGACAATCTTTCAAATTTTCAAAGTAAAATAAATCTTCTAAACAAATAACATATTTTCCTTTACATGCAATCTTTTCCAGAACAACAATTTACTCTATAACCTTTCCAATTTGAAATTAAAGAAAACAATTAAAGAACCTGATTCCAAACGCTTGAAGAAATGATGGTTGAAGAAGAGCTTCACCTTCAGATTCCAATTTACTAAAGCTTCTACCAACAAAATCAAAGCTTCTTCCAAATTATTCACTTTTCCAGAAAGAAGAAAACAAAACCAGAGCCAAAGTATTTTCCCGAGAACTTCTTTCCCCAAATTTTCAACCACAAATTTCAGCAACCTCCTCCAATTTCAACCACCTTCCAAATATCTTCTCTCCTTTCCGTGAAGTAGCCTCTTTCCTCTTTCAGTTAAAGAAAATATTCTCTTTGAGAAATAATTTCCCAACAACAGTGTTTAAATTTTCCCAACACATGTCAAAAATAAAATATCTTCTCCACCAATTCACAGATAATCCCTCTAGATATTTTCAAGATATTTATGCATTTTAATAATTCAAAATCACATAGTATTTTCTAATTAATCTAATTACTTTATAAAATAAATTTAATCTCATGATTAAATCACTTTACAAAATAAATTAAATTTAATTGATTAAATTAAATACAAAGCTTCTAACACAAAAATCAAGATTGATTAAATAAACACTTTAAAACAGTAAAAGAATTTATTTCCCATAAAACATACCTTGCAACAAAAATAAACAAGGCAAAAAGGGACAACATGACAACAAAGCATGACCAACTAAAACTGATGAAACACGATGACTAGGGTTGTGGCTTGACAAGGGAAACCGAGTTAATATCTCCCAATCAACTAACCATTGGGAAATGGACACACTCAAACCTATGAATCCAGGTGGAGTCGATGTCCTATACCTGCAAACCTGCAATCAAAGCATATGCCAAAGATGTATATATATCATAAGCAATCACACTGTGAAGAGAGAATCGTGGAATCGTAGGGCGCTCGCAAGCGAGTGATGCAATACCATTCACTTCACCAATATCATGTCACATCAAACTGATTAATCTAAACATCAATAAACTACATATGAGCATATATTAATATCAACTCAAATTAACAACTATACTAATAAGAAAACATGTCATAAACAATAATCATCCATATAGTGTACCATCACATGTCATAATATAGAAACCAACATCGCTCCAATGATAGTGATCAAATAACAACATAGTATCATGGTCTATCAAAGTAAAAGCATTGTTAGGAAACATAAGCAAATCAAAGTAAAACATTGTTTGAACATATGAGCAAATCAGAGGGGTGCTACACCAAAGGTCTAGGGAGGACCCATTCTTCGATGGGCGAATGGGTCCCAACTCATACCTGGAACATACATTGCTCAATGTAAAGTGTTGTGTTTAGGCATTAATTATTGTCACGTTTCCCCTTCAAAAAATGTAATTAATTAGGCTTGTAAATGAATTAAAGGGATAATTAAGGCATAATTAAGCTCAATTTAATTGAGAGGGCCCAAATAAGTGTGTAAATGTAAAGGGGTACATTTAACAACACTAGATTAAGGCATTATTAAGTCCAATTTAACTAGGAGGGCCCAAACAAGTGAAAATATGTAAAGGGATACATTGTTTAACACTACACACTCTAACTCAACTATGGATCCTACAAGGAAAACTACAATCTATCTACAGGTTTAGAGAACAACTGGCAGACAAGTGCCACCCTTCTCATCATCTCCTATGCAATGATGTCCCTTTTAGATGGACTGATTCTTGTCAACATGATTTCAAAAGATCAAGGACTATCTACTATCACCACTAGAACTAAGACTGCCCATCAATGGGAAACCGCATATTTTATATGTATCAACAACATCATCTGTACTAGGAGCTCTCTTAGCATAAAATGATGAAGATGGGAAGGAACATGCAATATATTACATCAGTCGTACCCTTGTAGGGTATGAACTCAATTGTATTCCCATTGAGTGAGAATTTCTTGTTGTAGTCTTTGCTACACAGAAACTATGCCACTACATGTTATAGTGTAGGAAAGTGCACACCCTTTCATTTTCACACTTACTTGGGACCGCCTTGCTTTGTTTATCCTTATTTATGTATTAATTGGTCCTATTTTGCATCCACAAGCTTAATAAACTATATGTTTTATGGCTAATCCCGACAAACATCAAACGATAAATGATAATTTAATGATTCTAGCTGTGTCTCCCTGACTAAGATGCCACCTAGGGCATACTTGTCCCCCAAAGGTTTTGGGACCCTCTTTTCAAAAGCACCTGAAATGGGCCCCTTTTTGGAGTTTGTGCCCCAAGTTTCAAGGCTTGGGACTAAGATGCCACCTATAGAATCTTAGTCCCCCGTAAGTTATTTTCAAGATTTAATTTCAAATCTTGGCAGGATGTAGCCTCCTTTAATTAATGATTTCATATGTCGGCTTGTTGTGGTGTAATTTTGAGATATTAAGCATAGATAATTATAAATACAAGGTTCCTTCATTCATTTTCATCCTAGAAACTTGAGTATTCATTCATAATAACAAATTTGAGTCCACAAGAGAATTCAAGATAAATTCTTCATGCATTGAGAGCCATCATCAAGATTCAAGCATCATATCAAGGCTATTCTTTCATCATGTGTGTTTTTGAGCTAACATTTGTGATGTAGGGTTTTGATTTAAGCAAACAATTCAAGTCAAGATCTATCAAGCATTCAAGCTAGCCATCTCATACAAGTTTGAAGATTTCATAACAAGGGTTTGGCATAGAACTTTGTTCACTCATCATTTCCCTCCTTTATTTCATTTCATTTCAAGGTTTAATTACCAACAAGGGGTTTGACCAAGGCAAACTCCCATTTACTAACAGTCAACAAGTTTTTCCACTCTTGCATGTTTGTTTTTGCAGGTTTAGGTGAAGAATTGAAGATCATTTGAAGTGTAAAGTTGCATTACAAAGTTGTCATCTTCACATAAACTCACTTATAGGCCAGATTTGGAAGTTTCAGGACCTAAGATCTAAGAAGAAGGAAGAACAGACATTGAGCCTCGGGATCATTTTCAAAGATTTTAGAAATTCAAGATCGGACTAAGACAAAAGTACGGGCATCTTAGTCCTCCCAAGTTTATTTTGCATAGATTCATTCAGATCTTGTTTTGACATTCGAAGTGTAATGCCCTGCCGCGTGAACCCCAAAGGACAACTAGAACTAACAAATTATAGCACAATTTTTTTTATTTAGAAGTAAAACTAACATAAGATGAACATTAACATCGAAATCATGAAATGAAATTATACATATACAATATCTAACCACGTCCTTTGGGGTACATGTGACTGCATTACTAAACATTACCCATATCTCGTAACGATGATTATCACATGACGAGATTGCTTAGCAAAACCATAAAATAAGATAAGTAAACAATGTGCACACATCCATTACATTACATCAATGATTAAATCCATAAATGAACACATGATATAGTAAAGAACATACACATATATATTACATTGATCAAATAAGAATATGCATATACATCAATATGAAATTACATCGTTTCAGGTTACAAATGTACAATAGTGCCTGCCCAACACAAACTGGGGATGATACAACAATAACATCAAATAATACATCCTAAATGAACATGACACATATCATCAATGATATCTCCAAACTGGTGAAGCTCTGGAATCCCGCCAAAGGTACAACTCCACGCTTCACGAAATCAGACTGGGAACCCAATGGGGTGCATAGCACGTTCCACCTGACCATGTGGACTCTAAGGCCCACCGCGTGTGCTAGGAGATGATAAGAAAGACCCACAAATAAAATAGTCAAGTGAACAATGGCTAACAGGACTCCACAATAAAAAACAACAACATAAGAAACACCCGCTTCCAGAGGTACAAGAACAACAAGAGGAGAACACTAGACATACAAGGTTGCTAAAGGGTGGAGTGTCATCACATGAGTTTGAATTGGGTTACCCAATGCAGATCTTCATAGGTTACCGACCCCCCTACCTGGTTAAACCCTGACAACCTCAACCGATCCCCGACCCCCATTCTCACTCATGCGGGATCAACATACCTTTCAAGAGGACAAGACAATTGATCTTTTCCATTCCAGGCCTTCCCACTCATCGCAAGCCTAAGCAAGCACTTAAGCCATGAGTGAGGATAACTTATCTGGATTAAAGTGAGATACTACCCAAACCCCTTAATTAATTATAAGGTTATCACTGATTAAGGAAAATTTCAATGAGTTACCCGTACACCACTTTTTGCACCAACCCCCACTGAGATCCACTCCCCCTACTAACAAAAAACTACTCATGACCATAAACGGTGCAAGTCAACTTGCATAAACTATCAAAGCCAAAATTATGCACATAAAATGAGGCATGCACCATCTCCCACAAGATCTCCATAATGGAACAAATTTCACAGTGCAAGGATCAAACCCACATAAACACAATCCAAGTAGAAAGATCAACCATTATCAAAATGTCAAAATCAGGGAACCTTCCGAATTCAGGTGAAACAACATAACACTGATGTAAACACTCCAGGCTTGATATGGGTTACCAAATGCAGATTCTCCTAGGTTGTCAGCCCCCAACCCGGGTTACCCAAGTAGCCTCATCGGATCCCCAGCCCCCATACCAACTCACGTAAATAAACCCATACTCCCCTTTAACCTCTGGAAGACTCTCAAAACGCTAACTCCAAGGTTCCCCCATCCAAAAAAGACGACAATAACCAGACCTCAAAGACTATCTTCAATCCACAATTACAAAACCAACCACAAGATAAAATCCTCTCAAAGACTATTAGGCACAAATGGGCTCTCACTTTAAACCATGAACAAAATCAACCCAAAATCTAACCCAACCACAATAAACAAAATCACCTTATACTCCAAAATCTCACACATAACTCAACACAAGGAAACACTCAATATTGCCACAATGGACAACATTATTCAAAGTAAATACACAATGAACAAGTAATTATGAGCAACTCCATGGATAAACATCACTTCCATTTTAAATTTCACTCATGACTTAATCATTTAACTAACATACAGTACTCCCAATTACTAAAATAGAGATAACTATATCGTTCGCCTAACAACATCATTAATTCTATTCATTTCATTCAAGTCTACAAAAATGATCAACATTCTCTTACTATGATTTATATGCAAGTAACACTTACTAATAAGATATATATATATATATATTTACTTTGATTTATATTCAAGTAATTATATTTGTTGCCTATTCACCACCATTCTCCTATTTGGGTACAAATTGATCAATTCAACAAACAATCAAAATCTCCAACCAACAACCTTTATTACTAAATATATAGCTTTATGAATATCAACAAGTACCCTTGAATCTGAATCTCTAAAGTCATTTAGTCAATTCAAGAATAAGAGTGGACACGCTTACATTGAGAAGATGGTTCCACCTAACTTTTAAACTAATTCCTATTTAATCATTCTATATACACTTGTAATTGCTTTATATTTTTTTTAATAATGAGATAATAGAATTACATATAAATGTATAAATACATAATTCTCTTCCTAAAACTCAATTATTAGAGTATCTTTCACCTACCTAAATATAGACAGATCAACTTCTTTAACATTAAATTTAAATAATTATTTAACTGTAACTTTCCAATCAAATTCCTTAGTTTAAATAACATTTTATTTCATCTTAAAAAAAAATACCATTCAAGATATAACATATTATATATCTATATAATATTGTAAAAAAAATGAAACATATTACCTTTTACCCCCACCAATATAATTACGTATGGACAATGAAGGAAAAACCTATCACTGCTTTATTTCCTCTTGATAAGATTAAAGCATAGCCATGAAAAATCACTCAAACCTCTTAAGGAAATGCGCTAAGAGGGAAACGATTTCTATGATGTCGAATACCAAACACACAACACCAGACTCTAAAGAATAACTAAGACAATGGATAATTACCAAACACCCATTCTATGCATCAAATACATAGGGGAGACGTACCAATAGCCGTTAGGGATAACTTCGCGCATTCGTGCAGAGTGCAAAATAGGTCCGATTTCAAATTTTTTTTTTTGGGCTTCTTCATAAGCGAGTTAAGACCTTAAAAAGAAAAAAATGTCTTCTGAATATTTAAAACGCGCCTTGTGGGACCTGTAAAGTGAAAGGTGTTCAAAAAGGGTGTTTTAAAACCTTCATCCCATACATCTTTACCACTTCGCCAGTACCCGTTCATTAGACAAACAATAAAAACCCACACAAATTAAAACAATTTTCAATTGTTAAAAAGGTGTTTTCAATAGTTTTCAATGTGTTTTATTTATTTTTGTCAACTACACATTCAGTCATCAGATCTCTTACGAACTCAATTGAAAAGAGGCGTACCTCTAATTACTAGATGAATGTTGCACAAAGAACCGTACCCCAAAAGAGGACCAATAAACTGGCTGATAAAAAAAACATAATGAAAGTTGCATTTTGAGCTGCATACAAAACTCAACCTCCACAGAGACTACGTGTATGCCATGGGTATTCAAAAATTGTCTCATTAATGAAGGGTCGTCTTGCATACACAAATCAAATGCCATACTCAAGAATATCAAATTCCAACCACAGAAAAATCAAAGGTAAAGGAGGTACGTAGAATCAAACTTATGCAAAAGACCAAGGCTATAATGAAATCATGCAGCAGGGCAATGACATAGGGGAGGAGGGGCATGCATACTTCACATCTCAGTACCCTTCATTGCATTATGAATAAAGTTGATCAGTAAATGTGCACTACAGGAAATGGATTGGAAGGACTACATAAAATTTCAAGCAAACACGGTTGGGGAGCAATGACAGAGAAAGAGACTTATGAACGTATGAAAAATGATAGGAAGCACAGAGATGGTGCATGAACAACTTGACAGAAGACCACAATAGATCTCGTCCCAAGGGATGATATGGTAGCAGAGAGCACACTATACAAATCTGTTAAAAATGCTTTAGAAACTTTAAAGAAAATGCATATGGTCGGTAAAATCTGTGTAATTTAAATTTGATGTACACAACAACCAGGTGCACATGAATTACTTATTTCCATAAACAAACAAAAATCGTTTCTTTCCCGATAACATTCACAATCAAAAATTTCATTTTGGGAATAGAGATAAAATTCAGCGAAAACAAAACAAAAGAAAACATTGGAACCTGGAAATCAAGCTAACGGAAAGGAAAACTCAAAATGAAGAATCAATAAACCCCCGCATGATTACCCCACAAATCAAAGTTTTTTTAATTTTATTTTTCCAAAAAATAAAAAATCCAAGACGAGATAAGCTTTCGAAACTAAAAATCAACAAAATAAGCAAGTTTCCAGATCGACACTCTGTTAGAAGTCGTGCATGTGCACGCATTATCTTTTTCCCATCTTTTTCTATTTTTGCTTGTTTTAACATCAGTTCAAAAACTTATATTTTTTTGTTTTTCTATCTCATTCAAATCTCATCTCATTTATTTAAATTTACAATCATATTATGTTCCTTTTAATTAATCTAAATTATAATAATAATAATATTTATTCTTATATATCTCTTTATCGTAAAACATTTAACCACATTATTTAATTTAATTAAGTTGATTAATAAAAGCTAACCATCAAATTATCTTTAACACATAATTTAATTTAATGTATTGATTAAAAATTAAATATAATGATAACTATTACAACTCCATTTATTCATTAATTTATTTAATCCAACATTAAACGACACATTAAACCAAATTAATTTCCAACATCTAAAAACCACATTTAACAAACTTCCAGAAGAGGCGAATCGTGGAGGGCACTACACGAAGATTTTGTATTTCCCCCAAAAAATAACAGCAAGACTAAGACAACAATAAGGGCGTCTTAGTCCTCCATAGCATATTTTGACAGTATTTTTGCATTTCCAGAATCCTCTTCACATTTCTAGACTCCCCAAGTACACATACCCTAACTTGCTATTGCTTAATTTCATCATTTGCATTCATGATTTGACTTGCATTATTAGGTTTTGTGAGTTGAATGTTAAGTGATATTTTAAAAGCTTTTGCTTGGTGGTGAACCGTTCAAAGTTAAAAAGAACCACTTGTAGGTCCTCCTTGTTGAGAATTGACTCACCGACTCCTAGGACATTCTTGAATGGAAATTGGAGAAGAGTAGTTTTTTATGACCTAAGTTATAAAACATTCCCCCACTTTTCCCTATTGTTCATTTTGGTGAACCTAACATTTTAGAGCATTCATTCCTTTTTTTTTGATTTGGAGTTCATTAAAGTCCTAGATCTAGGTTGCATTCATTCTTGCATTGCATCTTGCATTAGTGAAAGTGCATCTAGGGTTTATTATATTTGCATTAGTGAAAGTGCATATAGGTTAATTTTTTGCTTTCTTGCATCATTTTATCTCATTGAAAAACTCAAAAGTGTATTGTGAATCAACCTAATTGAATTTAGGAACATTGGTATTACATTCAAAATTAAAAAAAAATGCATTCAAATTTGCATTCAATTGCTTGTGATTGGTCACTTTTTCTTGTATTCATTGACATATTTTTTTGTTTCTAAACATCATATCCTTGAGTAGGCAACTTGGGAACATTGTTATCAATCTATATTTTGTTGTATTTTTGAAAAAAAACCTTACTAGAACTAAATCGCCCTTATTGGCATCTTAGTCCCTCTTTGGGTTTTTACCTTAGAATCTTGTCTAAATTGATTGCATTCTATTCCAGTTTCTGGAACCTTCAAATTTCATTAGCTAGACCAAGACGCCCTTGCTAGCATCTTAGTCCCTATGGAGTTTGAAGTTGTAATTTTCAGGGTTTAAATTTTTTTTTATGTGCTTCTATTTGCTATAGATACTTTCCTGTTTCAGTTTTTTGATTTGTTGTTTCATCAAATTTAGTGAATCTAGCTTAATTTGTCTTCATTCACAATATTTTCAACATTTAAAATGGAATTCACAACACCTCATTTTCAGTCTATTGCATAGTGTAATCAACAAATTACCTTGTTTTATGTCTAAAAATCTAAAAATATTTACATTTTTAGAACTTTGTATAATATGGATAAAAGTACTTTTCACTTTTGCATACACACTGTTTGCATTCATAAAGCTTTGCATGAGTTTGATAAAAGTGATTTTCATTTGTGGATATACATTGTTTGTATTCTTAAAGTTTTGCATACATTAGATAAAAGTGTTTTGCATATTTGGATATACATTGTGTACATTATTAAAGCATTGCATGAGATGGCTAAACGTGCTTTTCATTTTTGGTCAAACAATGTTAGTACCTTACCTTTCTAGGCATGCTAAGAAAAGGTTAATATGCCCTCCCTATGAGAGTATTTTAGTGATAGAGAACACAACCTTGGACAATCCTAATGATCATATTCGTTCATCTCTAATATCTCTGCTATTAGTGAAGAGGATATTTTGGTGCTAGAAGAATCAATGAATGGGAGTTTTGAGAATCCTAGTTGTTTCTCTCCTTCTACCTCTCTTATTAGGCAAGACATTGATGGACAAGAAGAATCATGAAAACCACATAACACAACAAGAGACCATTGAAACTTGAACTAGTCTACATTCATCTCCCAACATCTTCACCTCTTGCGATAATGTTCTAGAGGATGAAAGCGTAAGTGAAGATATGTTGGTGTTGGATGATTAAAACTTTCATATCTATGACAATTGTCTTTATCCTCCCTATCCTATTTTGGAAGACATTATAGGACAAAGGAATGAAATTATGGATAATCATGATGATTGCATTTGTTTTTCTCCTAGTATCTCTCCTAGTTGTGAGGAAGATTCCTTGGTGTTATAAAATACAACCAATGAAGGTCATGAGGAAAAAATTTCTGAAAAAGATAATGACATCATTGATAGGCAAGACAATTCAACCATTGATCATTCCCTTACTTGTAATGAAGTCATTTTGAAGGAACCAATCCTTGAATGTCAAGAAAATTTGGTTTGTAGTTCTCCTAAAAACTCTCCTACTAGGAAATATATCACGGTGGAAGAAAATGAGAATATTGACAACAATAATTCCTTAGATGAATATGATGAAGTGACATTAGACTCCCCTTCACTAAGAGATCATGAAAATAAGGATAAGTCTTCTGAGGTTATGCACATTAGATACCCCTTGAAGTACTCTCTCGAACCTAAACTTATCATTTATTCATGCTCTCAAAAACCACAAGTTCAAAACAAACTTTTCCTTATCCTTGAACCACCTAAGAATAGTGTTTTACATAAACCAAGTTACAATACCATTGCTCATACATATAACACTAGGAACAATTTGCAACCAAGAAAAACAACTTCAACATCCCTTCCATTTCCTAATCCTATCTTACTCGGTCCTCCTCATTTACCTTCACATAGTGGGAAGGAGTATGATCTTGTTGAACAACTAAAGAATACTCTTGCTAAGATATCCCTATGGGACCTAATTCAGAATTCACCTAATTATCACACTATGCTTCAAACATCCTTGCAACAAGTTCCTATCCTTTCTAATGCGCAACCAAATGGCATAGCAACCCTGATTCAAGGAATAAATGCTAGCATTGCTTTCCACCAAAGTGAGCTTCCTCCTTTGGAAGTGCAAAAACAACATGATGCTTTCATGATCACAGCTCAATATAATAGCACAGGGATAAAATGAACCTTTGTTGACAATGGCTCAACCTTAAATGTGTGTAGTGTAAACCTTTTGAATTTAAGCTTGGTGTTGATAAATAAAAAATCCTACCCACCTCTTTATCTATTAATGTCTTTGATAACGTGTGAAAACAACCATTTGGTGTGATCACTTTGCCTATTACAACTAGGAAGGCCACATTAGAAACACAAATCCATGTTGTGCCTCATGATCTTTCATATAATCTTTTAGGCAGACCGTAGATTCACGTAATGAATGGGGTGCCTTCCACTCTTCATCATAAAATGAAGTATGTCTACAACAATAAATTGTACAAACTTGAAGCTAACCCTGAACCAAATAATTGTTTGAATATTGAGAAAAACAAAGAGAATCATTTAAACACATTGACACCAACTACACAAGCGGAACCCATGCAAGAACAAGAAAAAGATAGATGCCCTAAACCCTTCAAAATGATATTTCTAGATGATTTAGGATTGTTGAGTTTCAAACCGAAATTCATGGGAGAATACAAGATCATAATCAAAGACTCTGAAAAGGGAAAAGAAAAGGCAATAATTTTAACACAAAATTCAAAAGAATCCACCTCAACCACTTTAGAAGAAAAACAAAATTACACAAAAAAATTCGATGAGATAGACTATCAACAACCACCGAATCCAAAAGAAATGAAAAAAATTTATGGGGTAAGTGCACCAATCCATGACATAATTTTGATGCCAAATTGCAAAAAAAACTCGTAATAGGCCATATTGCGCTCACCAAATTTGAAAAGCACCAATTTGGCAAGTGCCAAATGGCTTGAATTTTGCAATGAGTGAACAAGTGTGAGTTCTTATAGTTTAAGACATATTACATGTATATAGGCAGGATGTTTGAGAGTGGTTTCAGATCTCTAGGAATTATAATGCAAATTCTAGTTTTTGGAAGATCTTAAAAATTTCAGACAGTCTAATTTCAGTAATCAGCAATTCAAATTTCAGTAATCAGGAGGTCAAATTTTAGTAGTCAGCAAGTTGTATCAACTTTCTCTCTCCTTCTCTCTACTCTCTATCTCTCCACTCCCTCCCTCTCTCTCTCTCTCCCTTGCTCTCTCTCTCTCTCTCCCTTGCTCTCTCTCACACACCCCTCTATCTCCTCCCTACATCTGCCTCCCCCCTCCCCTCTCTCTCTCTTTACCTACCTCTCCCTCTATCACTTTGTATCTCACTTATGTCTCTATCCCTACCTCTTCCCCTCTCTACTCTCTATGTCTCCTCTCCCTCCCTCTACCTACATATCTCTCTCTCTTTATCCCTCTCTTCCCCCACTTTCTCTCTAACTCTCTCCTCTCTATCTCATAATTCTCTCTCCCTCCCTCTCACTCTCCCCTCTCTATCTCTCTCTCTCTCTCTCTCACACACACACAAACCTCTATCTCCCTCGCTAACACTCCCTCCCTCCATCCTTCCCTCTCTACTTCTCTCTATCTCTCCTCTCCCTCCCTCTCTTGACCTCACCCTCCCTCCACTTCTTTTTGTCTCTCCTCCTAATCTCTCTCACTATTGTCCCTCCCTCCCTCCCCCTCTTTCTCTCTCAATCGATCTTTTTCTCTATCTCACCATTCTCTCTCTCTCACTCACACACACACCTCTATCTCCCTACCTATCCCTCCCCTCTGTACTCTTTATCTCTCCTCTCGCTTTCCCTCTCTATACATACCTCTCCCTCCATCACTCTCTCTCTCCATCCCTCTCTATCTCACTTATGCCTCCTTCCCTACCTCTTTCCCTCTCTACTCTCTATCTCCCCTCTCCCTTCCTCTACCTACCTCTCTCTTTGTCTCTCCATCCCTCTCTTTCTCTCTCACTCTCTCCTCTTTATCTCACCATTATCTCTATCTCTACCTATCACCCCATCCTCTCTAAATCACCACTCCCTCTCTCCCAGTTTCCCTCCTTCCCTCTCACTCCCTCCTCTCTAAATCACCATTCTCTCTCTATCCCACTTTCCCTCATTCCCTCTCTATGTCTCACTTATCCCTTTCTACCTCTCCCTCCCTCCAACCTCCCTCTCTCTCTTTATCTCTATTTCTCATTCTCTCCTTACCTCTCTACTCTCTATATCACCACTCTCTCCATCTCACTCTCCCTCCTTCCCTCTCT